>LR749544.1:1303327-1469771 GCA_902729485.2 Mus minutoides
CCAAATGCAAACATTCTCTGCAGGAGAGGAGCTGAGCAGCCTGACCCATCTACACCATCAACACTACTGAAGGGACTAAAGGAGCTTGTGATGTAGAGGGAACCCGGCTGGGTTGGAGGACTACAGGGAGGAAACCAGTTTTGGGGTGCAGGTTGCTAGATCCACTTATAGAGAACAGCAAACTCCAAGTGTAGGAAAAAAAATACCAGGCATTAAGGCATAAGGACACTGAGGCACAGCTGGCCGTGGCTACGTGGAAATCCAGATATAAGAAAATTGCAGAGAACTCTGTATGAGGCCGGGGGAGCCAGAGTGTACCCAGAAAGCAACACTCTTACCCATTTCCTGTGTTGAGGGGGATGTGGTAAAGTGTCAGTAGGACATGTTAAAATTTATTTAAAACATTTTGGGGTGTATGATTTTCTGTGGTATGTGTGCTTGTGTGCAACCCTGAGGCAGAAGAGGATGTCAGGTGCCAGGCTCTACTACTCTCTGTCTTATTGTTCTCTGGAGATGGGATCTTGTATCCAAAACCACCAGTGGTCCTCCCATGGCTGCCTATTACAGCACTGCATTATAGGCACACAGGGCCACGTCTAGCTTTTTATGTCGGAGTTGGGGAGTTAATCTGAGGATTAGAACTTAGGTCTTCAAGTCCCCACAGTGAATGTTCTTAGACAATATGTCATCTCCCAAGGCACTAAAACATTTTTAACCACTTCTTGTGAATCTAAACTTACTTTAAAATAGAAAATTAAGGAAAGAGTCAACGTAAAAGTTTGTTTTGCACACACACACACACACAGCCTGAAATAACACATCCTACCAGACCTAGGCATAGCACAGAAGGTTCTAGATTCCTCTAGAAAAGGACAATGGGGATCAGACCTGTATGGAATGGGTCAGCTGCGGCAATGGTGCCACACAAGAAAATGCTAAGTACTGCTACTTTCTCATGTAGCAAGTACTTTCTCATGTAGCATGTAATTTACTTTTAAAGCAAATAACAGGACCTTCTGTGTGGAGAGCAATAAGGTGCCTAGTGACGAAAACTATAAGAACCAGGTGCGGAGACATGGACATGCAGAAATGAGGGTCCCTATATCTTCACGCGTGGCACAGTACAGCTTTCAGTGTCCAACATGTGTAACAGCAGGAGTGCTAAATGATGAGCGAGCAAAGGAGAGACTACAGTGGTGAAAAGACTGTTGTTGTTTGAATGGGAAATGTCCCTGACAGGCTCTTGTGTTTGAACGCTTGAACTCCAGCTATGGGTGCTATTGATGAACATTGTAGAACCCTGGGGAAATGGAACAGTGCTGGAGGAAATAGGTTGCTGTGGGTGGGCTTTGGGGTTTTATAGTTTGGCCCCACTTTCTGCCTACTCTCTGCTTCCTGATCTACTGATCTGTGACACAGGAAAGAGGCTCAACTGCTCACTCCAGCCACCACGCCTGCTGCCATGACACACATTGTAGATCGTACCTTCTTGAACTGTACCTTCTTCCGTCGCCTCTTCTCAAGTGCTTGACCACAGCAAAGGAAGAGCAACTAATAGAGAAACTCAAAAGAAGGTGGAAACGAGGGAAGGGTAATGGACAAAGAAAAATCAAAACTATATAGGTAAATCCAATCACAGGAATAATTATATTAAGTACAGTAGTTTAATCACCCTGTTTCAGAGGAAGAGAAAATGAAATTACATTAAAAGTGCAAAGACCAAGCTACATGCCTATAAACATATTTTACTTAATAAGATGTGAAAGGGTTAAAAGTTCAATCATGAATACATAAAAGTATACCTTGGTGCACTGATCAAAAGTTAATGAAACCATAGCAGGATAATTCACAGTGGAGTGTTTGCAGGGACAGGGATGGTGACCTCACATAAACCAAAGTGTCAATTAATATGGAGCTCATATCAACTCCAAACAATCTAAACAGCAAACCAATGGGGTTTCAAAATATGTGATATAAGTCCCAGGAGAAATAAGCAAGCCTATAATATGAAGGTAAGCACCTTTTAACTCGAAGATGGAACATGAGTTAGGAGAATGCAGACTTGGGCAGTGTTATCAAGAGACTTTATCTAACTGGATTTCCAGAATGTTCCATCCAACTACACTCAACAGACATTTTATTTATCTTATCAAATGTTGAGAAGCTTACCAAGATAACCCATGTTCTGCCCCGTAAAATAAGCCCCAATGACTATCAAAACTAAACATTGCATAAATGATGTTTGGTAATCTGGATAAACTTCAAACGTTTGAAAATATGTATACTTTTAATAGGTTAAAGGAGTCGAGGTGAAATTAAGAATGACTTTGGATTTCGAGAGATGAAAGTACATTTAGTAAGTAATGGGGAAGGAAGGCTTGAGGGAAAACCATGTCACCATAGACCTACATTGGCAAATTAGATCTTTGACCTCAGCTCCTATGTTTAGAAAGTACATGCTCTAATTTCTTCTCTGTTACTGGGATAAAACACTGACCAAAAAGCAGCTTTGGGGCAGAAAGGGTTCATTCCAGTGTACAGGATACAGTTCATTGAGGGAGCTCTGGGCCAGAACTCAGGCAGAAACTATGAAGGAATGCAGCTTATTGGCTCACTTGCAGACCCATGCTTTTCTTTTATACCCTAGAACAAGCTGCCTAGGAATGGTGCTGCCCACAGTGGGCTGGTCCCTGTATCAGTTATCAAGACAAAAAGAGAGCGGATGAAAACCAGCATCCATGAATGAAACTGGAAGTTGTAATGATACAATGTTTCTCTTTCTCATCCTGGTGAGTGAGTGCAGAGCCAGAACATGAAATAAAGACTGAAAACAAAGTAAGTATGGGCAGCAGGTAGTGAGTGTACAGGATCCCCTTCCCAAAGGATTCCTTCCTCTAACCAAGGAAGCCTTGGGATTTGATTTGCCGGGCCTCTGCTTGCTCATGTGAGAGAGCAGCACATTCGGTTTAAGGTAATAGTTCAAGAAGAAGGAGGGTGGGCAGAGATACGTAGGAGCAGGCTAGGCTTCTTTCCCCTTAAGGACATTCTAATGGTACATTAATGATATATGAAATTTCCCCTAAGAGCATCTGCTCACTTAGCTGCTGACAGATTTCTTTACAGCACCCACAAAATTTAATCTGTAGTCATGCTGGTCAGGGGAAAAAAAAACCCCAAAGCAAATGGCCAAGGTCCATGGTGAAGGAGAGGTCCCTGCTGTGGATTCTCATAGCACACTTTATGCCAATAAAGTCTATGACTTACATGACACGGACAGATGCCCCAAAGGTCAGAAACTACCGACGTTAAAAACTTTAGAAAACTAAGGGCTGCAGAGATATCACCCTGGGTCAAAGAACTTGCTAAACAAGCACAAGGACATGAGTTCAAATCCACAGAAGCCATGGAAAAAGCCATGCACGGGAGGGGTGGGGTTGCTGGAGCTTCCTGGCTGCTAGTACGGCTCCGGGTTCAGTGAGAAAGCCTGTCTCGAGGGAACAAAGTGTAGAGAGCTCGAGTAGGATCCCTAGGGCCCGCCTCTGTTCTGTGTGTACATGGTTGTGTGTGCACGTCTGTGTATACCAGGCACACACCACACACACATACCCCAACCAAACATCAACAAAACCCATAAATAGCCACAAAGCACTGTAACTATTAAGGTAATTACGTTTGTATTGAAAAACCTCCCACAAAGGAAACCTCAGACATGGGTGGTTTTGCTGAGGGATTCCACTGAACTCCATATAAACTTCTAGGGACTAAGGGCGTGAGCGTGGGTGTGTGTGTGTGTCTGTGTGATTAGTTTCAGTATGATGCTACAACCAGACAAAGGCACCAGAAGAGAAGCAAGTGGCTTCTGCCAGAAGCAAAAGGCCACACCACTATTTCTCAGGTTGTTGAGAGAAGTGAGGCAGGCTGAGATTGTGTGGGATGGATGAGGAGCTGAGGTGTAAGGATTCTCCACTCTCCAGCCCCAAGTCCTCACCTGGGGTGTGTTTCCCTGCATCCTCTGCTACTTTAGATCTTCAAGGGAGAGTGGATGAGAGGCTGTGGAGGGTGGGGAGGAGCGAAGAAAGGAGATGGGTGTGGGAAGAAGGGTGCAGCATGACTGGACATGCAGAGATATCGGGGTGCACACAGTTCCCAAGAAGGACGGCCCTTGTTCTCAGGTGGAGCCTAACATAAAAGATAGCACAGTAAAGCTTTATGTAAAGGGAGACTACAAAGAGCAACGTCCCATTAAGCACGCAGTATTTTAGTTCAATTTTCTTTGGGCTTGGACTTGACATTAAAAAAAAAAGAAAACGAACACAGTAGCCTTCGCTTGTTGGGGCATAACACTTGCTGAGTGCACTGAGGGGGGACCCGGCCATAGGCTTCGAGGAGATCCTGCACTTTGGAGACTGGGTGATGCAAGGTTAGGGTGTGCCATTAGTAGAATTGTGGGTGCTGAACACCTGGAAAGAACACAGTACTGGGACTTGGCGACACCAAGCTGGAGGTGACACCTCCACTGCTGGATATCAACCCAAACGGTCTGGTCCTTGGTCAGGGTTTACAAGTGTTTCCTTTGTCACTTGGAAAAAAAAATCACAAATCACAGAGCCAGCCGAGGAGGTTTTTGCAAGGGAATTCTATCCTTTCCCTTTAGGCAGGGACACTAAAGTCTTGTCAAGAAGCCTAGGAATAGAGGGAGGTAGAGTTAGTCACTTGGAGAGTCAGGGCATGTGAGCTGGAGTGAGGGGAGGGGAGTCCCAGAAACATGAGGCCCACAACAGGTCTCAGGCAGGTGATATCCTTAGCTGGGACGGAGAAGAGAGGAGTAGGTTCAGCCTTGGTGAGGATTGGAGGCCCCTGGTATTCCCCGGCAACTCCTTGGTGGGCATTCATGGTCACATTAGAGTCCTGGGAGCAGGTCACTTCTGTCCTGTACAGAGATGAGCATGACTGGCTGGTCCAGGATGCATCTTGGGCCAGTGCCACATTGGGGCTGTAGCATGTCACATTCTACTCCCGCTATGGTGGCTGTGCGGGTGATGTTGGCTCAAGACACACCCTGGATCACTAAGTTCACCGACACGCGGTCTGTGATTGTTGCTCGTCATGATTTCTATGATGCTTGATCCGCTTCTCATCATGCCTCTCCGCTCCTTAACAGCCCGTTCTCAGAAACCCATCCGGCAAACAGCACTCCGGCTCCGCTGCAGGTCCCCGGTCCCAGAGGACAAGGCCTACCCTTTGTTGCAGCACACAAAGCTCTCCAAATCCCCAGACTGTCACCTCTCTGCCTACATGCAGCACACACCTCAAAAGTTAATGACTTCACAAGACAACCCTTACCAGGTAGAGGGTGGAGCTGGGCAAGGCCAAGCGGTCCCCGATCTCCTGCGTCCACTAGGAAGGTCCTGCTGTGGGCAGGGGACCTGGAGCTTGCTCCCTAGCCCCTTTCTCTTGCTCAGTGTCTTGGCTGGTGTCAGCTGACCCTCAGCAGTGTTCACCTTCTTTAGGATCCAACTTGTTGAGAGCATAGTGGCTAGCTCCTTCATGAGCGTCCTCCATAACCGTGGGAGGAAGTTGTCCTGCCCTCCCTGAGTCTGGCATCTCTGGGTGTCTGGTCTACAGCATGTCTTCAAGAGGTAGCTCTAAGCTGACCCATTCCCAGGGAGGGGTAAGGGCCTTCGGGAGGTAAGATTTACTGCTGTGGGGTTTCTTTCAGCTCCTCCTTCCCACTAAGCACTGTGCCCCTGTGGGTGTTTATGCAGTCTCCTGACTCACCCCTACTCAGTTTCTCTGCATGAAGAAACAGAACCGGGAGACTCTTCTCGAAGATCACCAGTTACATCTCTGCCCACAGCATTGCCAACAGCATCTAAGCATGAGCCACAGAACGCCAGACCTGGAGCCCACAGAGGTATTGTGCACACAGCTGTTCAAGCCCAGGCTTCTGTGTGCATAGAGGGACTGTGGGTACACCCGTCGACACTAAGGCTCCAGTGTCCACAGTCAGTCTGTGGTTTCAGCTACCCATACCCTGGCCCCAGTATCCAAACAGGGGTTGTGGGTACAGCTACACACACACACACAATCCCCATTATCTACACAGGGACTGTGATTCACATTTTGTACTTGGACAATGCCCGAGGCAGCACCAAGGGCTCGAGGCAGCACCAAGGGCTGGAGCCACAACCAGCCCTGCTTCTTGGGAGTTCAGAGCTCCACTGTTGCCTCTGAAGGCAACTGTCTAGGAAGACAGGGAAAGTCTTGGCAGCTGAGCGGCCCCGAAGCCAATGGCCATAGGGAGGGCCACAAATCTCCTCTTCTCCAGCCAGTGGTGACAAAACTGGAACAAGTCTCTTTGAGCACAGCCTTTATCTGTGATAGGCGGTGTGAGCGTAGGGTGTTTCTGAGAATTGGCGGCAGATGGAGAATCTAGATCATCTGCAAACTGACTTCCAGGTCTCCTTAAGGGTTAAAGCTAGATACTTGGTGTGGGTAATGCCCTTGTCCTGAAGAAGTCTGTGGCAGTGGCAGAGTCACACCAACGGGGAGGTGGTGTAATAGCGAAGCAGGCAACCACGGTCCTTTGACTCATGCCAGCCTCAGAGAATCCCATTTGAGTTTCCTTGTCTGTAGATAAAGGACGGCCACTGGCCTTGGCAGAGCTGCAGCTAGAAGCCCATTAGCAGCTTACTGCTGTATGCATTGTGAGCGAGACCCCTGTGTGCAGTCAGACAGAGGGTGCAAGCGTCATGTCTGAAAGCCTGCTGGCTATAGGGCCAGAAGGAGGTGACGATGCTTTATGATGTTACCACCTAGAAACAGAGAGCACTGTGAACCTCACAAGGAGAGCATAAGGCCTGGGTTTCCTCCTTTAGCCATCGCCACAGTGACTGTCATTTGAGGACATTTTCACTCCGGGCTTGCTCCTCCCTGCTCTGGAAGTCTTTGCCATGGTTCCTTTCTCCACTGTTAGTTTGTATATGAGGTAGGCGTGTCACCAGGGGCTCAGCTGGCACCCTACAAATGACTCACATAGCTCTGTGGTCCCAGCTTCCCGGCAGAAACCCTAGAAGGGCCAGCTCCGCTGAGAGTCCTCACAGGCAGTCTAAAGGCCTGCTTTCTCGGCTTCCGTCTAAGCAAACATTCAGTCATCTTTGACCTAACTTAATTTTTTTGGCATAAAGAATTATAAATATGATGTGCTTCACATGTGTAATTCCAAATTAGGTTAGTGAGACGGGTCTGTCTCGGGGATGGATGACTTAAAGGGTCCTGTAAACTTTCATTCCGTTGCCATGTGACCACGGGCTCTCCTCCTCGGCGTCTGCCTCAAACCTAAGAGCACACGTGTGCGAGCATTCACGACAGCAGTGCTCATGTGTGTGAACATTCACGACAGCAGTGCTTACAGAAGCTGGGGTGAAGAGCAGCCAAGCCTTCCTGTGGGGAATGAGAAAGTGGCATGGTATGTATGTGTATGTGTGTGTGTGGTTGTACAGTGCAGGTTGCATGGCTCCATGGGCGTGGGCACAGCACACTGACAGGGACTACCTTGTATCCACACTGCAGAGATGAGCCAGGCTCACAGGACAATGTGGTGTAAGCCCATTTATGTCAACTGTCCCATGCTAGAAAATCTACTGAGGACATGCTCCTGAGGACCCAGTCGTCACAGGTAAGCTGAGGCCTCTCCTAGCTCCCCCATCTAGCCCCCCCCCAAGAATGGCAGTTTTGCTCTGGAAGATAACAGGGACACACACAACTGCCCTGGTAGTATTCCTGCTGACCTGCCTAATCTGCTTGCTACAAGTGAATCTAAGGATTTCACATTTCCTCACTGACTAAAATCAACCTAAAAGGTTAAAAAAAAACCCAATAATATTATTTACAGAAACCCAGATTCCTGGGCAGAGTTCACCCATAATCTTGTAAATCTGTGTGCATTTGAAGAGATATAAATTTTTACTGTTAGGATTTGGGGAAGTGGGAATGTACACAGCACACATTGATCAGGGCAGCTCCCAGCGCCGGCTACCTTGCACAAAGCCACTGTCCTCAAAGCCCAGTTGGTCCAGTCCCCAGAACAGCAGGGGGACAGGCAGCTTCAGAGCTCTTCTGCACACACACAAGTCTGTTGCTCCTTAGACCCTGAGTCCTGGACCTGAGCCTCACCACTCACCCACAGATCAAAGGCTCTGGATATAACAAGCTGTCCGTCTCCTCCTGCATCACCCTCTGCTGGGCAGGCCCTGTGAGGTTGTGGCAAAGCTTACTTCAAATAACACCGAGACAGCATTCTGGGATTATCCAGATGAACATACACATTTTGTTAGTTACCTTACAAGTGGTTTCTCTAGTCCTGTAAAGTCACTCTGTAAACCTCCTAGCTAAGGATCCAAGGATTCTGGTATCGGAGTCCTGGAGGAATGATATTGTTCTGGAGACACTTAAAGTTGTTGTTAATACTAATGGCAGCCCCATGTACCCTTAATCTGTGAGAATCTCAGCAGAGTTACTTACCAGAGCTTCAAGAGGGCTCCGTGTGAGCAGCAGTGGGGCAAGTGGAGAGGGAAGGCCCTGACTATGTCATCTGAAGCCCACACACTCTCAGGCTCAAGCAACACGAGAGCATGTGGGTGGTCAGAGCCTCACCCAGAATCTCTCTCTGAGTGAAAGTATTTTGGCTTTAAGCAGAAGTTCCCTCCCCACCTAGCCTGGGTGAGCGTTGTTTTTTTTTTTGTTTGTTTTGTTTTTTTTAAGTTCTTTGTTTACAATGCCCGGAGAAAACCACCAAATATCCACTCTCTCTCTCTCAGGAAGAGCAAGACACACTTCTTCCTATGTTTAGATGACACAGAAAGAGCCAGACCCATGTTGCAAAGCACTTGTTACAGAGCTCTATGTTTGCTCACAATGTAGCAGAGCGACCCACAATCACTCTCACACAGACTGCCCAACAAAAAAAGAAAAAAAGAAAAAAATACTGCTTTATTGGATCCATCTCCTAACTACAAAGATAGCTGACACAAATATCAAACACTTGCTTTCAGATGACAGTCTACTAAGAATAGTTCATGCAACTCCATGATGCTAATAAACACGGGGTACATATGAGAGCAGGCAGGAGGCAGCCTGCAGGCGGCCAGGAGCTATGTGTGTACAAGGCGGCACGCGCCAGCTCTTCACGGTCGTGTGAAAGCGTTCAGTATGACTTTCAGACAGTTGTTTCTTTCTGTGAGTTGGGAAAGGTAAGCCACCATCATACAGACGGACATTTTGAAGATGCATCTTCCTGTGAGAGAGCTTTTCCTGTCATGAGTCTGTCTGTCTGTCTGTCTGTCTGTCTGTCTGTCTGTCTGTCTGGGAGTAACTTAAAACTCCCAGCCACAGGTGCAATTCAGGCATGTTCCATAAGGGGGCATTAACTCCTAAGGCACGATCATTAAACATGTTTTAATTAAACCATGCTTTTTGGTTATAAGAAATAATAGGTCACTGCTAGTAACTGAAATAAGCAGCTAATTACACAGAGCGGACACCAGCTTATCTGTTACCAGTAACCTATCTGAGAACACACAGTCCACAGACTGCAGTTAGAAACATTGTTTTTTGGTAATTGTTTTCTTAGATGAAGCAGAGAGCTATAAGGCTTCTGTGAAATAATAATCTTATAATTGAACAAATATATTACACTCCTTCTGTAATGGTTATTTACAAGCACTTTCAGATTTTGCCATTGGTAGCCGATGGGCATTTGAGCACATCTCTGGAGTACTCAGTCACTACGTGAGGCCAGAAAAGGCCACCTGCCTGTCCAGAGGTGACAGACCCTGATGGAAGGAAAGACCATGATGATGGGAAGCCGAGTCTTGACTCTGAGGTGCACTCTCAAGGTGGATACTGGTTATTGCTAACATGGAAGGAAGGCCCCTGGTGGGCATAGACTGCTCATTGCTACCTCTGTCCTTAGATATCTATACATAAATATATGCCTATATGTACATGCATGCAAACACAAGCTCTGTCCTGTAGCAGGCAGGTTTTGTTCTGTCCAGGACCCTGTCTTGTGCTGTTCAACTTCACTATGTTCGAAGCTGAATTAAGAACAAGAATCCTAGCATGCTATTATTAACAGACCTGTGGTTTCAGTCACACAGAGGAAGGGGCTGACTATGAAAGAGCCAAGAAGGCAGGCTGGAAGACCTCTAAAATGCACTGGATAAGGCAGGCAAATTGTGTAGGGCAGCCAGAAAAGCTAGAGATAAGCAGGAGGCTCTTCAGAATCCTATCAATTAATACAAAAGATAAAGCCTCCTAAGGAAGTGTTCTTTAATAGCTTTGGCTCCCACAAATACTTTCATGGTAGGAAATTCAATGCTCACTTCCATATGCCCTGCTGTGGTCAGACTAAATAAGGCACTTCCAGTGTTTTGATCCAGTGGGCAGGAGGGTCAGGCTTGGGGCCAGTCTGCCACACGGTGGACCAGCGTCTGCCCCTGGCCTTACTGATCAGCCCTTCTCGATTTCCTTGAGATGGTGTTTCTTTCTGGAGACGCAGTGGGCCCCTCTCCTGTTCCTCCATCCCTGTTGGAGAGCTACTTCTTCAGACATAAGCTCCTAGCGTTTGTTCGGTAAGTTGGGATTTCTGAGTGGTACCAGATGTGGGTCCAGTTTATCTCATCAAAGTCTCGCTTGCTGAAGCGCGGTTGTCTGCACTGAGCCAACTCCTCACAGCTTCTGCCAGCTCCGATGTGCTGAATTAGGAGTGGGGGATCGTGCTGGAGAGGTCGTTACGTATGATCTCATTTACTGCAAGAAAACGAGAGGAGAGAGTATTAGGGAAATGGTACCTTACTGCCAGCCTCCAAGTCAATAGCAGGGGTGCCAACAACTACATTTCTAATGGGTTATATTCTGTCTGTGACGCTTAGATGCCACAGAACACCATCTCCAGGACTGAAGTCAACTCCAGGATGTTCCATAAGTTTGTAAAACAAAACATTGACACACCATAACATCTCCAGGAACGTGCTCAGTGCAGGAGACAGAAGGTACCGAGACCTATCATGGCCGTGGGCCTCCCTTTGTTTGGGGTACTTCATTTGTTTTTCTGAAAAGGGTTAAGTCACACTGGTTCCCCACAGGCCAGTGATGGCCACTATCAGCGTGTGATTTTTGGCAGATGGACAGGAAATGAGAGAAGCTAGCTAGCAAACAGCACAACATCCCTCCCTCTCCACCCTGCCTCTCTCTGCCCAGCCACCTGATCCACACTGAGATAGGAAATGTCACTGGGCGGCTGTCACCACGTCCCATTTTTCTAACAGAGTTGGAAGGCAGGGCACCCACGCTGACGTCACGGAACCGCCTGGGCTTCCCTTCCCCATGGGCTGGAGCCCTCGCCTGCACCTAGATAAGCCCCTGGAGCTCACCCTCGGAGGCCCCAGCCTGTCTGAGGATGCTTCCTGGAGCCATCAGGGGGCGTGTGCTTCATCGCCACTCCCTTCCCTAAGCTGCTTTTCAACACCCCTTCCTCAGCAATAGTTTTAAGAATAACAATAACAGAACGCAGTTGGGGGAAACCAGGAATTGTGTCATGAGAACTGATAGCAGGAGGAAGCCTGGCGGCTCGCCCCAAAAGGGCTGCCTGGCAAGAGACTTAATAACCGCGAGGCTCCCTGTACCAGGGCCACGCCGCTCCAGGACGCTCCAGTGGGTTTGCTGTTCCTCGGACTGTTCCCTCAAAAGTCACACTTACAAATTTGGAACCATGGCTGCTTCCTGGTCAGCTTCTTGGGGGTGGGGTGGAGCGGCAGGCATTCCTGGGCGCCTCTGTGGAGCTCCAGGATTGATTCTTGACCACAGCACCAAGCACACTGTGGCGAGGGCCCACCCTTTGGTGTGGAAAATACCAGAAGGCAGGCGCGCTCCCTCTGGCCCTGTGACTTCTCAGCCACTAATGAGGAATAACAAGGCCCAGGTGCTCACTGGCTGGTCTGGGACCAGCAATCAGGACTCAACTTGTCCCTGGAGTGCGCCCTGGAAGCTCCTTAGCTACCAGCATTTTCCATGATACTGGAGTGTGGGTGCGGGGCGGCTGCACAGCTCTGAGAAGCAGCTCGGCAGCAAGGACCCCGGAGGACCATGGGTTGTCTGCTCTGTGCAGTACAAGCCACTGTCACAGGGCTCTCCTGAGTCCACGCGGCTTTTCTCACTGGTCTCTTGCCAACCTCTTCAGCCGGAGCTTCATGTTTGGCTCCCCAGCAGAGGTCAGGGATGCATGGCATTGAGAGGCGGTTAGCTCTTCTTCCCTTCCACTCACTAGTGCAGCCCTCCATGTGAGAGGCGCCTGCCTAATTTATATTCAACTTCTTCAGAGTCAAATCAAAGAAGAGCTGGCAAAGAAAGACCCCACATTTCATTTCTTTAGGCTCTCTCTCTCTCTCTCTCTCTCTTTAGGTGAAAAATGGCTTGCCTGAAATTAGGATTTCTTGGGGCCAAGTCAGAAGGGCTTAGATACTTGATGAAGCACAGAGCTATGCGCAGAGGCTCTCTGTGTGGAGGTGGAGACAAGCCACAGCAACCTCCACTGTGCCACACCCATCTTTGTTCCGGTGACAGCTTCGTCTGACTGCCAGGGAGCCACATTTGTCTCACATTGTCCCCAAGCCTTGAGTGCACCAGGACTCTGAGTGGTCATTGCCCCAGACTGGGTTCCGAGATAGGGGCAGGGTTAGGACAAGCACTCTCACCTGGGGCTCTGGACTGTCTCTGAGCAGCAGGTGGACATGTGGGGCTAGGAAAGATGTGTGTAGAGTATGAAATGCCAAGCGTAGGAGCAGAGCCACCATTCAGAGGCAGAAGTGGTTTCATGTGCTCCAGATACGTTTTAACTGGACGCTGTGCAAGAAGCCAGACATCAAACATACTACACGGAGAGAACTGCCATGGTGTTGCTCATTTAAGTGGTAGGACTGATGGACCAACAGACCGATCCTCCCGTTAGCGGCACTTAATGGTGAAGGGGAGACTGAAGACTAGTAAGAAGAGAGGGGTGTGTGAAGAGAAAGGCTGAGGCAAATGAGGCAAGCCTGAGGTGTAGTGATGAGAAGGGGGACTGTGAGGAGCAACGGTGGTGAGGAGAGCTGGGAAAGCGCGAGGAGCGACAAGGTAGGGTGGCAGGGGCTGAAGACAAGTGCTTACTGCTCAAGTGTGAAGACTGTAGTTCAAATCCTCAGCACAGCACACGCGTGTTAACAAGCCAGGTGTGGCTGCGTACCTGTAACCCCAGCAGTGTGGGGTACAGGGTCAGGAAGATCACAGGGGCCAGATAGTTGCCAGTCAAGGTCAGGTTATCACCCTATTTCACAGGAGTGAGGTGGAGATACCCTAACCTTCCTCTGGCCTCCACACATGCCATAGGCATGCACCCACACACACATTTCGTCTCTCTGTTTTTCTCTCTCTCTCTCTCTCTGTTTCTCTCTCTCTCTCTCTCTCACACACACACACACACACACACATACACACACACACATACACATACATCTCCTCGTCTCTGTCTCTCTCACACAAACACACACATACATATATACATCTTTGTCTCTCTCTGTTTCTGTCTCTCTGTCTCTCATACACACAAACATATACATCTTTGTCTCTCTGTGTCTCTCTGTCTCCCTCTGTGTCTCTGCCTCTCTCTCTCTCTCTCTCTCTCTCTCACACACACACACACACACACACACACACACACACACACACACACACACACACAGGACAGAGGAGGAATGCTGCTGATGAGAGAGGAGCAGTCAGAGAAACACAAAGATAGAGAACACGAGGAGCTCCAAGAAATGGGGACAACTTAAGAGAGAAGCCTGGGGGAATCGAACAATGGGAGGAGGGAAGTCTGAGGAGTAACTGTGTAACCTGAGGTAGGTGGTGGTGGCCCATGAGAGATGGTTGAGGATGTGGTAACAATGGGGTAAAAAGGTCAGAAGAGCAGTTATGATGGGTGGGAATTCTGAGGGATGAGGATGGCGGGTGGTCAGGCATTGAGCAGAGCAGCTGAGACGCTTCTGGGCCTGACAAGACCACAAGAAATGGCTTTGAAGGTAAAAGAGGAAGAAACATGAGGTGTGGGCTTCCCCCTGCTGTCCACTGGGGCACCTGAGCCTCAAAGGGAGAGCCCTACTGAGAGATGGGAAATTACTCAGTGGTCGTCAGCCACACACGGGTCCCCAGCTGGAGGCAGCAATAGGCCACCAAATGTCTACTGGGCTTTCTTGTTTGGGGCTAAGCACTGAGTTCTCAGGAGAGCTCAAGACCTGTCGCTGTGCACCTGTTGTCTGGGTTCAGGTCACTGACCAGCTTGCCTGCCCCAACGCTTGTGGCTAGAAGTCCATCCCACGGTTCCCCTGACTTGCAGTGTCCAGTTAGGATCATGACATTCCACAAGTACAATCATGCTCACACAAACATGCTCCAGAATAATACATTCTGCAGAGCTGCCTATGGGACAGAGTGGGACGTTGGAGATGGACACCTACTTTCTAATGGCATTCCACACTGCAGGGAGAGAGAGTGCTGCAACCATGAAATAAAAAATGCCACACAACTATTTATAGAACATGTCCGTGAAGTCACCTGTACTTCCATTTTATACATGTGTAAAGGAGGAACACGCTAAGGTGGTGTAGTTAACAGATGGCTGACCAATGACTGACCCCCTTATTCTTTCCCTGACCAACCACTGACCCCCCCCCATTCTTTCCCTGCCACCACTTTCTTTTCCATGAGGTCACCACCCGGGTCCCTGTCAGCCCACATATCCCTGGCTCTGCTGGTTCCCCTGTGGTGGCTTTCTCTCTGATACAGCCGTGGTGATGACACCCACGAGTTCCCACCGTGTCTTCTCTCCACCGATAATTTCCATCTTCTTATTCAGCTTTTCCACTAACACGAAGGCTTCTCTTTATAGAGGTGTTTTGAACTGCAGGTGACATGTGACCCTTACGACTTGCCTGAAAGAGGAACCTCTGCTCACTTAGTCAGATGTCCCTTAACAGGATGTGGCAAACTGTTAGACCACAATTCAATTTAATAAGTAAGAAGGTTTTTTCCCTTATATTTTATTTTCTCTAAAATGCTCCTAAGGTGGAAACTATTGTTTTTTTTTCTCTCCCTCTAAAGTATGCTTGTGGCACTTTGAGTTGGTACCATAACCTGGGATGTGCCCACAGGCTATGTGTGTCCCTTCTAATCACATCTACACACCCACACTCACACCCTCCCCTGCATGCATGCCTGGAATTGAGAGAAATGGAAAGTCAGCATTTTTTTTCTTCAAGTATAAAAACTAAAGAGTTGAAAGTGCAGGCGTAGCATTCTACCTGGGCTGGTAGCCCCCGTAAGTCTCCGCGAAGTTCTAAGCCTCGCACAGAGGCTTCTTGGCTAGCCACTCACAAGCTGTGCAAATCAGCTGCTAGGCAGAAAGAAGTCCTCCTCAAGTGAGGCAGAGTCCTCCTCAAGTGAGGCTACTGTGCTTGCGCACAGCTACTGTCTTCTTTTTTATTACAGAGCACTTTCAGGTGCCCAAGAGAGCCAGAGGTTTGGTCACTTGTGGGGTTTTGTGTAACTGCAGAGAAGACTGTGAGCCAACCAGTGTTCCCCAGAGCAGACACATGGCTGCCTCTAGCTCGGCCTCTGAAAGAGAAAGCTTTTCAGTAAAGTCTCTGGACATTTTTATGAATTCCTGGTTTCTAGAGGGATGGCCTTACATCGAGCTTTAAGGAACGAACAATTATTTTGGCCATCATTTTTCACCTTTTGTTGGGGCAAGGCTCCTGTTTGTACTGGGGAGGGGAGGGAAGGTGCTTGCAGCAATCATAGGAGAGAAAAAGGCAGATATAAAGTAACCAGTTTGAACCATTGTTCTTTTATGGAGAGACTCCAAAAAAGGTCAAGTGGTTATTGTTGCCAGTGATGATGCTGTGGCCCCTGGAGCTGGCGCTGGAGCTGGGTCTGTGCTTCCCACAGCCCATGCACAGAGTCCCGCCAGCTCACCACTCCTGCTGCCTGTGTTCCCGCGCAAAGTCCACAGGGTTAGATGAGAATTTTAAAAAGTACACTGCACCAGGAAACGCAGGAAAAGCCAAGATTGGTGGCTCAGGGCCCGCTGAGAAAGTGACAGAGAGCAGGAGGAGGTACAGGCTTTTGAGATCCTGTGGCCACTTCTACCCTCCCAACTCTCTCTCCCCATCCCCCATCTGCAAGGTTTTGACTTGCAGAGCTCCCCAGGACACAGAGTTCTGGTCCTCTTTCCCTGCCAACTGCATCTCTTAAAACTGGAACACAGCATGGAGCGCCTGCCTTGCCCCTTATTGCCAGCTCACGGTGACCTCTGATGGACTAAAAAGCTAAAAAGCTGGGGCGTTGGTTTGTTTTAGTCAGCTCTGCCGTGCTTAGGTCAAAGGTGGGCAGACTGAGGTAGGCAATCAAAGGACCACATGAGAAGCCAGAGCTGTCAAACAGTTCTAGAGTCAGTATCTCTCTTCTACTGGGCAGACAGCCAGCGAACAAACACACCCCAGAGATGCAGGTAGTTCAATTGGTGCTGAGGAGAGTATGCTGCCGGCATCCTCTCTCATGAACTTCATTCGCACTGCTGCAATGTGGAGGGGTTAGGTCCGGCGGGTACACTCCTTGGTGTGAACAGTCGGGAGTGAACTGAAGGAAGCCTGAAACGAAGGCTCTCACTGCACAGGATCCCACCATTTCTCAGTGGGAACACCTCTGCTTCCTGCCTCATTTTAAAATTTGACATCTTCCAGACCTGCCCTTTGAGGGCTCAACCCAGTCCACCTCACCTCACGCACCTTAGCAACAGCCCTGCAAACTGGCAACACAGGTGTCTGCTGTGGGACTCCATGAGAGCACCAGAGATCCCACTGCGAGTAACGAAAGCAGAAAGTAACGGTCCCAGAGGAAAGCCTGAGGTCTGACGTCTAGTGTATCACCGAGATGCAGGATCTCCTGTGACCAGAATAGGGGTACAAAAGAACCCCAGGAAGAAGGTGATACCTTAAGCCCACCATATGCCTGTGCGAAAATACCCCCCCCCCCCCCGCACTGTTTGCAGTAAGCACAATCCTACCACAGATTTCCTAAGAGCACCTATAGGCTAGGTGGGGCCTCATTCAAACTCGAGTAACCAGTGGGAAGACCTTTCTTTAGAAAACCCACCCTGCGCCTGGGAAAACAGTGCGGGGAGGTGTGGCAGTGAAGGCTGCAGCTGGCACCAGGCTCCCCCCACCAAAATGTCCTTCAGTCATCTAATGGAGAAAGAAATGGTGCCTGAGTGAACATCTCCAATCAGGGGTGATGGCTGCCTGCCTCCACTGCCTCGCTTCCCTCCTAAGTCATCTAATGTCCTCAAGTGGCCACCACGTATGAGATGACCAACTCACGAGGCTCATCTTGTGTGGCTCTCAGGAGCCATCCTGTGTCACTACAAATCTTACTTTGAAGACAAACCCTAGTGGTCAGGCTGGCTGGTCCTCAAGTGGAGAGGGAAGGCAAGACAGGTGTTCAGCTAGCTGCCCACGGGTGTTCAGCTCCGAGACTGTCATGGGACGCGTGGTTGTGACTCCTCAAGCACTATAAGTATTTTCCAGGACAAAAATGGTGGTGCATGCCCGCCACACTCATCCAAGTCCTCGGCTGTGACAGTCACAAGGGTGCTAGTGTTCTCTGGTGAATTTTCTAGTCGTTGACTGTCTGGGGGAAAGTGGAAAGGCCCCGGCAGAGGATTGGAAGTCACAAGGTCTGAATCGAATGCAAAGCAGAACAAAACGGCACTCCACAGCCAAGTCTGTGCATAGGGCTCAAAATGGCCACCCAAAGGTTGTCAGCCTCCCCTTGAGCTTTGGGTATGTTATCCCCCAGATTCCTAGCTGTGCACACGTGTGTCTTGGTTATCAGAGCAAACATCCGTGATTGCTTTTCAGGTCAATGCTAAGGGTAGCTGTGTAAGCCCCTTTCTTGTGGGATGCAGCCGTGAGATCTGGGCAAACTGGGAAAACGGTGATTTGGCAGAGCTGAGCCGCCTTTACCTGGCCACCCACATGCTCACACATTCTATTTGTCCCTCTTTCTTGGTGGGACTGTCTGAGGCTGAGCAGTGACCCAAACACATTAAGAGGCCAGTTGAATTCCACCGCGCTGGGGAGGGGGCTGCCCTCAGCCTGGGGAATGAGGAACCGGGAGAGACAGGTAAAAATATTTTGGGTGATATTCAGATGCCTGATTCTCATTCTCAGACACTAGATTCAAACTTAAAGAATTAGAATTCTGGTTCATCAACTTCAGGCTAGGTGATGCAGTTGCTTTCACACTTAAAACGTTTAATTAACATAGATAAGGGCTGTGCTTTTTCAAACCAAACAAAACTCCAAGGCTATGGCATTCAAACACTTTTCTCTGCTAACGCAGACACTGCTCACTTAGTGACACAAAGCCTGCCCCTTCAGCAGTGATGCTGGCTACAACATGGAAAGGAACAGTGAGTGATTCCAGTCTCAGGAACCCAGGGCACAAACCCAGGATCCTCAGCCAGGGCTGCCTGCAGGCAGGAGGGTACCTTCTCTGAGCAGAGGGCTTTCCTCAGAACTCTGTATCCTTTCCATGGAACCTCACAGCAGACCATGTGGGGGTGGGGGGGTGTCCCATGGACCTTCCCAATGGGTTGACCCACTGCATAAACACCACAAAAGCCATGGTTACTTGCTGACTCCGTTTTCCTCCAAGGGAGAGAAAAAAATGCATGTTTTCCCCAGACTTCTTCAATTGAGAATATTTTTATTTTTAAGAGAAGCCAAAATAACTCTGTAAAGAGTAAAACCAGACAGGAAGGGCATTCTCTCCCATTCCTATGACTAAAAGATAATTACAAAAAAGTATCTGTTAACCTTCCCAGAAAATGCACCTTTAGCTAAAACCTGTAGCTAAACTTAGAGCCTGGAGCCTAAGAAGAGAGTGATTTAGGTGAGCAGAACCAGAAATACCTAAAGCTGAGTTCAATTCCCAAATAACTAACCTCTAACAAGCGTCTTGTATTGGCCGCCTCGAATGCTACAATGTAACAGTTCTTGGAATGAGAGAGGCCTGTAATGATGGTGGTTGAAACTCTCCCTCGAATGCTACAATGTAACAGTTCTTGGAATGAGAGAGGCCTGTAATGATGGTGGTTGAAACTCTCGGTGAGCACACATTTCCGCTGCCTTAACTTTCATTTCCAGGGGGGACGAGACATGTATTTGCCTCTCTGTGTTCTCAGTGAACTGCTGCGTGAAGAGTTCTTGCTGATTCTAGATACTGTGTATACAGACTCTGGTCTTACATGAAGTATTGCGTGACACAGGAGTTAAGAAGAAGTGGCCATGTGAATTAGAGGTGAGAGAGCAAGAAGCCGGAAGAGGAGATGTGTTTATGCCACTGACAGCATACTGGTGCCATCCAGGAGTAGCTAGGGTCCACGCTCCTAGAATTTTTAGATTTCACCAGAAGGCACAACCTTCTAGAGCAGTGGTTCTCAACCTGTGGGTCAAGACCCCTTTGGGAATTGCATCTCAGCTTTCCTGCATATCAGATCTCTACATTATGAGTTATTTACGTTAGCAAAGTGGCAGGAAGTAGCAACAAAAGAAAAGTCTGGTTTGGGATCATCTCTACATGAAGGCCTGTATTAAAGGGTCGCAGCATTGGGGAAGATGAACACCTCTGCTCTAGAGTCTACAGTGGAGCACACTGGATCGGTTGCCATCTTGTGTCCATTCATCTGCATGCCCATAACTGCCCAGTGGCTGGGTCTGTGAACCAGGCAGGGGACACGTGTTATCAATGTGTGCCTTTTTTGACCCTCAGCATGGAGAATGCACACTTTCAGCATGTCCAAATTTGGCCTTGAGATTCTGTTTTTCTCAAAGTTGCTTTGGAAAGCAAGGGGAATTAGCCCAGCTTCTCAACTTTCAGGAAAAAGCAGGCGGCCGTCTTCCCTCCGTGTCCTGCGCCTATCTCGGCCTCCGCTTATTTTTATCTTTTAATCATAATAAGCCACCGCCACGGGGCTTGCTATTTTCGGAAGGGGAGAGAGGGACAGCAGAAGGACAAGTGACAACAAGTCACGGTTTTAATAAAACATGACCCTCCACCTGGAGCTGGGCTCTCGCTGACGGGTGCTGCTGCTACACGGGACTGTCAGCCATTAAGACGGAATGATTTTCCTACCGTAGGTAGCCTGCTTCCCTATTTAGCCTGAAAACTCCCGAGCACGCAGACAGCCGTGTGGAAACTCCAGCGGGGCTGGCCACGTGGCGGGAGATTCCACAGGCCTGGCCATCCAGCTGATGCAGGCTGGAGAATGTTTCCATATCATCTGCGCTGCTATTATATCTGTGCCAAGCTCCCTCTGTTCAGCAATTACTCAATGGCATCATTAAACCAGCGATTCCTCCCCACCCCCACTCAGGGCTTTCCTTGTGTTGTTAGAAAACATAAAACACATATCTCCCCAAATTATGAAATTACCATTCAACAGAATTAACAGAATTGAAAAACAAAACAAAACAAAACCAAAAAAAATAAGTGAAACTAAAGCCTGTGACCCCGAAGAGAGAGCGACCAGTATGAATTTCCACTTTGGCTTCTTCAAATTGCTCTGGCCTGTACAGCATGGGCCAGGGGCTTGGCAATGGCAGGCTTTCCTTCCTTCTTGGCACAGTGGAAGAAGCAGTGGGATGGATTCACAGGGTGCTGTTTTGAAATATGGTGTGAGAAAAAGTCAAGGTAGCTGCATCAAGATCCAGAAGCTGCACCCCAGTAGCCTGGACCCCACCTGGAGCTTGGGGAGACCTCAGCTCCGTGTCCTCAGCAGCGGTAAGTGTGAGGCCGGCCTCGGGTGCTGGGTTTTAGAAAGTCTGCTGTCAGCAAAGCAGAGAGCTCTAGACTGCCTGTTTCCTATGCTTACTGGGAGTAGGTCATGCTTCATTTGACCTTGAACCAGAGCCTCAGATTATCTAAAAGGTTATCAGTAATCCTGTCAGGTGTGATCACTTTCTTTTGTATAAGCAAACAGTCACTTACAAAAAGCTATAGAGAAAGACTTTGGGATTTGATGTTGAACAACCCAGCAGCCCTCGCCTTTGGCAGGCTAGATGAAGTAGGCGTGTGTCTGTCCTTGGCGTGGGAATCTGCCTTACTGCTCATATGTCTGTTGGGACCACTCTCATTTGAAGATTAGTGCCTCTCCAAGAAGGCACCAGAGTGCTGGGGAGATGTCAGTAAAGTGCTTGTCATGCAAGTGTAAGGACTTGAGTTCAAACCCCAGGACCCCACAAATAGCCACGTGCTGGGGTGTGCACCAGATGGCAAGGTGAAGAGTCAGAGACAAGAGGACACCTGGGGTTCTCTGGCCAACCAGAGAGTCCTAGGCCAGCGAGAGACTCTCTCTCAAAAAAACAAAACTTGTTGGCTCCTGAGAAATGACACCTAAGATTGACTTCTGGCATGTGAAACTAAAGCTGTACAGGGAGAGAAGTGCCTTACACACACACACACACACACACACACACACACACACACACACACTGATTGGCAACACACACCTACCTCTCAATCTACCTCTTGACCCACTTCCTATGAGGTGAAGGCAATATAGGTACCACACCTGCAACTTCTAGGACCTGGCACTGCCCTATGGCCTGACACCCTCTGCTTTTCTGAGTCACGGGTCCCTGCTCCTCATAGTGACCTGGGCTGGGGGGCTCTGCTCCATCCATGCCTTCTACGAGCGTGAGGAGAGTCAGAGCACTCATGGGTCCTGACAGATCCATCCTCCTGTTGCTGTCCACGGAGACCAGGAGAGCCTGAAGCCGTGTCTGTTCTTATGTCTCAGCAAGATTATGTCTCCTAAACACATTTCTCCTCTACTGCCCCACAGGAGACCAAACACATCACCTCCAGGAAAACACATTTTCCATTCTCCTCACTTTCAAAATGTTCCAGACATTGCCCAAATCCCAGGAAGCGATGATGAGTTTGTTTCATTTTTCTTTACTTATAGTTTACATGTATGAGTGTTTTGCCTGCATGTGTCTCTGTACCATGTGCATGCAGTAACTACGGAAGCCAGAAGAAGGTATCAGATGCCCTGGGACTGGTGTTACATATACTTGTGAGCAGCCATGTAGGTGTTGGGACTCTGGAAAAGCAGCCAGTGCTTGTAACCACGGAACCATGTCTCTGGCCTCATGAATTTGTTTTTTAAAAGCTGAAATCTCATGCTGAAGGTGATGTTCTGGCTGAGGTCTGGGGATGTGTGATGACTCTCTGGATGTGGCAACAGATGGTACTGGGGATGGAGGATGGATGAACGCAAAGGCTGAAGAGGCTGCTGACTTCCCCAGGAGTCTCAAGCTGAGCAGGACACGGCTACCCTCCAGCCCCACAGCTTTAGAGCCTGACTGAAGAGATCCCAAGCCCTGGGACCGTCTGAAGCCACCACTAGAGCTCATCTGCGGAGCATGGTCACCTCAGGGCAGCGGCTGGGCCCGATTGCTCTGAGTCTGTGCGGGTTGGCATAGCTTGCCTGGGCCTTCCGCGGACACCGAAACGAAAATTCAAATGATGCTCATGCAGATCTCGCTTCCTAGTCAAATCTTGGGTGAGCAGTGTGGGTTTTATGGAGCTGTTTTTGAACATTACTACTTCAACTCCTGCCTCTTAGGCAAAGGCCCTGTGGATCCATGCAGCCAAGAGGCACAGGATGTATGTGTGGGTTCATCCCACGTCCACAGTAAGGGCTCTGTGTTCACAGCAAGATGTTATTTAGTGGGACTTGGTGGCCATTTTATTCCACTTTTCTGGTGTTGGAGAGTGTGGCCCTCTTTCATGGGCTTCCTCAATGCTAGGACTACAGGCATGTACCACCATAGCTATCTGTTTTCATAAAGTAACTGGAGATAGAGTCTCATTGTTCTTATTACATAGCACTGAGTAGACGAGAACACACTGTGTCGACCAGACTGGCCTCAAACTCACAGAGACCTGTCTGCCTTTGCCTCTCGAGCGTTGGGACTGAAGTTGTACATCACCATCTCCAGCCCGTGAGCCCGCCATCTTTTCCTCCTCCCAGGGCCTTGAGTTCAATCCCAGCTAGAGTCCAGATGGCTATGGTGATTGATACCTTGGGATGCAGAACTTCCTGTCTGAGAGAACCCGCCCCCCACCCCACCTGAGGCCTGGCAGCCCCAGGCTCCCTGTCTTTCTCTCTCACCACTAGGTGTAGGGAAGGAGGCTCCTCGTCTCTGCCTGTGACTCACATATCCTGCCTCTCCTGCCTGGCTTTGTCCTTCCTTCACCCTGACTAGTGGGTCTGTTGATCTCTGATGATGTCCCTGCAGACTCCAGGAGTATATCAAGTCAGCTCTTCTATCTGAGCTTGGATAGGTTACAATCCTTTGCCAAGGCTGCTCCTTCCTGGGCCACAGCCAGGTACCCCAGGATACAACTGTGTGTTCCCACAGGCTGCTCAGCTCTGCAGGCTGCCCTCTAGCACCCAGATGGAGGGCACTTCTCTCCCTGTACAGCTTCTGCTTGTTCTATTGTACCCAGGACATCATGTTCACGTGTACCTTTCTGGCCATCTACAAAGGCTGCCCATCCCCCATGCCTGTTCCCCATATTCTCATAATCCCCTATGACAGGACACCTCAGGGATCATGTGTGTCCCTCCACGCCCTACTGAAGCTACTTGGAAGGCAAATCGGTCCAGCCACAGTCCTTGCTTCATTATTCTGAGACCTGTTCAGAACGCAGAGATTCCTAACTTGGGAATCGAAGAGAGGGAAGGAAGAGTCAGAAACAAGCAGGCAAGAGAGACCCCATGATCCTGAGCACATATTGACCCTGGAGTGAGAAAAAAATGCCAAAATTGAATTTTTTGTATTGATTATCCAATTATTAATCTTTACAGAGGCTATTCCAACACAGCACATAATGAGCAATTCATCAAAGTATATTAGGTGCCATGGAAGTTGCATTCAGTAGAAAGGGCCATTAAGTTCTTTGTAATTGCACATTACTGGAGCCTTCCTCAGACCTAAATCAAATCAACAGGACTGGTGTGCACCTGCTCTAATTGACTCTGTGTGCTAATGCACGCCACTAGCAACTGCCCAACACCAGGCCTCACTGCAGGACCCTGGCTTCCAAAGACCATGGGTCTTAAGGATCATCTCCAGCCCCAGCTATAGGGCAAGCCTTGTCTGAGCACGGCTCTCAGGGACCAGTGAGAAATCACCTGGAGGGGCCCTAGGCTGGGACATACATGTCCTGAAAGCTTCCTATACCATCTTCTCATCCACTGCTCCTAGATTTATCAGCCTGCCTGGAGAGGGCCAGTCCCCAGAGCCATCTTCATCACAGTGCCCACCCTTGAGCCAACAGGGATCTGGGGCCAGCAGGAGACAGTGCCCACCCCACCCATCTAGCATGCCTGTTTTGTTGCGATCTCAGATCCTTCGTGTCCAAAGCTTGACCCTAATCCTGACCCCTGGGGACAGTGAGTATGGCCCTCCCTGTCACCTATTGTTCAGATTTTGGGTGTGGAACTTCTAAACTAGTCTCACTATCTTCACCCAGCTTCCAGAGGGGCCAGAGATTCGACAGTCTCATAGAGCTACAATGGCGATGTCAAAGGTGTTGAGAAGTGTGTGTGTGTGTGTGTGTGTGTGTGTGTGTGTGTGTGTATGCACATAAACATGTGTGCACACATAAATACATGCAGAGGCCAGAGGGCAATCTCAGCTATCATTCCTGAATGCTATCAACTTATTTTGAGACAGGGTCCCTTATTGGCTGGAAACTTGCCAAGCGAGCCAGGCCTGCTGCCTAGTGAGCTCCAGGCATCCGTCTGTCTGTCTGCCTCCCTAGTGCTGGAATGACAGGGATCTCCTTGAGCCTCCATGTTACGAGGGCACTAGGGATCGAACTTGGATCCTCTCTACAACCGAGCTAGCTCTCAGGACTGGATTTTGGTTTCTTAACTGATATGTAATGACAGCACGTGTTTGTAGGCCGCTCTGTGGGCACAATACAGGCAACAGTGCAGGGGTGAAGTCAGAGCTGCAGCAGATCTTCCTTGAGGCTCAGAATCAGAGGTCGAGTAGGGCTTCACAATCCATCTATTTGCTTAAGCTGGTGCAATCCCCACCCCATCATCTATGTATTGCCTCCATTTGCAGAATTTCTCCTGAAGTCCTCCTGGCAGTGTTCTGTAAATTTTAGCATTCCCTGCTCCCTTAAATTTGATATCTGAGGAACCTTATGCACACCTTCAGAATAAAGACCAGCACACAGATAGCAAACGATTATCAGTTCACAGGCTACCTGGACTTGGTCTGAGGCTTTGTGTAACGTACTGTACTTAACGTACAGTAAGTTACGTTGGCCTAGGTAGCATAGGGGTTTCCACAGGCCACACATAGTGAGTGGCTAGCTGCCCTGACTGAGATCCAGTGAGAAGACAGGGATCTCTGAGGAGACAGGGGAGATAGGAGCACCCCACGTGAGGAAACAAACTTTGAATGTAGGTAAGGAGGCATGGGAGACAGGGATGGATCCCAAAGTAAAGAAGACAGGGAAAAATGAGACCATCTAAGCCCCCATACACCCCCACTATGTAAGGAAACAGAGTCCAGGAGAGGAGTCAGGGCCTGGGGGCTCAGTCTCCTTTTCCCCTTCTTCACAAACAGGAGACACCAAGTCAAGGTTTGTTCACATACAGCAGCATGGTTAGATGATCTGTCGGAGATCTCTGAGTGAATCAAGTCCTAGCCATCAGGCTGAATAAAGAGAAACCCATGTCTGCACAGATCCTGTGGGTAGCAAGGCATGAGGAAAGTCCCCGAGCCTTCTCCTAGCTTCCAGATGAGCACACAGGTCATTTGCTGAGCTGCAAGCCCACCTCTGACCCATGGCCAGCTCCCGGTCTGACTGGTCAGCTCTCAGCTTGCTCAACTCGTAGATATCAGAGAGGTGGCAACCTGGGCCCAGAACCAGCTGTGAGAGGAGCTGAGTCCATCCATGGCTGGTGCCTCAGGAACATTAACACATTATGAACGGAAGGTCACAAACCCCATTTCCAGCTTGGCCTTGAAAGCAGAGAAACAGGAAGCAGAAGGAGGAGACAGGAAGTAGCTTGCTGGGGAAGGGACCACAAGAGTCTCGAGTGGAGGCCAGCACCTCTGGCTTGGAACTCAGGTAAGAAGCATGTTCCCACCACACCTCCCAAGAGATGCTCTTTAAGTGAATGAATCTGCCGACCTCCGTCCGCATGTGCTGTGCAGAACTTTAGTTCCCCATGATCACGACAGGAAACAGCATGAAGGCTGGAAGGTTAGCCCTCAGTTCTGGGAAAAGCACTGTTGCCATTCAGATAGAGAAAGATACTCTTCAATCAATCAATCAATTGAATGTTACAGTTAATATGATGGTGAAGGAAATGGTGTGGGAAATGGAGAGACAGAGAGAGAGAGACAGAGAGAGAGAAAGAGAGACAGAAGAGAGAGATAGGAAGGGCAAGAGTCAGAGAGATAGGAACAGAGAGACAGTAATAAAGAAACAAGTAAGGGACACAAGGAAAAGGGGACAGAGTCAGAGACAAGATATAGGGGAAGAAGCAAAGGGAGAGAGACAGACACACGGAGATACAAAGAAACAGAGAGAGACAGAAATGCAGAGAGGGACTGAGAGGGACAGATACAGAGAAACACAGAGAGAGACAGAGACACCAACAGAGACAGAGACCTGGAGAGACAGAGAGAGAGACAGAGATGGCAAAGAGAGACTGAGAGAGACAGAGACACAGAGAGAGACAGAAAGGGGGAAAGGAAGGAAGCTACTTTATCCATTCACTGGGGTTTGGGCAAGAAAGGCAGGCAGACTGCCTTCAACTTCCTTTAGTTCCGCATGACCACTTAGTTAACATGCAGGATTTAACAAACACGCCGATCTCCTTTCTTCAGTTAAAACACACCAAAGACTCACATTCTGCTGCTCCTTACCGCCCCCCCCCCACCCCCCAACTCTAGACAATATGGATCGGGCCAGAGCAAATATCCAGGTGACTGAGACTGGCTTCCCCCGCAGCCCGCACCAGCGCCTGCCACCTCACCCCTGTCATTCCTTCTCTCTCTCTCTCTCTCTCTCTCTCTCTCTCTCTCTCTCTCTCTCTCCAGCCATCTGCCAAGAGGAAATAACTTCTCCACGCCGGAGTCTAGGAAACCCAGGAAACTGTCCGAAATCCACAAAAATAATTGAAGTTCACTTTTACTGAGCCGTTCAGCTGCGTTCTGAGTTTTATTACAATGTCAACAAGAGTTTAATTTGTTTTAAAGTTTGGGTTCTTAAACTGGAGTGATATACAGTAGTTTTCAGCTTGCTGGCAACAGCTACTGTGGAAAAAAAAAAAGGAAAGTGGCACATGGAGGAGAGTCTAAGCTTGATGCGATGAAAGCAGGGAGCCTAGCCAAAGGCAGCAAAGAGCACACAGAACACACACACACACACACACACACACACACACACACACACCTCTTTCCCCAACCTCCATTCTGCTGAAAACACAGTTGAATACAGCACCAAGTCTCCCTGTCTCTGGGTGAAGGGCTCCTCCGAGCTCAGACATTGAAAACACAGTTGAATACAGCACCAAATCTCCCTGTCTCTGGGTGAAGGGCTCCTCCAAGCTCAGACACTCCTGCCATGATCCGCTGCAGGAACTCTGCCTCTGAGCCCCTGCCATGGGTTTTCCAGTCCTTGCTGGGTGAACTTACAGCCTGGCAAAGTCATTTGTGGAGACAACTGAGACTGAACCGCAGACCCGCAGAAACAAGAGAAGGGGTATTAACAAACCAGAGATTTAAAAGCAGGAGCCCTGGGCTGGGGAGAGGGGCAGAGCAGATGTGCCTTTGAATGTGAAAGTAGCCTTGGCTCTTTGGAGCACAGCCCCAGTGACCTGCTGTACCATCAAAGGACCCAACACACGCAGGCTGAGACCACTCCCAGGTTCAGGAATCAGACACAGCTGCGAATTTTCCCTCCTTAAGCCCCCCTCCCCCCGCCATCCTGCTCTGGGAGGAGCCTGAGCCTGGCCTCCTGTGTTTTCCAGACCCCGAACTCCTACCCTATCTGAATCAACAGCTGGAAGACCTGATAGGGACAGGCTACATCTGAGAAGACTTCACAGTATGGGAACAGGGCTGATAAGACTCCCCCTCCCCGGGAGTGACTGGGACTGCTCCCTGTACTGAATGTGGCACGGGAACAAAGCCTTTTGGTGACAGATAACCTCTGGGGGATATGAATGCCTGGCCTATTGTCCTGTGTATCAGACTTGCTAGACCCAGGGGCTGCTGAGGCAGACACCCTTAAGTCTCAGTGGCCACTCCATAATCTGGAAGGAAGGAAGAGCCCTGTTTCAAAACTAAAACCGAACACAGTAAAGAGTTTTTTCAAAATTCCGTGTAGCCGATCAAAGAGACATTACAGAGGCCCCAGAACTGGAGTCAGAAAGCTCACAAACCAGCCCACACCGTGAGATCTAGGCTGTGGAGTCCACACCTCTCTGCCTAGCGTCCCAAATGAGCCTTAAGTCAGCCCAGCATTCTGTGATGACTGATGACCCCCCAGGCTCATTTCCTATGAGAATGTCTGCCATCAAAGTGGGTTCACATGGCAAAAGCAGAGAAGATCCGCCAAGCAGGACCACAGGAGGGGTTCTATGCCACACACACAAGCCCAAAGTGAGCCCCTCTATACATCACATACAGAGTTTATCTTACAAAGCTAGAAGGCTCTGCTCTGCAACCCTGGTCCCATTAGACTCTCGAAAGCATATTTTACATACAGTGTAATTCTCTTGCATCAATATTTTAGTAAATTGACAAGTTTAATGATTTGGGTTTTTTCTTTCTTTTTTTAAAGACAGGGTCTTCCCTGTAGGTGTAGGCAAGGCTGGCCTTGAAATCACAGCAATCCTTTTGCCTTAGCCTTCTAGATTATAGTCATGAGCCACCTCATCCAACTTAGCTGTGTGATCCGGATGACCCCTAGAAGCGGCTTCTTTGTTCTCACTGCGGTGGGTCTCTGTCCACCGTCCTTTCAAAGATGGTCCATACACACGGACCATAGAGCACTAACCCACGTACCCATCATCCTTCACTCAGGCCCATTCCAAGTCCATCTGAGCCCAACATGACCCAGTGCCCATTGCCTGAATCTGTGGGGGACCAAGCTGCCGACTATTCAGTTGCTGGATGTTGTAGCTGGCCAAAAGAACTCCAAGGAACACTTGTACCATTTCGGAGGAAACGGTTGGGTTATATGGTAAACTTACTTTAGCTTTTAAAAAACTGTCAGTCTCTGTTCTACCTAACTATTATCAGTAGTATGTCAGGAGTCCATTTTCCCAATGTCTTCTACAAAATTTGCTATATATTATCTTGCTGTGACTTTTAACTTGCATTCCATAATAACTAATGATATGTAATTATGTGTTACTCCATGGCATGATGAGATATTTTGAATGTGCCTTTAGGTAGTTGCATCAAGGTGAGGACATTATAGAATGTGCCTATATGGACTACAGGAGTCATAGAATCACATCCCCGAGTGACATAACCTTGGGGACCATTGTCTTATATTCGGCTCAGGCCTATGAATGCATATAGAAATGGCTTTCAGATCTCTGGAAGTTTGGACTGAACTGTAAGCATTCTTTATAGATTGTGGCCAGCTTGGCCAGCTTGCTGTGTGGTCCTGGGCAGCCACTGCTCATCTTCGCCTTTCCTCTTGCCGTGGTGTCTTGAGACACAACAGTGCTGAGTTTGAATGACGATCAACTTGTCAGGTTTTTATTTTATGGTCTGTGTTTTTGATGTTAAGACTAATCCAATGAATGTCTTAAGATTTTTCAAATTTTTCTAAAAAGTTTTGAGTATACAATCAATCCTGAGTTTGTGTACGTGTATGCACATGCATTGTTGTGTTTGGTATTGTTTGATTTTTTTTTGTATATGGATATGACCCAGTAGTATTTGTTTAAAAGGTTAGTCTTCATTCTCATCAAATGGTTTGATATCCTTGTCAAAAACCACTTTACCGTAAACCTAATGACATATTTTTGGACCCCATTCCACTGGTGTATAAATCTTATGCCCTAGCCACATTGTATTAAGGATTATAGATTTATAGTCACTTTCTGTGTATAAGGTTTGTGCTTATGTGGGAGTGTATGTTTGGTGTATGTGTGATTGTGTCTGTGCATATGTGTGGAGGCCAGAGGAGGTAGTCTACTTTGTCACTCTGTGCCTTACTCAACTCCCTTGAGAGAGAATCCCCCACTGAAGTTGGAGCTAGGCTGGTGGTCAACAATCCCCGAAATCTTTCTTTTCACCCTTTTCTCCTAGTGCCAGGGTTACAGACACCTGTACGACCCTGTCTGGGGTTGGGGGAGATTTGAACTCAGGTCCCCACACTTGTACAACAAGCGCTGTTCCTCACTGAGCTGCCTTCCCAACCACTATAGCTTGCAGCGAGTTTTGAAGTCTCCAAGTGTGAGGTCTCTAACTTTGTTTTCCAGTTTCAAAATTCTTCGGGCTATTCTGACTCTTGGAAATTCTAATCTTCAGATTTAGTCAATTTCTAGGGGCAATCCTTCCGTGGTCTGGTAGAGGCTGTGTTGATTCTAAGACTGGCTTGAAGAAGACATGCTGTCACTGTCTCTTGATGGGCATGTAGCCCATCTGTGTTTGCAGAGCTGAAGATCCCCTCAGCAGTGCTGGTGACCTTGTGTCCCTCGATGCTTTAGTCAACTTATTCATAAGCGTCTTCTTAACAATATCATAAGTTGGACCCTGTCCCTCCCCATCTGCATTTTTTTGTCTGCATGCCTGTGATATCTCCAAGTCTCTATTTAAAACAATAGCTTTTAGATTTATGCTTTTACTTTGTGCACGCAGAGGTCGTGGGGTATGCCTGTGCCCCAGTATGCATGTGTGGGGAAGAAGAACTTGCAAGAGTCGACTCCCTCCTTCCACCTTGTGGGTGCCAGGGTTGGGACCTGGGATCACCAGGCTTGGCAGCAGGTACTTGACTCCCTGAGTCACGGGCCAGCTCATTCTTACTCATGCTTTTTCTTTCAGAGTTGATAACAGTTTGATATTTCCTCAAATTTGTTGACCCTTCTTTTCCACCTGAAATCTTTTTGTTCAGCCCTTTGAGGAAATGTTCAAATGCTGACCTCTTAAAATCCATGAATCCAAGATTTTCTACTTGGGTCTTTGTAAAGTTTAGTCTCTGTTATTGTTGATATTCTCAATTTGGTAAGATATGGTTATTGTACTTCAATTTAATTATCTAAATATTGTTTCCTTTAGTTCTTGGAACACATTTAAAGCCTCGGCTACTTAGTTGAAGACTGGAGCCCTCACAGGGACAGTGTCTGTTGGTGTGTTTCTCTCCTATTTATGAGACATATCTTTTTGTTAGTTTGCATAGCTTCTTTTTCTTTTTTAACTTTGACTTTTTTTTTTTTTTTTTTTTTTTTTTTTTTTTTTTTTTTTTTTTTTTTTTTTTTTTTTTTTTTTTTTTTTTTTTTTTTTTTTTTTTTTTTTTTTTTTTTTTTTTTTTTTTTTTTTTTTTTTTTTTTGGTTTTTTGAGACAGGGTTTCTCTGTATAGCCCTGGCTGTCCTGGAACTCACTTTGTAGACCAGGCTGGCCTCGAACTCAGAAATCCGCCTGCCTCTGCCTCCCGAGTACTGGGATTAAAGGCATGCGCCACCATGCCCAGCTGACTTTTTTTCTTTTTAAGCTTAGGCACGAGAGGTAACACATAACAGCTATTCTGGGATTAAGCTTTCATTTTTCAGGAATTGGTTCCCTTTTGTTTGTTTGTTTGCTGACTTCCTGGACTAATTCTTTAGATTCTGTACTCCTTGCAGTCTGTTCCCTTTCTAGAAATCGTTTGCTGGGTAGGCCTCTTTCCTGGGGCTCAGGCATAGGACTGAAGAGCTCTGGAGGGCCAGTCGCTCATGAAGCTGTTTTAGGTGCCGAGTCGTGACACGTTCCAGCTTTTATCAGGAACTGCTGCGTGCTCAGCCACGCCCTCAACTGCGGGATGCGGGCCAGCATGACCTCTCTTCTGCTTGTGTGGTCTCGAGGCAGCAGAAGTGAGTACCTGGCCTCCTTTCCCGAGCTTGAACACGCATTTGCACAGTGCAGTTGGTTACCCAGGCAACCGAGGATGGTCGGGTTTTGCCTGGCTCCTGACATCGTAATCTCGAGTAGCTTCAGCATCACCATCGCTGTGAGTGTAGCCAGTGGCAGCTCTTTTCCAACATACCCGAGACTGGAACTTGTCCTGTAGGCTTAGGGATCAACCTGAGCTCAGACTGCACAATGGGGAGCTTCTCCCGCAGAGCTCCCTCCTGGTGTTGCTCCCTGGGACAAGGATGGGGGTAAGCAAGGTTGGCGAAAACAGGGTTTCTTGAGCATATGCCTTTCAAGTTGCCACGCTCGCCCTTCAACATCTAGATTCTAGAAGTGCTGACCTGATAGATTTGCCAGCACTGTTGATGCTTTGGGGACTGTTGACATACTGAGATCCCCACCCCTCCCTTGTTTCGGAACTTCCACTTTCTTTCAGTGCTTGCCAGCAACCAGAGTACCTCAGGGAACCAGAAGGAATTCTCTGGTGAAGAAAGCAGTACATAGCAGGCCCCTCCACAGCTCCCCAGGCCAGCTCACACCAGAGATCTGTCTGCTTGCCTGGTCTCAGGGTAGGGGGATATTCCATGGTGGAGCTGAGCCTTAGGGTGGCAGTATTCTGGAGTCCCCAGATCTGCCACACAGGACTGTGAAATGACATCTCTTGAAGGTTCAGTTGCCTTTTGTGCCCAGGGAGGTGAAAAATGGCATCTTTTCCTGCTCACGGGAAGGGGCCGGTGTGAGGAGTTCTACCACCCGCTCCACAGTGCTCACCCATTGCTGACATCGGGTTTCTTGTGTGTCAGCATCAGGTGTCAATCTGGGCTGAGGGTGATATTTTCGGCATTGGTGGGAGGGTCCTCACTATGATTCCAGACACCAGAGTTTTTCTCCACCTGGGTAAATGTTCATCCATCTCCCTTGGATCCTCTGGATCCCAGAAGCAAGAACATGCTGCCGCATCTAGAAGGGTCTTCAGACAAGTCTGTTGCTCCAGGAGCAGGAATGCCTAGTGCCAGGTGGGTAAGGGGCCCTGCCAGTCTCCAGGAACAATTACGACAGAGATCGCAGAGGGTGTCAGCCGCACTCCTGATGGCCACCAGCCGCTGAACTCCTGGAACGTGATGGACATACTTCTAAATGCCACCCGGGCTTGATGGCTTTGTGCTCCAGAGCCAACATAGTGGCGCATTGCTCACTGGCTCGCAGATCTGCAGAATCATCAGAATGCGTGGGAAAGACGCTGCGTGGATGGCAGCACTTTGCTCTGTAAACCGGCAGATGTGGAGAAACACCCCTAGGGATTTTCTGGAAGGCTTTTTAACCTGCCTGGAGGAGGACAGCGGCATTTCCACACAGGAAGGACAACCATTCATGAACATGTTGCTGCCATTCAGAGTTTACCGTGAGAAAAAGAAGTGCCAAGAACGCACAGCCCACGTGGCCACCTCAAAGATGGCTCCTAGCATCCTCCTGGGCCTCGGATTTCTGCAAGGTTTTTGGCACTAACTACCATAATCTTTAGGCTCACAGAAGCTCTCTAGCTCTGGCCTTTGGCTTTTTTTTTTTGTTCTACCCTACTGGCTTACTTCAAATGAACAATGTCACAACTTTTTCATCTAAGGGAGGAGATCAAGCTTGGCAGACGATTAGTAATGTCTGGAAGCGATGCGTTCGAATCCCCCCATTCTCCCAGTGAGTAGAATACACAGATGGTGGGATGGCACACGTATCCTACATATAACACATACTATACTACCCAAGCTATGTAACTAGAAAGAGTGCACAGCATCCAGAAGTCCATCCGACGTAACCCCTCAAGACGCAGCTGTTCAGTGGGACAGCCCTCCTCCCGCCTTCCTGCCATGTAGAGAGCGCAGAGACTCACAGCATGACGCTGCAGGTTACAGGTGGCAGCAGCACCAATACAGGTCCATGGTGGCCAAACACAGCCTATTTAGATGGTCTGACTCAGCAGATAGCGTAGAGCCCTCACCACCTGCCTGCATGGAAGGGGCAGAGAGCCTCCAGATGGCAGAAGGCCTGTGCCTTAGCCCCACTTTCCTCCCTCTCAGAACACATGCTAAGCCTTCTGGGACTTCCCAGCAAGTGTCTGGTATCAAGTGCAGCCCTGCAAGAGTGTATCTAAACTGGAATGTTTAAGCCAACATCTGCATGCCCGATGCCCTGTACGATGGATGCATCAGGGCTTGAAATCAGCCTTCTGTGGTTTGCCTACCTCTGCACTCAACATTTGGAAGCCCCACTGAGCAGCAGCTACAGGCCTGGGCCTGGGGAACTCATGAATGTTGGGAGAACCCTCCCTTGGGGACTCCCAAGAGCTACTTCCTTGTACAGCCTCCTTGTCTATAGTGCCTACGGTGGTCTCCGACTCTGGTGGTGTGTAGGGTAATCTTTGTGCCTCCCAACTCACAGGCAGGCACCCCCGGGGCACGAGGGACTGACCCGATGAGATGTATGTATGGCTGAATTCTTTTTCCTGTCTGTCATGGGGTGGCCTGTGTCCGCAGTATTCATGGCTTGGTGTGTTTGATCGCTCTTGCCATCATTGCTAGCAACGGGGAAGGCTTGGGCCTGGGCACCCTGCCAGTTTAGTCAAACTTTCCATGAGGAAAGCTTTTTGTTCTCTTCCAGAGCAGCTTAAGCTCAGGAAAGAAGGGGAGGGCGAGTGAAAGAGACCCAGGCGGCCGGCAGGCACGGCTGGAAGGCCTCGTCTACCTGCTTGTTGTTTTAATGACATCTAGACTTCTGGACACCCAGCTGCCTCGGATGGAGCTGAAAGGCTCGATTGTGGCAAGGGCTGCAGGGCAGTCACCATACGTGTGTGTGGGGGGGGGGGGGCATAGTAACAGACTGAGGCCATACTGCCTCTAGGCTGCTCCAGCCACAAAGCTGGAAGCAGGCTGGCTGCGTGGCACCAAAGCAGTTCTGTGGCAGGGTCCCATCTGCCCAGATGCCCTGTGGTATTTTAGGAGTTTCCAGATGTGCTTGCTTGAAGTGGAAGCTTTTAGTGCAAGGGAGATGCTCACGTTCATATGTGTGACCGAGAAGAACGCAACAGGCAGTTCCGTCCCGTGACAGGCAATTTAAGCAAACATTACAGGAACAGTTAATGTTCAGCTTTGGTGGAAACTTTAAAAAAAGAAAAAAGACTGCGTTTAAAATGATGTGTGAGCCACGGCACCGGCACTGGCACTTTCAGAATCTAACCATGAAAAGTTTACATCGAAGTCTTAATCCTTATGCAGACTGTTGGAATGAAGAAATTACTGAGTGGGTCGCATACATTTTCAGCAGACTTCTTCAGAGTAGAAACAGAAAAGACTCCTGGAAAAGGGTTTGTTTTCTATCCATAATTTAAATTGCTCCTTGAAATGAGTAGAGCTTTGGAAAGTGTGACACCCTAATTCTAATGTGTGGCTCTCCAAACCCAGTGTGGGGCACACCATGCACTGTACACACAGACACCAACTTCCTGATATCTCACAAGGCCGATACAGAGAATCTAGGTGCATGGAGGGCCACAGGCTCTCAAAGCCTGGATGTTGTATTGTAGAACTGCATTTTCTCTCCGTGTTCCCAGAAAACAAAATCAAAATGCCAAAAGCCAAACCAACCAACTAAACAAACAGAAAACCACATGAAAATCAGTCTCTGTTAAAACCCACTTCTCCTCTTCCCACCTCTCAGGCAAGGCAGCCGTAAGATGGCATTGCCATTGTGTGAGCCCCTGAAGCTGGCAGATATCTTTAGAGGAAGTCTCTAAATGCTGAAGGTTGGTTGGGCATCAGCCTCCTGGATTTGTTTACCCTGTGCCTTGCAGCTCAGGAACCTCCAGGTCACCAGTGTTCCTTCCAACAGGGACACTGTACCGGGAGATACACGGTGCTATGGGGAGGGCTGTGAGTACCCCTTCTATGTGACGAGGGGGATTCCAGAAGAAAGCAGGAGCCTGAGGCTTGTTCTACCCTGCCTCCAACCTAATGATGTTCAAATGAAGTGTATTTTCCTCAGTGTTTGTCCTTCCCGTTGGGCAAATTGAAGAAGACTGACGGCTTTTTAAGGAAGAATTTGGGGAAAACAGAGTCTGGGTTTTTAATTAAATTTTGAGGTGTTTTCTGTCCCCACTCTCTGTCCCTTCCTGGGGAATTCTAAGACCCACTGGAAAAGACATAGCATTCAGGACAGGTCCCCATACCTAACACTAGGCTCTTCTTCTTTACTTTCATTTCCTGTTTTCTAGGTCAGCATCCTTTCCTTGCACCCCAACAGGGGAGACTCTGAATTGTTCTCTCAGGGCACACAGTAAATTCAACAAAATACATCCCGTGCCACGTGTGGGCAGCCCTAGTCCCGAGTTCTGCTGTGTTGCTTCCTGGACACAGTGTCCCCTCCTCCCAAAAGGCTCACCTGCTCCTATTCAATGCCCACAACAAAGCTGGTCTGACGTCGGCCACAGTGGCCTCTGGGTCAGTGGGAAACCTGGCTAAGACCAGCTTCCTGTCTCTGGGCCAGAGGGCACTGCCCAGATGTGGGAGTTCTGGGCTGGCTGGTCACGTGGCCTCTGACCACATGACAACACTCCCACAGGCCCAGACCAGCACGGCCTGAGGCAAAGCAGAAGGCGGGACTCTAGACACAGACTCTAGTGTCCATCCTGGCTACAGTGTCCACTTGGGCAGGTACCAGGGACACAGATAGACTCTTCATGCTAAGGAAGCGACACTGGGAACCACCCCTGGGATCCCAGCCCTTTACTTATGTGTAAGTGGGTCAAAGACAAGTGAAACTTGTCAGGGCTACTCAGTGCAGAGACAGTCCTCCAACACGGATTTAAACAGAAGAGACCGAGGGAGGCCTGGAGCCTCCCACAAGTCTATGAGGGCTTATTCAGAGGCGGATGAACACGGCCAGCAAATGTACCACAGAGCAGTACCTGGTTCTAGGTTCAAGAATTGAACCTAGTTTTGAGCAAAAATTTTGCACGAATGACTCCCCCAAAGCTCTGAGTTATGAGTATGGAGGGGTATATTCAGTTAGAAGTTTTACTGCCCTGGAACAGAAGCTCCTTGTCAATCAAGTGCCTTAGGTGGGGGTGGGGCAACCCTGAGCCAGTCCACAGGGAATATGGAATATTCTCTCACCCCCAGGTCAGCTTAACCTATGCCTGGGGCAGCAAGGAGAAGGCACAGAAGCCAGGACATACCACCCTCTTTCAAATGTTTTCTCAAAGGTTTCTTTGGAACGAAAGGGTAGTTGGTTAAGCTCACGGGCAGAATCGCCGGGAAGGGTGGCTTAGAGAGGCGGGGAGCTGAGCGAGCCGGGGCGTCATCCTGGGCCTCCCGAGTCCAGGTGCAGCGAGGATCTGGACCTGTTCCAGGTGTGCTGCTCGGCACCTGGTCCAGGAAACAGCCCACATCTGGGGAGACCAGCTGGCCTCAGAGGGAGCCCCGACTCCCACAACCAACCAACTTGAGCAAGCTGGAAAACACTATCAGACCCACTCCCAGTGGGCAGTGCTTTTGGCCTTCGGGCACATGTCTAGCCCCTGTGGCAGTCATGTGACCAGGAAGACCCTTATTGCTCAGCATGGGCAGCAAAGTGTCCAGGAGAAAGTACCAAACCCAGGCAGGACAACAAAGGCACACTTGGTCACCGTGGAGAGATTTTAGGGTTCAGAGAGTCTGTGCCCACCACAAGCAGTATAGGCACAGCTGGGCACCCTACATTCACGTCTGCCACTGCCGAGAGTGAGCAGTGCTATCCAGGAAGGACAGAAGCCATCGTGGAGAGCGGCCCCTTGGCATCCGCTAGGATCCTGACACTGCTGTCCCATTTGAACATCTGGACATGGCCACCTACAGTACCACTGCCCTGATCCAGGCGCTTCTCTCTAAGAAGCTTGTAGGTGCTTGAACCACAAAGGCCACACTCCAAGGGAGGCCTTTTCTGTTGTGACTGTCTGAGGTTGATGTGGGCAGTCCTTTGCTTGACTTTTGACACCAAGGGTCAGAGAACTCAGTTTGAGCCAATCTGGCTCAGGTGGGTGGGGCTCGCCAAGATTACCAGGGCAGAACCGCAGCCTGCGGTTGGGAGACGATTCTACACACACGGCGCAGCTAGGGAACTGTCTTCCACCCCGTGTCTCCCTTCCTTCCCAAACTCAATGGCTGTGCGCACACCGGCTCAACTGTGGGCACTTACCATCATCCAAGTACAACTGGTCCAACTCCTCAGGCTCTTGCTTGATCACTACAGGAATAGGGGCCAAGTTATGGTCACTGTCCTCACACACCTCTGGCAGTACGGCTGGAGATTCATTTCTTTGAACCTTCTGCGGTTGTGGCTGCCGGTGGCCCATGTCAGGAGGGAGAGCTGAGGGCTGTAAGCAGGCTGGCTCGTGGGCAGCAGATGGAAGTGGAGAAGAGGGGCTGTTGGGACAGAGCACTTGTCGGCGACCAAGGGGACAGCTACTGTTCAGATGTGGACTCACCTGCGGCTGTAGCCTGGCGGATGGGGGCTGCTCAGGCGAGTTGGGTTGGATGGCCATGGGTCTCTGCACTTCCTGCATGGTGGGGGCCTCTGAAGCGGGTGGCTGAAGTCCAAGGTGACCACTGTGGCCCGGGTTGGTGAGGCCCTTGGTGTAGGCAGGAGAGGAAAGGTCGTGGAGCTTCGGGCTTGCGTTGGGAGGCGTGGGCATCAGCGTGTTCCTCTGGGAGCAGGGGGCGAAGCCAGCCACGAGGCAGGAGCCGGGGTCAGGAGGCATGGTGAGCTGTTGGCTGTAGTAAGGCCTCGGTAGAGGACTAAGCCCCTGGCTCATTGGTCCACAGGTCAGAGCTGGCTCAAAGTCGTCCGTGGGTTCTGTCTTTATAATTGGAACTGTGGAGAGGAAAGAAAAAGTTAAATAAACATAAGTTGCAGATGGGTAGGCTAGGCTGTGGCTAGGACACCCCATGCAAAACAAACAGCGCTCTAACTGAGCCCCTCTGTCTCTCCCGGTTCTCCCACCCAATTAAAAACAGGGTGCGTCACTGGCTGAGAAAGTCACAGCTGGTTCTAATACGAAGAGGACTATTTTCCTTGGAATCTCCCGCAGCACTAGCATGCTATAAAAATCTATTTGCAAAGGGCAGTAGAGCTTTGGGCCTGAGGGCCCGTGGATTTGTAGCAATCAAAGTGAAAACTTCAGCTTGGAGGTATTGTTGTAACGCGGCTACTGACGAATCTGGTAAGTTCTGCCAGTGTGGAAACTGAGCGTGTACTGAGCTGGCTGCGGTGAGAATCCAGAGGTGAATGACCATCTGAGATAGTAGAGGAGCAGGACACACTGAAATAGAAGGACTTTTCTGTGGGTAAGCGCACCGTTGTATCCACGAACCCCTCCTGGCTCACACACCTGAGTAAGGACTCTGCAGCCTGCCCCAGGAGACCAGGCATCTCCAGGAAATCTCACAAACCCAGGAATCCCACAGCCCCAAACAGGGCCTCCCAGATCTCCCTCTCCACTTTTAACAAGAAGGCCCCCAGTGCAGGGAAGAGTCACAGAGAATATGTAGCCTTTGTGGTCTGGGACTAGCCCCAGGCTGTGGCCAGAGCAGACTCCAAGTTCCTGCTTAGGGGCTCAGTTTCAACAAGAGATTTAGGATGACAGCAGTGTCACAAGCAGAGGAAAAGGTGCCAAGCAGACTCTGGGACCCCACTCTCCCCGTTGTCTTTCTGGCCACCGTTCTCTTGTTAGTCTGTCTCTCTCATCAGAGAGCCGTCTGGGTGGCTGAGGTCCTTTGCAGGTGACCCTCAGTAGCACCATACTGCATAAGCCATGTGCAGGATGTGCATACAGACTTCTCTAATACGTCTCTCCTCTTCACACGCGACGCATGGGTGGGTTTGGCAGCAGGTCAGCCACATGAGGGACTGCTCAACGGTTGAGGCCTCTTTAAGGAGGCACACACACTCCACGTACAAACACATGTCGCAGAGGGAGGCCCAGCCTCTCCGTGAATAAATGAAAGCATATCTGCGTGTTGAGGAAAAATCTTTAGCTATGGTCTGAGCCAGCAGGAATGCTCATCTGTTCTTCATTAGGACCAGGCCCCCACGCCACCAGCTGCTGGGAGCCACGAATGTGGAACTCTTCTGAGGTTCCACCGGGAGCTTCCTGGGAAGGGCAGCCTCCTGCACAGAACAGCCTCCACTGGAGGGCTGGAGCTTCTGCCCCAGGCTAGGGCTGGAGATAAGTTGTGACTTGCTCTCCAGGCCTTCTCCTCACAGCTCAACGGTAGGTCACATGAACCCCCCCCCCCCCCCCCCAAGCACCAGTGGCTCAGCCTCTACAGAAGTCAATAGAGCTGTTGACTACTGCCGTTTCCCTCAGCCCTTTCTTCTCTCATCCTAGTCTTTAGGACGTCTCTGGCTTTCGTGGGTGATGCAGGCACTAGAGTGGCTGAGTCTCAGAAGAAGCTGACAGATATTCCATCAGGGGAGGACACTGCCACCTAGACTACTGTCAGCTTGAGACTCTTGTGCTCAGCCCAGAAGCCACTCTTGGCTGAAGTAGCACTGTCCTCGAGGTCAGTACTCGGCCTGCAAGTCCAGGTGACCCAAGGTGTGACCCCAGGATGACCCTACAGTGGCTCATTCAAGTGACTTGAGAAGGCGAGCCAAAGGGCAATGGCTAACGGAGAGCTGATCTTCATGTGGTGCTCCAGGAGTCCCCGAGAGAGGCTGAGGATCCCCTGCTCACGGGTGCCCATCATGCCTCTGGAAACCAGGTTGCTAGTGTTGGATTCCTGCCAGAGACGCTGCACACGTCTGATCATGTGAGAGAATGGGAGGCCATCCGTGGGCTTGCCAGCGTTTTCCTGTGAGTCAGATGCCACAGAGGTGGGACATGGGTCCCTGGCAGTGTGCTTTACGGGTTGCCTCCCAACAAGGTCTATAAAGGTCCATCTGCCTGGAATCTGGGGCTGACCTCCAACCCACCCCTGGGTGTCAAAGGAGGGAAGCATCTGTGGACAGGGGAGTGGCCTTAGTCACACAAGAAGATCAGGCACATATTGAGATTAAAGTGCCTCAGGGTCTAGGTTGCCTGTACACAAGCACTTGGTGTCTTGATCAGTGCCGGATCTGGAACAGCTCCTCCTAAGTCCTCCCCATCTGTAGCAGCTGAGTCCATAGCCCTGACATCCATGAGCTGCCTCTGGAGCCATGGTGGCAAAGGAAACAAAGGAGGAATAGGGACCCTAAGGCAAGTATGCCATGCACACAGCGCTTCCGAGAAAAACCTCCCAGTGAACACCTAGTTCAGTTCACCAACCACCTTATCTGTCCTCTTGCCTAAGCCATGGGAATCACAGGTGCAGGCCAGTAGCAGGCTCCTCTCTGGGCAGGTCCCCAGACCGCTTTGTGGGACGGGATGCACTGCTAATAAGGAGAAGGACCGTGGACATCCTGGCATTTAACAAAAAACGGAAGGAAGGGAAACCCATCCCTCTGACATTAGAAAGCTGAATATATGAGATCAGCTCTGGGCCCTGCCCTTCCTGAGGACTATATCTCCCAGGAGCTGCGAGGAGCAGGAAGCCTCTGGCCATCTGGGTTCTACAGCTTACAATGAAATGTGTTATACAGGTACTAACTCAGCTCCAGGCATGAGCCCGTCTAGACAGCTCTGTGGGGGTAAGCCATGCTTCAGAAACGACCCCCATCCAGTATCAGTCCAGCTGGCTCAATCGCATTGTAAATCCAGAACTGGCAAGAACCCAGTGGAAGTCAGACCCCTAGAGGCACCTGGGACAGAACCGTGTCCAGGCAGTTTCTGTGATCACAGGCCTGACAGAATAGGCACCAGTGTCGCTAAGAACAAAACTATACCAAGAAGAATCCTGGGTATGAGTCTCTTCCGTTCAAAACCAGTATCCGTATGTGAAGGTTCAGTTCTAAATGAGACTGGTCATTTTCAGAGCTTGTGATTAAAAAAAAAAAAAAAAAAAAAAAGGTACATGACTGGAAGGTGAATTATTTCCAGACTGAGCTGCTCTGGGTCCCCAGCCAGGTCCCAAGGCCAACGCAACCTTCCCACAACGCAGCCTATAAGATCTGTAAAACCTAGCCCCAACTACCCAGCATGACATGAAAGGCACAGACCCAAACACAGCTGCCCAGTAAATGCCAGAGAATGTAATTTACCTGCCACACAGGGACAGGGACTTGGAGTGTTGATTGGACCTGGGTCAGCAATCCAGAGGCCAGACAGGGAGTGGGTGTGGTGGCTGCTCTGGGGAGCCCTGTAGATTCTGTTGTTAGGGTCTGTTTAAAGTACCCCAGCCCCGCATTGGATCAACATCTTGCTGACCACCTCAGACTCTTCCTGGCATTTGAATGGTCACCTGGACAAGCTGAGTGCATAGAGGTTCTGCACGTTCATGAGGACTTGATGGTCGGTTGGACTCCCAAGTTTCTTTCTCAGGAGGTACAAAATGAACCAGGACTGGGGTTTTGGGCAGACCCTGTGCAGTCTCTGTTGTGTCCTGGCTAGCCCTTCCCACTCTGTCTTCTGTCTGGTTATCTGAGACTGGGGCAGCAGCTCCACTCAAGGATACCACGCTGCCACTCTGGGGGACGAAGCCTGTTTGATTGGATAGATGGGGACAGAGACTTGAACACTGCCAGTCCAATGTCACTATCTTATCCTCATGTCCCTCACTTTCAGAGCTCAGTGTTTGGAGGGGACAGTGTCACACAGGTCAGCGCAAAGAAAAAGAAGACACAGTGTATGTCTCCTGCCACCTGCTGACTCCAAGGTGGCACGCCTCTGCTTCCTGTGCAGGGGACCCTGTCACAGTCCCACACTTGATGAGGACCCCATCCCTGATGGAAGCAGTTCCACTTAAAGACAGAGGCCCCTGGTCACTGGACGGTCACTCAGCACAGCTGAGGATCTCTTAGAGATAGAGCAGCCTGTCCGTCTGGCAGAGGAGGAGTGATCCAAGAGTCTGATTCTGATGGCCCTTCTCTGAGGTTCCATGTAAGTGTCTCCTCAGCTGAAGTTATATGTCACCCCTCAGAGTGTCCGCAGAAACCCTAGGGCTATACATCTCCAGACTGCCTGTGTCTGAATTTCTCAAGTGGAGCTGAGAGCCTTGTATGATGGGGCCTCTTGTTTCCTATTAGTCAGGAAATGGGACCAGGGCTCTACAGAAGCCCCAGGCGCTGGTCTGTCTCCTGCGCCAGAGGGAGGCAGGGGTGTGACGCAATGTCTCCTCGATAGGCTGGGGGTGGGGGGTGGGGAGGGGAATCCAGTGCAGCAGCAGAGCTCACCGCAATGCTATGGACTAGCACATCGAAAACAGCACATGAGCACAGTCGTGAATTTATGATACAGAGTTTATTATGGAAAGCGAGCACATGAAGGATTAATGGCAAGCTTTGGGGCCAGCTGTCATAGACAAAGCATGCCCTCATGAAGAAGGTGGGCTGCTGGCTCCTGCTGTGACTGATCCTCACACCCAGCACAGCACAATGCTGGGTCTGTGCGGCCATGGGAGATGTGTGTCATCATGCATGCCTGACACTGTGTGCACCTGACAGCCACAGCATCCACTGTAGTCCAGCAACCTGGTATACTGTAGCCCCTTGCAGGGATCACATACAGGTGCTGGTGTGATGAGCCCACTCCTCGAAGAATCTAAAGATGGCTGAGGGGTTTGACCTGGAGTCGCCTCAAAGTTTGTGTCCCAGGTTGGGACTCAGTGGCCTCCAGGATTTCTCCAGCCAAGTGTGGCTGACACCATCAATGGCTCGGTCGTGTGATGGGGGAAAGCTCCTTCTCCATCCCATCTCCTGCAGGTCCTGCAATAATGGTCTATGAACCAAGGAGCCTTAAAGAGCATTCCTTGACTCTAGACTTGAGACTTAAGCCTAGCAAATAGTTTTCCGTTCCTACATGCCAACACCAGGTTGAGGATGCCTCCCAATGAGGCCATTCATCTGTGAGCCACTGGGCAGGTTGTACTTGGCTGATGCTCCTCTCCTGGGCGTCACATAGTTTTGCCTCTGGGCTTGTCCTTCCAGGTCAGGTGGGAAGCTCTTTCTGGGTAACTATGCTTCGAAAATGGCTTACAGGAACTCTTCAAAGGCTGCCTGCTGTGCACAAGGTCCAGGTGAGAGCCAGGGTCTCTGTGGTTCAGATTTGAGGCCCTCGCCAGTGTGTGGCTAAGGATTAAGTCTGTGCTGAGTACCTACTGGGGCTGGGCTATAAGTTCAGGCACACAGAAGGATCCGGGGGGGGGGGGATCCCACTGTTCTCTGTCTGCCACAGGCCCTTCTGAAACCATCTACAGTATGAGTCTAGAAGTAGTTAGTTCTGTATAGCTACCCCAGCTGCCTCTGCTGCTCTGCATCCAAGCTTGCTGGTGGAAAGCTGACTCGTACCACCTCCATCCTATCCAGGGATTTGGTGGATTAGAGAAGAGCAGCCAGAGGGTCCTCACTAGGACGCAGGAAAAGGTGGAAGCTTTTGATTCACAGCTTGGCCTTGAACCTTAAGTCTGATCACCGAGATGAGGAAGATAGGCAAGGCCAGATCCCATTCAGACGAACAGTGCACATCTTCCTGAGAGGGATCTAATAAGGCTCAGCCACAGGGACTCACTCTGGTTTCTATAAGCTCTAGCTAGGCTGGACTATGGCTTAGTAGTTAAGAGTGCTTGCCTAGGGTGCAGGATGGCCTAGGGTGCAGGATGGCCTAGGTTTGACTGCCAGGACAGGGAACGGGTGGAGAATGACTTTCCTCTAAGTGGGGCAAGTGGAAGGAAGTGACTCTCAACTGGAGTAGTGTGGATATGTTTTCTAGCCCCTCGGTGAGGCCCACAAAATGAGCCCTGATGATACACGGGGACCGTGTGCCTGTGCTTGAGGGAGCCTGAATGTGTCTACTGTGGACCAGAGCCATGCAGACAGGCCCTGGCCTTCTTTGCCTGGGATCAAACATCCCATGGACCTTTGTGCAGACGGACCGAATGGTTCCCATTGTAAATGCAGCATTCTGGGGCATCAGCTCAAGGTTCCACCAACTATCAGCACCTCAGACATCCAACCATCTTATTTGGGGGAAGTTATGACAACTTGCTAAAAAAAATATAAACAGTTGAGCAACCTTGCCAGCCAAGTTTCACTGACATCTGACACCTGTGCCTCCAGTCCCCGTGCTCCGAGGACAACCCGGCATCTGACACATGAAGGAAGTGTGGCTGCAGGAAGAGAAACCACATGGTCGTGTAGATGGAGCTTTTGTAGGGTTTCTGTCTAAGTACTCTTGCCAGCTCAGTCCTAAGTGTAAAGAGTGCTCCTGCATACTGAGTGGGGCAGCCCTCACTCATAGATGCATACCAACAGACACGTCATCGTCACACATGATACATGACAGAGCCTGTATGACCAACGTGCGACCACTGGGTTAATTCATTCTTAGAGCCCAGGCTTTGCCAGCTATGAGTCAGTAGGATCTGTGTGAAGATTCTCAGGCAGAGTTGTGAGGATACAGCCTGCTTTATCAGACATCTGGGTGTCCATCAATGACAGCCTGTACCATGCTCCCTACGCTGTGCATATGGAGAATGTGGGAGAACCTGGATGTTGAAGTACCAATCCCCCACGAGACAATTGGAGATGGGACTTTTAGGCCACCATTAGGGTTGCTGGTGACTGATGTTTAGCCAGCTGATGGCATCTATCTTGTCCTTCTAGTGGAGCAGGTGGGCAGCACCCTTATCGGTCTCCTTTCTTGTGCACAGTGAGAGCTGTCAGGCAGAGGCGGGCACTTGTCCCCTTCCCACAGCCTTCACAGGAAGTACACTCAGTACAAGAGAGGATGTCTTCTGTTCATGTCCTTTTACTTCACACTTGCATTTTCAAGTAAACTCAAGTGTCGTAGCTTGAATTATTTTACCAGCTGTTTCCAGTGCCAGACAGAAGAGCTTTTTGTTCAAAGTCTAAAACTCCTATAAAACAAAAGTCAGATTGTCTTCATGGCAGTGACATTAAAGCCTAAGTCTCCCGATCAACATAGACAGCCAGTAGTAAGTCAGGAGCAAGAGAGGATTCCAGGGGTGAAGAACGCATAGAGCCACTCAAGCCTGGGCCAGAAAGGCTTCACACATCTTCCTACCGAGCATCCTCAGATCCTACAGGACCTGTGAGCCTGTGGATGGAAGCCATTCAGCATTCACAATGGTGGTGCAGGTGTGTGGTTCCCAGCTCCCTGGAGATGTGAGAGCGTTAAGGATTGTCTCTCAGACAGCTTAGACCTGGAGCATCTACAAAGGGATGTATTTGGTGCAGCGTGCAGCGGGAGGACTCCATGGAGGTACATTCAGGCAGAATACAAAATCCTGAAGGGTGAGGCAGAAGCTCAGCCCTCTGGGGACTGGAAATAGCACACACCAAGGACTTGCTGGCTCTGGCCTTTTGTACAGGCCCTCACTAGGCCTTTTCATCTGTCGGTGGGAAGGTGAGAGTTGGGAATATCCCCTTTCCAGAAGTACCAAAGTGAGCACAGAGATTCCTAGCTACAGAGCAGGCTCTGACCCAGAGAAGGAAGAGAATGGCTTTGCTGCTTATGCACACTAGCCCACAGCCCAAACAAACCAGCTGGGACCCATCCAGGTGGAGAATGAGAAACACCATTTATTCTTGATGGTGGTGGATGGCACAGAAGGCCATACACACAGAAAACACACGTCAGTGATGTTCTATGCACTAGCTGCTGAAGCCGATCTCTGTGCTTTGACGGTAAATCCCCGTCCAGCAGCTGGGGCTCTGGGACTGCCATACTGCCTAGGACAGAGCTGGGTGGGGCAGCTGGGACCTGAGAGTACCTCACAGGTGGCAACATATGGCATGAATTCTATGGGCAGATCACAGGCAGAGCTCTCTGCTCTCCCTCCCGCCCATGCATGTCTCCTCCGTGCTCAGCCTCCTAGTGTGCTCAGCTCACTCTGACTCATGCTTTTGTTTGTTTTTGGTGGCACATGGCCCTTAGATTTCTAAACAAAACTACCTTCCTGCCCTCCATCCTAATGGCCTATTGTGTTCTGTGATTGCTCCACAAGACATTGCCCTTCCTCTCGGGCCCTTGTAAATTGCAGGTTTTCTATTCCATGGTTCCTCAAATGTCCCAGCCACAGCTGTCCTCTGCGGTCACTCCAGGTGCCACATGGTTTGCTCTCTCTGTTTCACTTATCTCCAGGCAACCTTCTACCCTTCATTTCCTTCCCTGTGTGAAAATGGAAAGTCCACAGAAGCACAAGGTGTGTGCACGCACACGGACACATCATAGGCTTGAGAGGCCTGCATCTCTTGGAGCTGTCACATTAGCACCCAGACAAGCGTGCCTCTAGGCCCTCACTTCAGTTTGAGGCCTTCTAATACTTGGGAAGACCTGAGAGATCACATAGTGCAGAAATGGCTTCTTCTGGTGCCTAGCCTTCCTCGCAGTGCAGTGGGGCTAGCCTGGGTGCAAGTGTTAGCTCCTTCTCATCGGCACATCAGTGTCAGTGTCGGTGGTATGATAAACAGACTCCTTCCTCCCTGGAGATGGATTTGAGAGTTTAAGTAGCCAGGACTCCTTGATCCAGAGGTCTAGACAGCCCTTGGCCATTCTCCCAAATGTCTACTGACCGGTGTCATTTGAACATGGAGGCACACAGCTACAATGGCCAGTTGGTTGCTGAGGTCATTGGAAGTTGAAGGCAGATACCACCTATAGCTTCAGGAGCCAGAGACAGCTCTCCTCGGCCCACCCTGACCTCTCCTCTCTCCACGAGGACTTCATTTGCTTTTAGGAAGAAAATTGAGAAGCAGGGTCCCTAGAATTAACATCACTTTGCATGTCACACACCACATTGTGTTCTTTGCCATTTGAAGCCTTCATGGGCTCTTTAAGGAAGGAAAGGCTCAAGCTGAATGATGGTAAGTGGAAGAAACTGTCCTGGCTTTAATCCCAACAGGCCACTATGTTCTATGATCTCTCCATAAGAAACCCTTGGAGTAGGGCAGACCTTAGCCTCTCTCTCCAGGGTCAGGCTTCTCATAGGATAGGAAGTGGGTGCCCAGGCAGACAGCACAATCATGGTCTGTGCACAATACTGCCATGCCATCATGGTCTCTGTTACAAGCTAAGGCCTGGTATCTTCAGTAGAGTTGTAGTCAGGGCAGTGACTAAGCTACAGAGCCCATGATGCCCAGGGATCCATTATAAGGTGGGGGCTCTGCTTCTGTGCGGGGCCCAGGTCTTCTGCTGAAGTCTACACAAGTCTCTATGATTCCGGACTCTAGTGATACAACCAAGAATCTGGCAGAAGTGGTGTGTTGCTCTTATTCCTCTGAGGAGGAAATATATTTTAGATGTAATTACTAATAATCAGGAAGGGCTCAAGAAAGTTCCTTATGGTATTTTATTCTCCGGATCACTCATGGCTCCACCCCAGAGTCCATGCAAAGAAGTGTGCCTGTGTGTGGGAGGGGGAGGGGTATTAGAGATTCATAGACTTCTAGCCCTTGGGGCAATCTATCCTTGTAGGTCTCAGGGGGTTGCTTGACTGACATTGGTTCCACTGAAATGCTTTTCCTGGCCTACAGTTATGTACTGGTCTCTGTCACCAGGTAAGTCTCTGTTCTCACACAAGTGCCCAGTGCTAGGGGTTGGGTCAGTGTTGGGAGTAGGTGTTCCTGGACTCAGGACAAGAGTCACTCCCACCTTCACAGTCCTGTCCTGGCTGGGAAGACCAGGGGACTCCTAACTAGCTAAAACAGTTTCAGACAAAGTGACAGAATCTCAGAATCCTGTAGTTTATGGTGACTTATTTCCTCATTATACAGAAACACTGACTTTAGGGTGTGCTTTTACAATAAGTCAACTTTCTTCTTTTATTAAGTACCCCTGCACCTGTGACCAGGTACCAGTTTCTGTCACGAGTGACTGGAAGAAAGAGCTAGTCTGAGGTCTCAGACTGGCAGAGATGCTCATCTTGGAACCCAAACAGGAGACATCCTGTATCCAATCATTGTTCTGGAATTATAATTGACATGTTGGAATAAGGGCTCAGACCCAGACATTCCTGGCATAGCCCTCATCTTATGATGATGTCCACCCCAGCCCCCACATCTCAGTGAAGAAAATATTACAGTCTCTTTTTAGGGAGTAAAGCAAAGTTAGTGGCAGCTAAGACTCTCGGGCAGCACGGGAGACCCTCCCTGACTGGGTCTGGGTACTCTGAGGTCTCTTCTCAGTCTGCAGGTGCTTTTAGCATCTGTGTCTGATGACTATCCCAGAGACCTGCAGGGCCCGCTGCAGGGTTTCCAATGAAATGTGCAAGATCTGCTCAGGAGTACGTGTTCCTGGACTCAGGACAAGAGTCACTCCCACCTTCAGAGTCCTGTCCTGGCTGGGAAGGCCGGGGGACTCCTAACTAGCTGAAACAGTTTCAGACAAAGTGACAGGATCTCAGAATCCTATAGTTTATGGTGACTTGTCCCCTCACTGAACAGCACTGACTTTAAGGTGTGCTGCTCCAGCCCCCACAGCTCAGTGAAGAAGATAGTACAGTCTCTTTTCAGGGAGTAAAGCTAAGTTAGTGGCAGACAAAGTCTTGGGAAGCCCAAGAGTTTTCTTTAAGTGGAGACTTTCCCTGTTAGACACACACCAGTAAGAGCAAAGGAGGTCAAGCTGCCCTTCCAGGGTCACCACAAACCATGCGCGGAAGATATTAGTACCCACCCTGCCCAGAACCAAAGAGTACCAGCCACTTGCTCTATTTTCCTGCCACCTGATTGCTGTCACAGTTAACTGAGAAGAAGGAAGAAAGATGGCCCAAGGTGGGTGTCAACCAGGTGAGCTAATCTGCTGTAGAGGTATCAGGAGATAGCAACGGTGACCAAGGAATGCACAAAGCCGGCATCCCTCCTGCTTTGTACTCAGCAGAATACCTCGGACACTTCGACTTCCAACACCCTGAAACTCAAAGGGACCTGGGACAAGGGGCAGTTTTGTGCAAGAGGGGGGCCTTTCCATAAGGGTAAGGGAGAGGAGGAGTCTGATGCAGTCCCCTTGAGATATCCTCACACCTAAGTCCGAAGGAAAACTAAATGAGTCTTGATTTTATATATCTACAGATAAAAATGAATTTCACAGGTAGGGTTTCAAAGGATTTATTCCTACTTTCTCAAACACAGCATATTTGATGACTGTAAGATCCTGTGGTCACGGATACGTGAAATACTAGTATACATGAAACTCACTTAATAATACAAAGACTCAGGGGGAGGCTCGTAACTTCACAGCCAGTGTCCAAGGAGAAAAACCTCATGGAGTGAGGTTAATTAAGAGCCACTCATGTGCCCTGGAGAGTTCGCAGCAATCCGAGACCAGGGGAGCTATGAACACAGACATTCATTCATCAGCATCCGTGTTCTCAGAGATACACCCCAAAGGAACAGATGCCACGGAGCACGGAGGGGGAGTACTAGACAGAACACGGAACACGGGAGCTGGGGTTCTCCATCTGTGTGTTTATTTATTTAAACAACAACAACAACAACAACAACAACACATGTCGGTAGCCAGCCAGGAATCAGGCAATGAGTAATGCTGGCATTCAACCCTACTGTGGCCAAGGTCTCTCTGAAGGAGCTCACAGTCTAATGGTGTGGAAATATGGTTGGTCCCCGGGACCACGCTGGTGGTGGGCAGCCATCTTGGAGTTGGGGGAGGGGGATTCAGGGCAGCAGGATGCAAGGACTGAAGAGGGTCTGGAGCAAATGGGTGAAGCCAGAAGGGCCAAGGAAGGAAGACCTAAGGATGGTTTGCAGCTGGGAGTTTCCAGCAGTAGGCTATGTGGACTGTGGGAGGCAGACTGGTGCAGAACAAAGGAGTGTGGAGCCGCTGGCATGCTTGGATGCTGCATCTCCGAGGGAGGGCAGCGTGGGAGGCAGAGGTTCACACAGCCACCAGAGCCTGGGGCCTCCCGGGATGCCTGCTCCGCAGACCCCTCTGACACGGAGCTCTTTGTGAACACTGAGCACCCTATGGAACCTTCCTCAAGGACTCAAATGTGCATGGAACAAGGGGAGGTCAATCTTTACAATGCTTCCACATCGTTTTAGAAAATGGTTTGTCTTTGTTCTTTATAAAGTTTAGACCTTTTAAAAGTCTTAGATCAACCGTGCTTGAAGTATAGGTAGGACACAATCATTGCACTTTCAGAAAATAAAAAACCAAATATTTGTTTTTGTTTTTGTTTTGTTTTGTTTTTGGAAGAGAGAGTGTACATCATTTCAGGAAGGGAAGAGGCCTGTGAAATAGTCCCCAGAGCAGAGGTGGGATGGGGGAGGGGCAGCTGTGCTGGGGTCACCCACAGCACAGACAGTTGCCTACACTGCTGTCCTGGTATGAGAATGCGACCAAGCGATTGTCCTAATTTAAAGGGCATTCCTAGGGGTTTCCTGATAAGTCAATTGGTTTCAGAATTTTAATACCAATTTTTCTTACTGTCTAAGCTGTTCCACATGCCTTTACACTTCAAAAAACAAAACAAAACAAAAAAAACCCTTGAAACCTTAAACAAAACAAAACAAAACAACAACAACAACAACAACAAAACCATACTAAGATAGCAATATGGCTGCTTTCATGGCTAGTATTTATTGTATAATTTCCCTCTTAAATTATATGAATATCTTAAATTTTTAGAGGAAAAAAGTAGCAATTTTAAAAGGTTATTGACTTAGCTGAGCTTTTCAAAATACAATAGGACTCAGGATAACAACAGACTCCGCTCTTTTCACACATCCTGCTGGAGAATGGCCCGCACCACACAGGAAACCCTGGATGCCGGGGACACCTTTCTAGAAGCTTGGGGGAGGGAGCAGTTAAAAAACAGTATTTTCGTAAATAAAACACCCTAGAAAGTTGAAAAGGCGAGCCGATTACTTCTGAATGAAAGAAGCCATCCCCTAATTGAGTAAATTCGAGCAGAAGAGCTTCCATCTGAAAGTCTCACGTCACCAGGGGACGGCATTATTCAGTGGAGACACAGCACACGCTGTGTAGAAGCGTCACCATGAGGACAACATCATGTATGTTCCCCAATGACCACGGCAGGCTTATTTTCGAAGCTACTTACAAAACTGCTTTAACAAATACTTTCTTCTAACCCAAAGACTCACAGAGGTTAGATATACCCCCCAGACCGCATCAGCCCCTGAGAGCAGCAGAGCGGCTTGGCCTGCTGCTGTATTTGCAAAAGGCTAGCAAGTGATTATCCCAGCATGCACCAGTCACAGGAAAACACACCCAGGCTTTGCTTTTCTTTGAGGGGGTGGGCGACTTGGTCTTGTGAATAGGCTATCATGTGGTGTGAAGAGGCTACAATGTTTTTTGTTTTTTTGTTTTTTTACAACATCCTCTCAGAGCCTCAGTTGCTTAGTAAAAGCCTCCTCTCCGCTCACTCTCAGAGCTTAAGGTTAGAAAGACAGAGTTACCATTGGCAGGAAGGTACGTGAAATGCTGGTACTGGCTTCTCTTCCGCTTCCCGTTGCAGACATAGAAACTGACTTGGACCGGGCTGGTTATTCTCTGGTTGCGGAAAGGTGGTATCTCAACCACCAGGGAATTCTGGTGGTAAAACAGCAAAGAGGGAACAGTCAGGACCTTGTAGACCAGGAACGCTTTGTCCAGAGACATCACTGTCAACTCAGATGGCTATCTATGGCCACTGAGAGGGCCTCTGATGGTGACTTTTGTGTGTGACCTACTCACGTGTTTGATGTGAATTGGCTGAAGGTAGTGTGCACTGACTCCTCTGGGAAGCGGCACCCTCACTTCTCACATAGCTAGAGGCTGGGAGACCCTTGTGGTAGAACTAATGCCAGAAGAGAGCCCCTTATGGGCATCTCTCAGAGAGTGGAGCTGCCTCGATGCTACTGGTACAGCTGACTTCAAGGCCTACTCCTGCCCCATTATCTAAGGCCCAGTGACCTTTAGACAAAAGACTGCATTCTGCCTACTTATAGCAGGCACTTCTTGGTTACATATGGTGGAATTTCTTGTGACATTGTCCAGAGTGGCACTGTGACAATGGTCACGGTGTTCCACCAGAATCCCTAATTTCCTCATAATGAAGGCAGAGCAGTTCTCAGCCCAGGGCTGTGGAACAGTTGAGAACATTGAGGTGGCTGCTGTTTTCTTTCCTGTTTTTAAACAGAAATATGCAAGGTTTTGTTTCTTTTTTGTTTTGTTTGTTACACATTCTTTCAAGGGCAAACAAGAATGCGAGCCATGAATACTTGGAACTGAGTGGGAACACCCAAGTGTGTGTGTGTGTGTGTGTGGGAATCCTGGGGGTGCCAGGCCCCATGGTGCAGCCACCTGGAGGGAGAAAGGTCAGCGCTTCTGAGTGCTACACCTGATTTCTGCTGGGGATTTCAGATCCATAAGTTTCTTCATTCCCTTTCTTTCCTCGAGTGATTTTAGTCTAACAGGCCAGGGGAAATGTGTCAGAAAAATCCATGGTACCATTTCTTTTGTTAAAGTAATTAACCATACATAGCTTATTATAATGGTAGTAAATCAATGGCAGCAAACTTTATTGAGTTATGTTAATAATAAAACCTCAGCGTTAGAAACAGAAACCAGAAGAACTTCAGCTCCAGCCTCTTTTATCACAGAGAGAACCTGGTGCCGACAGCCCTTGGATGCCAGCCCCAGGGCAGGACTGGCTAGGGTACCCTCTGGGCTCCATCCCCTTGGGCTCCATCAACCTGCTGAAGCTGTGGCACCTACCTTCACTTCCTTTGTAAGAGACGGGTGGGGGAGGGGCGGATAAAGGGAGGGTGACAGAGCCTACCTCCTGCTTGCCTATGCTACATGCCCACCTTTGCAGGGAGCAGCCCTAAACTGTGGCCACTCAGGCCTGGGTTGTGCCCAGCCAGCTTTTAGTGATCTGGCTGTGAAGTTGGAGTTCAGTCAGGGGAAGAAAAAGAGGCTACTCCATGGTGGTCTCTAGGACACAGAAAGGGACAGCAAATACCACTGCTACCTGCGAATAGCCGGCGCCCAATGGTAGCAGCTACTACTGAGTCTAAAAGAGAAGTGGTTCTTCCTAAGGAAGAGGGGAGAAGGCACAGGAACATCTAGCTTGTTGATGCTTAGGCCCGTGGAAGGAACGCAGAAAAGGCTAAAGGGGTAGGCTGTCCCTGGCTTGTTTGCTTATTCCAAATGACCAAAGAGGGTCACGTCTTGATACGGACACAGGTCAACACACTTCAACACTATGCACAGACAGATCATATTACAAGCTTGCCTCTTCCTTCCCCAGGAGCTCTGCTCTAAAAATCAGGAAGGAAGTTGGAGGAAGTGGGACCTGAGATCAAGTGTTGGGAGCTTCTAGTGTTGTCAGAGACTGTAAAGGCTTCAGGCAGCACAGGCCTGAGGAAACCCACCCGTCTTAAGTGGGGGCAATGCATAACTACGTACACAGCAGAAACCCATCTTTAAAATATCTATACATGCAATGTGTGTGCAGGTATGTTTCCATGTGTGCTCTGTGTGTGTGTCTGTCTGTGTGTGTGTGTGCTCACACAAGTGTGTACGTGCCTCTGCCTTCAATATTTCCTTAAGGACAACTTGGATGAAGTCAAGAGATAAGACTGAGGCAGAGAAGGACCTCTTCAGTGGGAGGCAGGCAGCTAGGCACTGTGGGTGAATGTTTAATATTTCATCTTCATGAACAGGTATCACTCTAGCCAGAGAAGACCTTTCCCCTGACAAGTACTTGGAAAGGTTTCTTGAGAGTGGCTCAATGCCTGAGAGGAACTGAAGCAGGAAAAGGTTTTTTTTTTTTTTTTCCATCCTCATCAACTCACCTAGAGGACAAGAAGGCAGCCTGTGCCTGCTGCAACTGAAGCAGACACCCTGGTGAGTGCTCTGCTGATGGGAGCCATGACTGCCTATCCACTCTGTGAACCCCATTACCAGCATGTCCCATTTATGTGATTCTTGCTGCCTGCCCAGTGTTCACAGAAAAAGTCCTTTTCTCATATGCCCAAGCTCTCTCAATCATTTAAATCCCACTTCCATACACTGGGAGCGCACTAAAGGCTCCTCAGACCCCGTGGCCACAAGCATGCTGCCCCGAGTATTGGGAAGTCTGTGGAATGAGCTAGAGATTTAGGGAGTGTTTTGAGTGTCTTCAAAAACCTACTGACTGCCTTTTGTTATGCTCTTCTGAGACTAGACTGAATTCGCACAGGACTCAGTGAGAGTTCTCTGATTTGTTTAGCCATCCACGGCTTAATGTCCAATTAAAAGACACCGTTGGGGTAGGGACTATAGCTCAGCAGTAGAGCATTTGCCCGACATGTGTGGTCCTTAGTTCAACTTCCAGCACTGCACAAGCCGAGCAAGCAGGGGAGGAAACCGTAGGGATGGCGAGGACAGACTGCAGTCAGCAAAGGGCACCTGACTCCACGCGGTCTCCAATAGCAGCCCCTTTAGATAACGGGACCACACCAACAGTCAGAAACATTTCACAGCCACAGACATAGCCAGCACAAGTATGTGAGACAAAATCAGCCAATCGCAACCAATAGTGACCTCACGTGATGGTGAAGGGGGAACACGGGCAGGTGTGTATGTACGCGGGAGGGAGACAGTCTAATTATGTCACCCACAAACGATGCCACACATTCACCACCGCTCCTCGGCAAACCCAACCAGCCGAGCTAAGCTATCCAGTTCGGTCAGCCCTTTCATCCACACCAAGTTCAAAACAAGAGTGTGAGGCAGCTGAGGTGTTCTCTGGAGAGGGTGGTGGCAAGTCACACAGGCAGGGTGGCATGTCCAGGCAGGTGCTGGGTGCCCATGAATGAGGCTTAGAATGCCAAGATCTCCCTGTGGGGTAGCCACTCAAATGGGACTCCACCATTAGTGAGAGGAGACAGAACCTGGAACCTTTAAAAATCAAAGCACCCCCAGAATAAAGAGGCCTCAAGCTCTCTCCAGCCCGTCTCTCCCGCTCCTCTGTGCTGCCTCCATGCTATCCAGGGGCTCTCACTGGCCAGGGATTTGTACTTGTGTTCTCTCAGTGCCTCTGTCTTTTTATTTTTTTAAGCACTCTTTTATTTTAACAAGCAGGAGCCCCAGTCTGGCTCCCTGGTCCCTGCGGCAGGACGCTAAGTACTTACTGGCTTGCACAGGTCCCGGTCAGTCTTTGCTTCCATCTCCCAGACGTGATGGCCATCTGGAACAAAGGGCAGGAAGAAATCTGTCACTCTGTTTGGGGGATAGTGTGTCTTTAGAACATTCCAGGTGACCCAGAAAGCGAGGTTCAGGGAGGGGAGAGTGGGAAGACATGGTGAAGTCACAGGGCAGTGCTCTGTCCCCTAGATATTCTGCCCACACGGGATGGCATGTGCTGACCTGCTCTAGAGTCCTGGCCCTGTGGACCTTCTTAGGAGGGGCCCCCATAATCAAGAGTGTTTCTAATGGTCCACCCTGTGCCCAGGTTTACATTCATCTCATTGGCCACAATACACATCAGGGAAGGTTTCCTACACCTCAGTCTCTTCCGAGGGACAGAAAAGCAGAGAGAGGCAGGGAGACCCCACCCCCTAAAACCAACTATATACAACATGCACCCCCCAAACATAACCCAGCAATACATAACATGTACTGTGCTTAGAGCACAGCTTGGCTCTGCCACTTGGTAAGTCCCACTGGCCTCCCATGTGTTTCGGGAGAAGTCAGACCAAAGCCCCAGCCCCAGCCCAGAGGAAACACGGAGGAGATAAGAGAAGCCGTTCTTTGGCTATTTCATGCCACATCAGGACCTAGAAATGCAAAACACGTGGTATTTTTAACCTTAGCCCAGTGGCTGTTTGCATGTTAAAAAAAATATTAAAAGGCTCTCATAGGCACATTGAAAGAACATATTGTTCTCAGCTGGTGATGAGGTGTGGACCTAGTGATTAGAGGAAGGGTGTCTGCCACTCACAGGCTCTGAGTCCCCAGTCCTGCTGACAGGCTCATGACCTGGGGACAACTGGGTGGCCACTTGAGTTGACGGCTATCCGTCCTGGCTTTTATCTCCTCCAAAATGCAGTCAGTTCCCGAGATGAGCCGCTTTAGGCACACGCTCAGTTTCTGCTTACACCCCATTTGTCTGTCACTAACCCTGCATTACTGATAAATCAAACACCAGCTCCTTCCCGCAGCGCTGGACAGGGTGGTGGGTGGAGGGTGGAGGCACAGGGTGGAAATGTGAGTCACCAGAGGCTCCAAGAGCCACCCAGCCTCACCAGGCCACACCAGCTCCCAAGACACCCCAGGCCTTGAGCAAATGCCATCAGGTGAGCCCATGAAGGGGTCTAACTACATCCCTATCCTTACCCCTCAGGGCAAACAACAAGACACCCCTAGAGCATTGCAATGTTGGAAACAGTGAACCCCTAGGCTAGTCTAGGCAGCTCAGGGATGACAGCTGGGAAGCACCCTCAACCTCAGCCACATGGGCCAACTAGAGCCACAAGGGTCAAACTGGAAGTACCCACATATGGTTCTTTAACCGTGCTCTGGGTGTGTAGTCCGGCTGCACGCTGTGTTAGACTTGCCCTCCACAAGGGAGAGGCAGCATATTTGCGCTGCTTTTAACGCAGCTTTAACGTCTCCCAGGGTAATTCTCCTCTCCGCCTCTCGCCCCAGAGAATCTACAGTTTCTTTGCCTGTACATAGGCGTGCCAACTGTAGTGTGGCCCCCGTCATCCAGAAAGTTCCTACTAAGGCTCAGAACCGTGTGGGGAAGGTGCAGCCTTTGTGTCTCAGTAGGAGAGACATCAGGATGCCTGAGGAGGGAAGGAGACTGAGGCACCTGTGGAGGGAAAGTAAAAGTTTGCTCAGGGGCCCTGTCACCTGTGAGAATGGAGAGAAGTTCAAGTCCTCGAGGAGAGGATTGTCAAAGTTAGTGAAATGCAGGCACACAGGTGGTTTGGGCACTGAGGGCCTAGGCATGGAAAGGAAAGGGTCTTTTCCCTCTCTTGTCACAGCTGCCTGTGAGGGATGCTCCCCTGTCCCAGCAGAGTGGCTGAGAAGGGGCCATTGTGCGCTACCAAGCCAAGACTGGCCACCTCCAATCCAGCACTCCCATGCCAGCCACCACCAGACAAGGTAGAACTCCATTCCTGTCTTCTAAATTGCACCAAGACAGATCAGCCATCAGCTTCTGTATCCCATTGAAAATAGGGTCCCTTGGGGTCTCCAAGGTCTGTGCTGCAGACAACCATCTTATTCCAGGCCAGGCTTTCAAAGCACTGGTCCCATGCAGACCCAGGTCCCCCGCCTGCAGTTGTCAAATAGACGAAACAGTGACTCTGCTCTACTCTTCTCGCTCTGACAATGGCTGAGTGGACTTCTGAACCTAGCAGGTTGCTTCTGGCAGGAGACCAGGGGGGCCCAAATGATGTGCAGTTGGTCCTTTATACTCCTAAAGGAATCATCAGGGTATCAGCCACGAGGGGTGCCCTAGACCACTGGATGCATCCACAGGCTCCTCAGTTCAGACCCCCCCCCCCAGAGGCCAGTTAACCAAGCGCTGTTCAGAACTCAGCCTCTCCCAGGCAGGGAGCCAGCCGGCCATCCTAAAAGGGCCTTTGTGTCCCATCTTATCAGGAACTCCCTACGCTCCCAGTAGGAAACTGTGCTCCAGTTCAGAAGTAAAAATATTCCAAATCATTAGGGAATTCCCTGCAGTGTGAGTCATCAGAAAGGCTTCCCCACCACACCCGCCCAAGGTTTCCACACAGCCAGCCTGCAGGTCTGAAGCCGCTCCACTGGCTGCAGGACGCTGCTGCCACCACAGGCCCACAGGCCAGTCACACGCCAGAGTAGGGGCTGAGCCACTGTTTCCACACATGGAAGCAGCTGGAGTTTATTCGGGAGCGGAGAAGCCTCCTGAGATGTGCTTCACCTCCTCCTAGGGGTGGGGCAGGAGGCTTCCTCCTTCTGGCCCCAAGTCTGCATACCATCAAGCCCCATCAAGTGCCCATCAGGGCTGGATGAACACAACAAAGGCTCTGCAGGGCTGGACTGCAGCGGGGCTCTGAGGGTCCCCAGCCTAGTGTGCATGTGGTATCCTGGAGGCCTGCTTCTCCCAGGTTAGGAGGGCAGCTTTGCACCCCTCAGAAGAACCCCAAGGTAAAACAAGACTCCCCCCATCCATACCCCCAGCATTTGGGGAAACAATCTGGTGGCACTGCATAGCTGAGGACAGATTCACAGCCAGGTATGTGCCAGGAGGAACACGGGCATGCACAGAACCTTGTCTATGAACACCCACAACACCTTCACTCATGGTAATCACAGAGAACAGAACAACCCTCACCCATCTGGCCTGGCCACACGGGGGTACTGGTCAGTCACAGAAATGAGCAGCACTGGCATCTACTAACAGGGATAAAGATGCCATTTTGTGAAAGGCACCAGGGAGCAAAGCACAGACACTATCTGCCTCTGCCGACAAAAAAGTATCCCAAGGAGAGAAATCCACAAGGTTCGGAGAAGGGACAGCAGGCATCTGGATGAGGAAGGGAAAGCTGAGTGCTTGCTTCTCTTGCTCTTTGCGGCTAAAATAGAATACCCGAAGCGGGGCATGATTCAGCAACCACTTTGTCCCTAGGGAGGAGGGGGGCTGGTAGCAATGGCACCGTGTTGTAGGAGTGTGTGGAAAGCCTCCACCGTTAGGTAGGATGCCAGAGGGCAGAGGGCCAGGCTTGCCCTTCACAACAGGTCGCTCAGCTAAGGAGCACTTTGGTCTCTTGCAGAGTGACCTGCCCCCCCCCACACACACACCTATCTCATCCCTCTCCGTAGACTCCACCCAGAAAGCCCCAGCATCCCCCACATGGCCACTCTGATGAGTACTTCCAGTACTGGAACCTCAGGGCCACACCCAGCCACACCTTCACTGTGCCAGTGCTTGTGGAAGAGGGACTTTTTTCATGGAGATCAAAGTATCCTGGGCACAGAGCAAACAGTTCCCAAGCCACTGGAACTGTAGCCTGTGAGAAATCTGTGAATACACTTCAGGAACTAGGCAGGAAGGTGCCACCCAAGGGATTGTGACTGCAACTGTCAAATGTCATCCTGAAACACTCTAGGAAGAAGAGGAACCAGACTGCCAGGGACCAGCTCCTCCTTTGTAGGGACCCTGTGTGGCTTCCATCTTGAGATGGTGAGTTTAGCTGCCCGTGAAGCCCACAGTAAGACTCAGCCTGCCAGCACCAGGATCTGATACCTCTCCTACCTTGCAGGCCTTCAGGCCAAGTCTACTTTCTGAATACCCAGCGTGGGTCTCTCACTGCCTTTCCAAATTTGTTTCCTTCTAAGACTTGAAGAAATGCCTTCTGCAAAAGGGATTATGGGTCTGGTCCCCAGCTTATGTCTCTCACTGGGTCAGTGGTTTCTGAACTATGCAGAGCTGGGCATGTCTGTAAGTGGAACTTCAAGGGTGCACTCTCCCCAAATCTTGCTGAGTGAGGGTGCATGGTAGCCACATGGAACCTTGCCTGACCAGGTCAGCACGGTGGTATTTTTATGCCCGTGATGAAAACTACCATGTGTGCGCAGAGCTGATGGTGTATAAAGCCTGGGAGTAGACGCTGTCCATTCTGGCCCACAGCAGACCATGGTCATGGAATTGAAAGAAAGCATTTTCCTACAGCTGGTTATGACTTCAGAGCATGTGTGCTCCTACGGCTGATCCCGAGACACCTTGGGTTACAGAGCCTGAGGCTGCTGGATGCAGATTAGAAGATGCTTCTGTGGTCATGTGGCCAAGGCACATAGATTATACATGGCAGGAGACTGACCACAATGGGATACTGTGGGATCTCACTGCCATCCCCACGGGAGGTGAACCTGGTTGTCTCTAACTGTAGCAGCCACATGGTGGGATTTCAGGAAACTTGAGATGCCCCTGCTCAGTACTGCAAGGGGCAGGGACATTCTACAAGGGGCCAGTGGATTATGTGGTCACATCACATAAACACATATTAATATGCACACAGGCATATGCACCCACACATTGATAGAAGCATACCTCATGACACAGTGACATACATACACATTCACCTATGCTCAGTTATACATAAACACACTGACACACACACACACACACACACACACACACACACACACACACACACCATATACACAGTAACACACATGCCCCATGCAGGGATACAACTCTGTATAATACCTCCACCACCATCCCCAAGCTGGCTTGAAGCTATTGATCACTCTGTACACTGATTCCTTGTCATGGAACAAAATGCCCTGAAGCCTGTGGTCATGAAGAGGCTCATACTTAAAAAACAAAACAAAACAAAACAAAACAAACAAACAACAAAAGCAGAAATGAGCAAAGACCTGTCAGCTAGACTGCACTTGGCTGGAGACCCAGGGTTCCCAGCTCTGCTCTGCTCTGCTCTGCTCTGCTCTGCTCTTGTCTGGAGCAGGTGCCACCACACAGAGGTCCCTTGAAACTAATTAACAAACAGGCCGAAAGCTTAGGGAGACTCCCAGTACATGGCGCATGTAGAGTCTAGGTCCCCAACCCTCTCAGCCCTGTAGTCTTCTGCTGCCCAGAGGTTTCTCCTCCATGGCTTAGCACCTCTCCTCTGGCAAGCTCTGGGACCAGCTGTGTCTGTGCCCCACCCTCCAGATCAGACAGGTGTCTCCCGGACCCCTTAGCTAGGTTGAGAGAGCACTTCCTGCTACAGACGGTCATAGTCAGGAGGCTCCTCAGCTGCCCTTCTGCCCTGAGACCCGAGGCTGCCCTTTGACCCTGAGACCTCTCTCGCTGCCATCACAGCCCATTTCTGAGAGTGTTCAAGCCACCCTACTCTGCAAGAACAAGATAAGTCAGCTAGCAAAGAAATGGAATCTCCATTTAAGCACCTATCTGATCCCAGAGGGATGGATATGTGTGTCCCACTGGCCACTCTTGCCTTCCTATGCCCAGTGACACCTTTGCTTCCACTTTCTGCTTGTATGCCCCACCACCAGCCCACCTACTCCTGTGTCCCTTGCTCCTAAACCTTCCAAGGAGAGGGAAGGGAGGGAGGAGGGGAGGAAGGGTCATCTAGGAAAGCCGATGTGTGGGCAGCAAAGCACACCGGGTCTGTGTTTTGAGGGCAGACTTGAATCAGGACACCAGAGAGCATTGTGACTGCAGAGCAAGTGTAGAAGATGAAGTAAGGAGGGTCAGGTGTCACCTGTCCGTCCTGGGGTTTGGGACACCTCGGTTTTGGCTTCACTGCAGTAACAGACACCCAAATTAGCTTAATACACTTTCAAACAGAGCTACCTGCAATGCCAACACGTAGAGCTGGGAGTTCCCTTAGAAACCAGTGCTCTCTATTCATTCACCTTGGGTTAGTCTCCAAAGAAGACTGAGCTGAGCTCAGGAGGATGACTGATCCCGCTGCGCAGGCACTGACGTGCTCCCATTCACATACAAACATGCCATCCAGTCTGCAGAGTTGAAGAAGCAGCCACACTTGGGGGGAAGAGCTGGCCTGTCATCTCCCATGCCAGCCGCCTGCAGCACTTGGAGTGGATGGGCCAGAGCATCTGATGGGACATGTGGCCCTGTGTGCAGAGTGCCCTCAGACCTCACTGACTACCTCTGCTTCCTAGAAAAAAAACAATATTCTCCAAGGATTTCCGTTATCAGTCAGTGCTCCCTGATGCTCAGGGGTGAACTTCTTTTTGACCTTCATCCCCTGAAAGGCACTCTCATTCCAGCCAGTCATCGATGGATGATACTCCTGACAGGAGGAGAAGGAGGAGGCCTGAGGAAAGGCCTAACCTCACCATTACACATAAGCCAGGGCCATGCTGCTTGATGCCCTGTGGCACTACCCCCACCCCCCCACCTGGAGATCACTGTGGATGATGGAGGAGCTAGCTCTGGAGGCCATTGCAGTGACTTTCCTCAGCTGCTCAGTGAAGTGGCAGGGTACAGAGTGCAGAGTGCAGGAGCTAGCATCTGGCTCTGCTACCCATGCCTACCCAAGTCACTCCAGAGGAGCACATCCACTCCCACAGCCCTCCTGGCAGGGGGACTCTGACAACAGATGCAGAGAACCTTTGAGTCATTGCACATGGTGACCCAGAGCACTGGATGATGGTCCGCAGTGTACCTGTGATTCAGATTTCCTGCATCACACAGGGAACACACATTAGAGCCAAACCCCTGGCTACAGTCCTGACTGCCTGACTCAACAATGCCCACAACAGTCAGAGCCACAAGGATGGCCCCTTCCAGCAAGGCCAGCCCCACCTGCCCAGATCACAGCTTCCACACATCTGTTTCTCCTCTTGTCCAAACATTTGGCTTCTATAACCAGCAGCTTAAAAATGGAACTTGGATCAGGCACGCTATCAGAAGATGAGAGTCCAGTTGTGCTTGCGATTCAGATTGAGCTTCCTGGTTTGTCAGAAAGAAACAACTAGAAAAAGCTCGTCCCTGCGTGCCCCGCACAGTGTGGTGTTAGGGATGACATTTGCTTAGAAAACCAAAGGCAAAGGAAGAGACTCATGCAGAGACCGGTTTCCTTCCTTCGGAAAAATATCATTTGCATGTACACACCTGAGCGCATATGCAAATAATCTAATTATATTTAAAAAACACCCTGAAACATTGTTGTCTAGACACAGAATTGTGGTGTTCTCACATTTCAAAGCTCTCAGTGCTGTCTGTCTGTGTGATGTTTCTCATTTACTACAGGCCTTACGTATAGAGATCACTTGTAACCTGTGAAAGTAGGTCAGGGACCTATTCTACAGCCTCAGGAGCTTAGCTTTATGGTAGGAATAATCCAAGAAGGCGAGATGGGGCTTCCAGCACAGTAAGGCAGGGGCTGTGGTCAGCAGTGGGTTGCTCACTCCGTAGTCCGGAAGGTGCATTTTGCCGCTGTTCCCAGGCTCGGACCCGGCTGCCGCAGGTGCGAGCTACAAAGTTTACAGCTGTGGCCAATTCCCTTGTGGGGCAGGCACCTCTGTAGGTCTCCTCATCTTGAACAACCATAAACAGATAGGGAAGCTATCTGGATCTTGCCAGGGGCTCCCTCAATTTGAGTACAGGGATCTTACAGTACAGAGTGCAGAGCGTTAGTTATGTCTAGTGCTCCTTGGCCAACAGGGAGGCAGGCCTGAGGCTCAGAAGGTCAAATGACTTCAGAATTTACCTCCCCAGAGAAGGGTGTGGGCACTGCTAACTCTCTTTATCACCGCACTTAGTTGGGCTTTCTTTATAATTTACAACATATTTTCCAATTACATGCATGATTACAGAGGCAAGCAGAGTTAAATGTCAAAGCCTGTGTTGATTGAAGTGCTTATGTTTCCTGTGAATGGTACAAAATCAAGACCCCACTATGGAGGCCACTGAATGCCTCGGCGCTCTGCGATGATTAGGGTAAGTACGGACTGACCACCTCCAAGAAAAGGCCAGCTGGTAAGAACGAAAAGCAGGCAAGTCCTCCAAATCACTAGCCTGGAGAAGATGCTACCCCGATACTCTTGTGGATAGGGTATGGCACCCCCCCGAAAAAAATCCCCATCTGGAAGAAGGCCTGGGTCCAAAATTCCAAACTCCGTACAGCCTTTGTAGAGAAGTTACTGCAGCTGAGGGCAGACATCTTCTGGGTCAGTGCACGCCTACTCACAGCCACCCAAGAGGCTGTTGCTCAGCCTTCCCTGTGTTCTGGAGCCCAAAAGCCTCTCTGGTCAGTGCAGCTCTACCAAGTTGGAGCCAGAAAGGATGAGCAGCTGGGACCAATGTCTAACTGAAGTGACCTGGGGCCACATTCCTGGCCCCCAATGGCATGCACACACAATGGCCCTAGGTGTAAAGAAAATGCACAGCTCTTCAGGACACCACCCTTCTAAACTCACCCTGGCATCTGCAAAGCACGAGACAGTTTCATTGTGAGCTATTGTGAGCAGGAAGCTAGCTACAGCTGAGCATGGCAGTGCTAAGTGCTATGCTCTGTCTTCTCATGGAGATCTCTGTGGGGTATGGGGAGAGGGGTCTGTGGAGATGGAGATCACATACACACACTCATACACATACATTTACACACACACATTCATACATTCATGCACATTCATACATTCATGCACATTCACACACATACACACTCACATACATATAACACACATTCTCACACACTCACACACACTCATACACACTAATACACAGTCACACACACTCAGATACACATACTCTTACACACACACACACACACACACACACACACACACACATGGCTGTGACACTGAAGGTCCCAGTGACAAGCATGAAGTGAATACAGAGGGTCAACAGGTCCAGACTTATACCCACTCTGGTACTAGCTGGCACTTGTTTAGGGTACTGGCTTCTTGGAGAAACCAAGGGAGTGCTCTCCCTCATGGACGGGGGAGAGGAAAAGCCAGGATGAAGGGCTGGACAGAACTCAAAACAGGTGCCAGGCCTGGTGACCACTCCAGGTGAGCAGATGACCCTTAGCAAGTAGGAGTTTTCCAACACCAGCCTATAGGCTCACCTAACACATACTTTCAAAGGTCTGGCCTTGTGCACCTGAAAGCTGAACTTTGACCTGACTTTCAACAATACAAAAACTCAAAGGGAATGAGATCATGAGCTCTTCAGAGCCCCTGTGGACTGATGGCTACCTCTATCAGGCAATTGCCCATGCTATGACCAAATGCACTCATGCTGGGGGAGGGTCCATATCTTGCCAACCAGGAGCCAGCTCCCACCAATACCAAGCACAGGACCTCATCCAGGCCACCCTGAAGAACATACCTGGAGCCTTCTCCACGAAAATGACTTTGGAGTCTTGCAGAAAGTTATGGCCAGACAGCACCATCTTCTTCCCGCCGATGACTGGGTAGCTGTCTGTGCTCTGCTTCTCCACGAGGGGCAGCTCCTGGGCCGACCGCTGGGCTGTGTCAGAGGAGGCAAGAGTGAGTAAAACGTTGTCTCTGTGGCCTGGAGGATGCCTTGAAGCTCGGGTGCTGCCATTTGACATAACTCTTCGGATTCTCTGGGGACTGGCCAAGCCCTGAACTTTGTAGAGGGTCTCAAATCATATTGACCGTAGGTGTCAGGACTGAGGAAAACCCATCAGGACATGACCCATGTTAAGAATGAAACAGTCTTTTCAGAAGCTGCAAGCAGTAGGCAGTCCTGACTTCTAAGGCTGGCTCCTGGCCTGGAAGGGCAGGAAGGGCCTTGGAAGAGCTGGGTAGGAAGAGGCCCCGTGCCAGACTGAGCCTGGGTGTAGAGGCAAAGCGGAAAGCTTGACAGGCAGCTGGGAGAGACCCTGCGGGGCATCAGCAACTTCCTGAGTGTGCTCCTGTGAGGAGGACTACACAGGCTAGGGGCAGGGGTGACATTCTGGGCACCTGTGTCAGATGAGTTTGTTTCCTCAGACTCCTTCCAGTCAGACAAACCAGGGCAGGGAGGGGATTCAGCCTCAGAAAGTCAGGTCTCCAGTGGACTGAGACAGGCAGGGACAGAGGGCAGAGCCACAAGCTTCAGTGTGTGTGTGTGTGTGTGTGTGTGTGTGTGTGTGAGAGAGAGAGAGAGAGAGAGAGAGAGAGAGAGAGACACTAAGACTCAGCTTGTTCCAGAGGAAGCAAGGATCAGTTAGTGGATGCAAGGGGACCTTTTGCATATTCCAGGGGACATTGACAGTGGCCTGCAGAACTCAGGACTTCAGCATGGAACTGAAAGCCCCATGACGACAGTCTCTTAGGAGACGAAGGCACAATAGCTAGAGAAGGGACATAGTTTGACAGTGCTGGGATATGAGGAGCAAGGGCTGGCCAAGACTGTCCCCTCAATGGTCTGGCTGACCCCACATGAGTGCAGTCCCCAGATGGGGGAGGGCATCGGGGTGCAGGGGGCCGAGAGGATGGACCCTGACACGTTTCTAGTGACAAGGAACCAGCCATGCAGGACAGAGGAAGGTGGTAGCCAAGCAGGACAGAGGAAGGTGGTAGCTTCATCCATGCCAGCTTCTTTCTAGGACCAGAAGCCCTTAGCCACGCCTTGTGGCCACCTCACACATTAAAGGCATAACTTGGCACCACCAGGGAAGATGAACAATTGCGACGAGTTACAAAATTCAGATACAGGGCATACGGATCCCTGGCAGAGCATTTGTTTAACATGGATAGGGCTGAGTTCCATCTGTAGCAGTGTACACACATACAACACACATATACACACACATGCATGCACATATGCATGCACACACAGGTACATACACGTGCACACATACACACCCGCATGCATGCACACACACACATACATGCACACCACATGTGCACATATATGCACACAAGTGCACACACACACACACACACACACACTCTCACACAAACTGGAGAGGAGGGATAGATAATAAAAGAGAAGGAGAATATGGGAGATGAGAGCTGTGGAGAAGAGCAGACGGGAAAGGAGAAGAGGAACTGAGCAGGAATGAGAGACGAGGAGGGGGAAAGAGAATCGGAAGAGGGGAAGGATAAAGAGGAGGAATTGTTTTGGTTTGTCCAGTCCGGTGGCTGCAAAGCCAAATGTCCTCTTCTCATTTTCCCTCAAAATAAGCAGGGAATAAATACAGATACAGTCAGAATAACTCTGCTTCGTGACAGACTTTGCGTTTTACTAATATAGTTGCCAAGGCCAGGAGTGCTATGTACGTTGGTCAGATTCTAACCAGCACCCAGCTGTGTGTGGGAATACGTATCTCAGCCAGACATGGAAGTCAGGCCTCCTAAGAGGGATTGTATTTTCCAGGAAGTCTACTGAAACAGGCCTTCGAGGGTACAGTTCGTGCAACAGTTACAGCATGGTCTGCTACTTACAACACTCGATAGGGTTCGAGGCCACCTGGAGAGACAGCGTCCGACCATTGGGCTGTGGGATGTGAACTCGGAAGACCAGCCGCACCCTGGTGTTCTTCCTCCCGATGTCTGTCTCCCCTTTCCTCAGCTCAATATCAGAGTTTCTGAGCTTCAGGATCCCAGCACAGTCGATGCTGCAGGAAACAAAGGCCATGGCTTGACTCTATGGCCCAGCACTGCGTGAGAGGAGCGCTGGTCTGCCTGGCCAGAACTAAAGACTCAGCCTTCCTGCTGGGCATCCCAGCCCCACCTTCCCACAGAGATGCCTATGGGAAAGATTACAGCATCCACACATCTGAGTAGCCCTGTAGGCTGTAGTCTCCTCCTGGGACCAGACATCTCAGACCTTGCAGAGATGTGTCAGAGCAGCTCGGAGACGAACAGCCTTCAAGTCTGTGCCTCCTGTGTGTCCTGCGGCGCTCCAGCCAATGTGGTTCAGGGCTCCGAAATTATTTACTTATGTATTTTAATACCTTTTATGGTTTGTAAAACGTTTCTTCCAGGGTTTCTCAATCATTTTACTTCATAATTTTATTCAAATTATAGTCCGGTACAAGGTTCAATACATTACAAAAAAAATCTTGATATAATAAAAAAGCTTTTCTCTAGTTCTATCCTGTCCTTGGGTTATACAGCTGAGGAAGAAAGTCCAAGGACAGGCAATGGCACGCTGGAGGGTGAGTCCCTTCACTCATGAGAAGCTGAGACACACAGAACGCTTTCCCTTTGGTCGTTGACTTAAAAGGCTTAAAGCTATGACGATCTTACCAAAGGACACGCAAGGTGCTGCGTGGCACAGCCCCACACCCCAGCCTCATCTCCTGCACTTCACCTGTACCCCCAAACTCACTCTTGCACTGCAGTCTTTACATGCTTCCTTACAGCCCCTTCAGCTTCAAGTCACCTCAGAGACACAGTACCCCAGAGTGACATCAGGCCCTCCAGTCTAATCTGGGTCTCGTTTGTCTGTGTGCTTTCATCATGGCTGTCTCATCCTCTGCCTGGAGACCTGCTTATTATGTGCTACTGTCTGTGCTCGCCATGGGTCCGGTACAATGTGTCTCCCATGGGAAGTATTGAAATACGTGTTTTCTCAGCTCCACTCACAGCGCCGGGTGCTCAAATCACGGGATGAACAGCATAAAGCCCCACTCGATATTCTGTGATGTGCAGGGAGCACTTAATAAATCCTTTTCTAAGTTAATCGTGTACCACAGGGCCTTTGCACACCAGAACTGGCCACATCAGCCGCATGCATTGGCAGCTCTGAGCGCAAACAACCCGGAGGTGTTGCCTGCCCTGTATTTTCAGTTTATTCCAACCATTCCTTGAATGAACGGGGCTGCATTCAGAAGTAAACAGGCGTTGTGCTTAGGAACTTAATGCAGGCCCTGGGGGCAGCATTTATAGCTGTGTGACTGTGACACTTGTAGGTGCCATAACACACAGCACCTGAGAACCCCAAAAGAGGCAAATCTGTCATGGTAAATATCTAAAGTTTCTTCAGGCTCGAGAGCGCCACAGGGCCTTGGGACTAGGAGCTGGGGCTAAGCACTGGGTGCTGGGCAGAGCAGCAGGAGCCCACCCCTCGGGCACAGCCCCTCCTCGGCTTACATGGCTCGCATGTTATTTTCTGGAAGCAGTGGGATCTCCAGGACTTTGGTGTTGGACAGGATGGCCTCATGGCTGGTGGTGGAGACGGTCTTCCCCGTGATTCGGTGGACCTGGTAGAAGGCGTGGGGCCTCAGCAGGCGGTCGTCAGCCGTCCCAATGAACAGCTGTAGCGTGAGAGGCTCGTTCTCCAAGTAACCGTGTAGCTGGCAAGAAAACAGAGGACTCTGTTTTAAGTGCAGTAAGTAGGCACCATGATCATAAACTGCTGGGAACCAACTGTTTCTCAACAGACTGGCTCAAAAGGAGAGCTGCGCCCAGTGACCAGTGTCCAGTGCCCAATGCCCAGACCCTCAGCTTCATGTGATGTAATATTAGTACTTCTTGAAACTATAAGTATAAAATGCAGCTAGGCATAGTAGCACACATCTTTAATCCCAGCTCTTGGGAGGGAGAAGCAGGCAGATCTCTTAGATCAAGGCCAGCCTGGTCTACAGAGTCCTGTCCTGTCCTGTCTCAGGACAGCCAGGGCTACTCAATGAGACACTATTACAATAAATAAATAAATAAATAAATAAATAAATAAATAAATAAAGCCTCATTATCCTAAAGGCCCCCAAAATATAAATTAGAATCTGAACACTCTTAGATCTATTCTATTTTCAAACAGACACGTTTGCATATATGCAGCAATGTACAAATGGACACCTCACACATGCCTTTGCACACGTGTAACCAGACAGGTAGTGTGCACATGGGTTCACATGCACACCTAGAGGCAATGTGCAAATGTGTGCACTTGCACCCCATCACACACACTCCCCCAAAATATTGTACATACATCACATACAAAGTTATACACAGTTACACCCACAATGTTACACACATGCACAAAATGTTACACATGTGCACACATACAATGTTACACATGTACACACACACAAAGGCAGCTTACACACCATTCGCATGCTACAAGCGCCAGTGACAACGCAGAACTCATATGCTCACTTCTTTCCAGGTGAAGCTGCTGATGAAGAAGGACCACAAGACTCTAGCAAGCCTGATGGTCCACCAGGGCATCCCAGCTCACACGCATCCTGTGGGGCTTTCTGACTAGCCTCTGAGAAAGGAATGTTCTTCCAAGCCAGTGAGCAGAGGAGAGATGGAGGTGGCTGGACTGTCCATGGCACCATCACCTCCAGAATTGGAGAGCTAAGGCTTTTCCGGCTTCCCCAAATCAGTCCTGCACATCCCCCAAAGACAGGCTTACTTTCTTACATTCAGTTATGGCACAAGTTAGCAGAGTACTCACTCATGATAGTTAGCATGCATGCATTTACCATAAACACAGCAACACACACACACACATCAAACTGTGTCTAGGCCGTCCTTTTCATGACTGCCCTGTGTACCTCTCCTTCAGAAAGAGAAAGAGGTGTGAACAGACATCCTATCAATGCTAGTTGCACGGTTTACCCCACCACAGAGTATCTTGTGGACAGAGTATATAGCCCACAGGATAAGACACAGTGAAACTGCCAACTGCCACATGCTGGTAGCTACCGCCCTTCCCACCTCCTCTGCTTCACTCCTAGAAGCCCCACCCCCACCTTGTGCACCGTGCTTGCAATGCCCCATAGCTCCTTGCTGCCATGAGGGAAGCCTGGGTTGGATGAGATACACTGTAGGATGCTGGGAGCCACCTGTGCCTGCAGTGGGCTGCCAGGACCCAGTCGATGACAATTATTGCCTTCTCCGATTGCTGTCATCCACTTTGCCAATGGATAAGCCCCCAGCCCCTCATGCCGGCCACAAAGGAATGGCCTGGCCAGAGGTGGGCAGAAGGGAGGAGGGCTGGAACATGGAACTCAGAGCCCTGTGATGAGCTTCAGGATTGGTTTTAGCAACGCCAAACAGGAGGGTGGTGAACAGCACCCAACAGAAAGCACCAAGCAGTCTTCAAGAATCCTGCAGCAAAGAAGGTGAATGGGGAGGGAGCCTCAGCCACAGATCCTTAGAGGGGGAGAAGGAGGTATCCGGGAAGAGAGGACCCCAGACTCCAGCCACTACTACTTGTCTCCCGGATGGAATTGCAGCCTTTTGGGATGGTAGGGGATTGTGCCTTTCAGTTTAAATCTTTGGAAAAAAGCAATGAAACCTAGAAGTGGGGACCAGAAAATCAGACAGTGCAATTAGCTGCTGCTGGATTTTGATGTGGGCCGTGGGTATCGGGGTTTTACAAGGCAGTGGGGCCTCTCACATGTCCCTCGTGCAAAGGTCTCAGCCACCGCCTCTGGCCTGACCCATGCCAGTGGCTCATTAGGAGAGGCATGGGCACTCCACGGCTTTCATTATGTCCTGTGATCCACCAGCATGTGGCACACACACAGTCAGTGCCAGCCCTACCTCCAGATGAAAGGGCTGGGGACCAGGACTGTACTTCAAACAGGTACAGCCCAAATGCTCAAGTTCATTGAGCGGCGGCGGCAAGAAAAATGTGTTCCCCACTCGTCAGAGGTTAATGGGGCAGAGGCCCGGGGCTTTGTTGCCTTAATAAGCTAAGGGGGCCAGGTGGAGTAGCGCTCACCTCTGGCTGCTGGGATGAAAGCAGACTGCTTCCACAGGGAGGTTGGCAGACCTCCACACGGGCTTGGGAGGAGCTCTGTCCTCTTCCTGCTGACTTGGCACGAGGTGACAAACTCTGACAGCTTTGAGAAGGCAAAAGTGAGAGCTTGTCTGAGGTGGACCCTGGAGCCCACCATTTTTCTTCAGCAAAAACCTTCTCCTTTCCCAATTCAAAGCCCAGGAAGCAAGCTGGGACAACTTTCTGTGAGCCCTCAAACTCCCTCCCAGACCAAGAGAGTCTTCAGTACAGACACAAAGTTTAGACTTGAGAGTAAGAATGTCCTGGAGACTCCCGGGCCCGCCTATCCAGAACCCACAGCACAGCTCAATCCACAGGAAACATCTCTCCACACCCTGTTATTGAAAGAAGCAGACGCTCATCTGATTCCCTTAAAGGGACTGTATTTGCATTCCCAGGAAATAATCCTGTTGGATGGCCCATTACTGACAGGTAGGAAGTTAAGGGCTGGAGATGGGCCTTACCCCAACTCACTTTTGGAGATATAAGGAAAGCTGACAGACACTGGCTGAGAACACCAGATAGGGCAGTGCAGAATAAAGAGCTCACAGCAGACTGTATGATGATGAAGAGGCTGATCAAAACAGCCCAGTGGTCCCTGCGGCTGTCACCATGCAGGTGTCACAACTGGACGCACAAGAATCTGTGTTGCAAAGATGGGGTGGTGGCCTCTGCAGTGTCCTGAATATGCAGTCCACCCACTCCCTGACATCAGTAGGTGGTTCCAAGGGGTCTCTGTCTCCCCAGGCCTCTGGGCAGCATTACACGTATTACTGATTAATGCTTAAAATGAATGCTTGTGTCCTGTGAGGAGCCCTGGATGCATGGGGCACAGCCAGCAGAGACTCTGAGCATCATGGGGTGCTTATGGCTGTCCAGGAGGATCCCTGTGTGAGAGTGACAGTCTGCGTAGCAGGTGCAGGTGGCAGTGTTGTTGTGCCAGACTACAAACACGCACTCACAGACATGTACCTTGTATGTTTTGTATACGGAGTCAGCTTGGAAGGACTTCTCTCTGGGCTTGGGTCAAGAGCTTTGGGCCAGGCGCCTGCTCCTGGTTTGCACTATAGTTACAGCATCTATGAGCTAGATCGCTTCAGATTCACCCGAGCAGATACTTTTATGTGTGCCCTGTGAAGGGTGCCTGCTGACCACAGGTCCCTGGGCACCCTGAGACAACAGCAGCCTTGATTAAGGCTGGTGGGTGGAGCCATAAAGCACAGGGCATTTCCCCTCAAACTCCCCCACTTGCTGTGGGCCTGGCTGACTGAAAGAATATTGCAGTCCCCCATCTGAGGCCATCAGCGCAGAAAGCCACCTCTGCCACTCTCTGGCCAGTGATCCCATCTAGCACTGTCTTAATCTGAGGGACTACAAAGCTGTGTGAACACACAAGTTCCTGCAAACAGGGTTTTAACAACTAAGGTTGGTTGGTCCAGGCCCCTCAACACCTGGAAGCCAGGCACTTGCCTCTCGCAGTGTGATGAATCTACTTAGAAACCACTAGTCTATATTAGATTAGAATAGTTTTACAATATAAAATGTAACAAAAAAAGAAAGATAGAAATTCAGAGACAAATTATGCCAGTTAGTCTCCTATCTTATGAAACTTAACACAAGAATATATAAATAAATCTATGACCAAAACCTCCTCCGTGGGCAAGGCTGAGTGGCCCAAGGCTCTAGCCCAGCCTGGCTCGGGTCAGATGACTTTAAAATGACATCTCAAAATTCCCCCAGGACCCCCGCTATGGCAGGCTTCTTAAGGCATGGAAGGCGGTGTATACGGTATAATTTTATCCATTAGAAACATGCCATTTCAGTGAAAAATAGGAATATTTAAAGCTTACCCTGGGAGGTAAATATCTATTATTTAAGGCACAAAGTTCACTTTAAGAAAAGAAATCTAAGCTACTTCACACATCCCCCTGCACAGACCTTCTGCCTCTGGCTTCTCACAGTGTCCGTCAGAACAACATTTATAAAGTTAGCTGTCAGACCCAAGTCTTCTCTGCTTCCTCTAAACGAGACAAAACACATTATTCCACTTGCAAGGTGTAAGCGTCCCCCAGTTTTCTGCACATTAAAAATGTTTGTTTTTAGCTCCTGTGCCACCTCAGCACTTACACAGGGAGATGACAGGCCAGCAGACTGATGGAGAACAAATTTATTCAGTGCTGGAGTTGGGCCAACATGCACACCTTCATGCGCAGTGGAAGGAAGGTCTGAATTAACAGAGCCAATTAACTGATGAAAACCATTTGCCTTTCAGCCAGTCATTCTGACTTGGTTACTAAGCAAAGGACATCATCACGTGACATTCTTCCACCAAGACATAATGCACACTTGAAACAATCAACTTAAAGGGAAATTTGCTTTTAAGACCCCGAGTAACATTAGCATCCCGTGATACATCCCAGAAGACAAGAGAAATCGGCTCACAAATTGGTCTCACTTTCCCTCCTCCTGGCTGGGGATGGCACCCAGGGTGGGTTTCACTATTTTTTAAACCTAAATTCCCTCTACTCGGTTAATTAAGAGTTCGTGTTGGACTCTCATTACCACAGATTGTTTTCAGCCCCAATTCTTCATTACAAACACCACTGCCTGGAGACATCTCTTCCCAGACACGGGAAGTCTTCTGTTATTGGAAGTTCTATTTCCCTCTCCTGGAGACTGCAGAGTGCTGGTCTCCTGGCAGGGTACAGGGGCATCCTGGGAACTCACCATTGTGCCCTGGAGGCCTCGCTGCACCCACAGGAGCTAGATCTGACCCATCTTCCTGCCCCACAACCGGAGAGGGTAGGAACCAACTGTCATTCTGGTGAATATCACACCAGTCTTAGCCAGAGGCACAGACCCTGGGGAGTGGCTGCTGTTGGTAAGGATGATCCCCTCAGAACAACCAGCACAAAGACCTCACCAGCTGTGGAACTGTCTGTCAGTCCAGATGGCAGTGTGCCTGCCTGGGAGGAAAGAAATGACTGTCAAGGGCAGGACCCCTCGTTGATACTCAGTAGGAGAGTTAAGGCACAACCTGAGAGCTAGGCTGTGTGGTGCAGGCCTATAATCCCAGCCCGCAGCAGGCTGACGCAGAGGGTCACACATTCAAGGCTCAGTGGGTTCCAGAGTGAGCTCAAGGCCAGCTTGGACAACTCAAAGAAAAGACTGACATTTCAAACTGAAGAGGTAAGATTGACCAAAGGAGTGTGGGTCAGTGGTAGGGAACTTGCCTAGCATATACTGCAGAACCAAACCAGACCAGTAACAAAACCAATTTCCCACACTCAGGAGCACTTGGAAGGATGGCAAGCAGACAGGGCTTGTCCAGTTCTGCATCACCAGGAGGGGCACTCTGAACTACTAGTCTCTCACTGTGTGAGCGGCTGTATTGTAGCAAATGCAAAACTCAGGGAAAGCCAGGTCCTCCGAGTACGGGCTGCAGGACATAAGGCCCCAGGGCTTCCCCACGAGATAATCAGAGGCTGAGCTTCTGGCCATAGCTCCCTAGGATAGAAGGCAGGGGTTACTATCACTGCCCTTCAGTAGAATCTGCTACCCACAGAATTTGTGCTAGTTATTAGCTCTGTCTGAAAAAAAAATCCCTGGCTTTCAGGGTACCATAGGTATGCATGTGTGTGTGCGCATGTCCTGATTTATGTGACATGTGTACAATCATTTATGTATGTCTATGCATGTATTTATACATGTATGCACTTATGAATTGGTATAAATATGACTTATGTGGGAATAGTGTACATGTTTATCTCATGAATACCCATGGGCATGTGTGTGCACGTGTGTGTGTGTGTTGCATTTGAGCTTGTATGAGCACATATATATTTTGAAGCCTGTGCATTTGCTTCTTGAATGTGTGCCTGGATGGGCAAGCATATGTTTATGAGCATATGTTTATGTGCATATGAGCATGTTTATGAGCATGCGAGCACTTGATTTTGTGTGTGCACATATGTGTCATGAGCCCACAACAGTACTTAATTTATATCACGTAATTCTGAAGACTCTTTCTATGAAGACAACTATTGTACCGATGATCAAACTCAGGTTTATAGGCACAGGCAAGACTAGGTCTAGTGATGTCCCTCAGATCCTAAGGGCTAGTGGCCAGTACACACGAGGCATCTCAGAAGTCTGCAGCCGAGGGTAGCACAGAGGAACTGTGAGAGGCTGCACGTAGGAACTTCAGGTCTTTCATGTACAAACTTCCTCCACCTTTCTAAGAAGGCAGAAAAATAAAAAATAGAATAAAAACAAAATAGGTGTATCCATGTAAATATTACCAGGGCATAAATGCCAGAGACCACATACACTGGTGATGCCTGACAGACATTCACTGAGAGCACCTTCATGGGGACCTGATTTCCATTGGCAAAGTCACTCCACCTTGCTGGGGGCCTGAAGCTGTTCCAGGCCTCTAGTAATCAGCTGTTTAATTTACCCCAAAATTATCTCTTGGGGGCTCAAGTGGTAGCATGCCTGCCTGGTATCCCCAAAGACCCAAACTTCATCCCCAGCACAGTGAACAGTCTCCTGTGGAGAAAGTCCGATGCTCCTGAAGCACAGAGGGAAAGGCTTGGCTCTGGGCTCAAGCATGCGTTTCCTTCCTTACACAGGCCTTGGAACCCACCCCCGCCTCCCAGAGGCTGGCCCTCCTCAGCATCTGGCGCAGTTTCTCACATAAAAGGTCCTAGTGCAGGTTTTCCAGGAGGAAGCCACACTCCGTGGCTTTCTGAAAAGGGCCGTGAGCTCTGTGGTGCTCCTGCCAATTGAACGGACCTATCAGAGTTGACAACCCTGTCTCCCCTGTCTCCATCTGGGAAGCTCGAGTGCCCCTGAAGCTCTGCGCATGTGCAGATGCACCAAGGGCCATCTTGTGCCATTTCTGAGGTCAGAGTCCAGACTCGCTTTCTTATAGGGTCCCGGAAAACGAGCTTCGGTCCCATCCCAGAAAATAGCTCATGCACAAGTTTGTGCTTCCCCTCCTAGGCTGAGGGAAGGGGGAGATGGCAGGCTAAAGAGAAACTAGTTTCCTGGCATTTTTTTCCTGAGCCACTGACCTCCATCAGATATGAGTTCTATGATCTGTGGTGCCACGAGGTCAGAGTGGACATCTAAGGATCGCTGCTCACAGCCACGGCATGGTGTGGGTCATAGGTTTGCTCTCTGCTCCTCAGGAAGGCTCTATCTGTCTCCAACCCAGCAGCACCTCTGCTCTTCTCCCAGCGAGCCAGTTTCCTGCCTTGCATGCTGACTCCGGAGGGCTGGGACCTCCCCCACCCCTAACTTGAAGAAACGAATGGGATCCCTCTTTCAATACCTGGGCATGATATTGTGGGAATTTTAAACCAGGGGCATGTGGCTCAGTCAGGGTCCATCTGTTCTGCACAAGATCAATGGTCCTGTTGCATGGAACCAATTCCCACCAAGCCTGAGAGGTTGAAAGGGGCCAGGGGAGAAAGAGAGGCACAAACTCGAGCAACATGCAGGTGGGACAGACCTTAGCATCCACCTCTTGGCAATGGCAAAGAGAGCTTTTAAGGAGCCCAGGGGTTTCAGCGTTCTCAGGAACTGTTGGCACGGCCAGGAATCAGCCTAGTTACCCCGATGCTTGTCAACCCGGATCATCTCTGACATTTAGCCTCCCTGAGGCTGGCCCTGCAGATGGCAGCGTTCATCCACTCTCTGCCCACCCAAATCCAAGGAAAAGGGCACCAAAGCCAGCAGACTCCTTCTGTAAAACTGCCACACAGGCCGGGCATGGTGGCGCATGCCTTTCATCCCAGCACTCGGGAGGCAGAGGCAGGCAGATTTCTGAGTTCGAGGCTAGCCTGGTCTACAGAGTGAGTTCCAGGACAGCCAGGGCTATACAGAGAAACCCTGTCTCGAAAAACAAAAACAAAAACAAAACAACAACAACAACAACAAAAACTGTCATGCAGGTACAGACACTTGCAACACAGACTTCTCCCTCAGTACCTCATAGACTAGGCCACGATAGACTCAGGAAGCCGCCACCTGTATGTACACTCTCCTGGGAATCATCACGACTCGGCGGTGACCGTGGTGACACTCTAGGCTAGAGTTACAGGGCAGAGGCCACTCAGGAGCAGCCGTGCCATGTAGTGCGTCACAACGTGCTACCATGGTGACGCCAAGCCCAGAAATGTAGGGGAAAGCCCAGGGAATATGGCTGCTGTCCTGAACTCCAACCCTTCCTTCTACCTGCGGCTGCCAGCGTTCTGGTGGGTTTTACTGTTTACAGTGAGGATAAGATCACAGGGCTCAGTGGCCATGCATCAAGCATCCATGAAGCGTATGAAAGAGAACCTGACCCTTACTGTCAGACTAGAGCCCAAAACACTGAGGATACAGGGCTGGGCATCTGAGATGAAGGAACAAAAGCACTTGAAGCTCACAGAGGCTACCTGTTGTACTGATGCCGTGAAGGCACCCCAGACCCTGTGGTTACACCAGAGGGGCACCGGCCCTTAATCTGCTCCTTCTCTTCTCTCAGCTCTGACGTCCCTGCTAAGGCATCTGCCAACTTGACCAGTGAGGTCATGTCTCTGGGCCTGACTAGGCAAGGCCTGCAGCCATCTATGCTGCTACAGGGCAAACTGCAGCCATCCACACAGGCAGGAGCCCAGTGCTACCCCAGGAGATGAAAAGAAGCCCCGTAGGCCAGGCAAGATACACAGCAGTAGTCTCTCTGCACCCCACCTCCCATGTTAAGGCAGGGCCAGTTGCACAACAGACCCAGAGAGATAAACAACAGTCCCTCCGAGACTCCCAAGAGAACATTCTACAGTTTGTATCTTTTCTACCTCTGAACAGCTGCCATGGGTAGCCTGGGACACTTGTGATACTTTTTGGTCCTCAGGGCCAAGGAAAGCCACAGAGTTACCAGGAAGAGGGTCCATGCATGGTCACAGACCAGCTGGACACATGTAGCTCACTTCTTGCCATGGCTATTGGTATGAATGCCGGTTCTTGTTTTGTCTCCAATTACTCAGTCCTCATCTCACCTGTACCCAAGGAGGCTCGGGTAGAGGAGGGGCTGGACTGACCTATCTCATCTGGACCTAAGCTCTGCTGGCCTATGACTAGAAAACCACCAGTAGGTTCTGTATCTCAGACAAGCATCACTTAAACTCTTCCCAGCCTGGAACAAAGAAGCCACAGCTCCCAAGTCAGGTCGGGGGGCGGGGGGGGGGTTTGGTGACAGACTTGCAGGATCTTCATTTTGAGAGGCTTCTGCTTGTAGCCCTGACTTGTCTTTGTTCCCACGGTCCACACAGCACCCTCGCTGCTTCCCACTCTGCTGAATGGGAAGGCTCTGAAATGAGCTCACAGAGAGCCCAGCCACATGAAGCCCCAGCCTTGAGTACATCAGTGGGGCTTAGCAGAGGCCATCGGTGTCCCTGCTGCAGACAGTGTAAGCAAAAGGCCATCTCTGCTTCACTCTCCCACCGCTAAGAGAGCTGACCCCAGATGTCTTCCTGGAACAATGGCTCCTCTCTTACTACCAATTGTCTGTCGACCCTTAGCTTTGCCATGGACAGTAAGCAAAGCTGCAGTGTGTTTAGGAGACTGCAGCTTCCCTCATGGAATTCCCATGAGACCCTTATGCTTTCTGAACACTGAACCTTGGTGCTGAATGTGTGTGTGGAAGGCAGGGGCAGCATCCAAGTGGCCAGGAGAGTCACCCTGTACATGATAGGTGGGGAAGGGAGAAGGTTTGCCTTGAAGTGTCCTGAAAGGAGAGAGGACTCCATGCAGTGTCCAGGCTGATCCATAAAAAATTAATCCAGACCTCATGCAGGTTGGCTGACTCTGGGCAGCCTGCTCCTGCTTTGGGGTCAGGCCTGCAGATTAGCCTCTGCTGTATGCATGCCTTCCCAGCGTGCAGACCCAGCCAGAGTGAGATGCTGCATTTCACAGCTCGCCCTTGGGCTCTGGTGCTCTGACGAGAACACCTTGAAGGACCCTGGCTCTGTGTTAGCCTCCTGAGGTGAGACCTGGAATCCCGGGTGATGCAGGCTCACACAGGACAGAGCATTCCAGGCCACTTAACCAAATGACAAGGGACATTCTGGCCACAGGTCAGGAACCCCTCAGGAACTGACTCTCACAGTATTTTTGACATGCTAAATCTCCCCATAGGACTTGGGGGAAAAGACACTACCAAGAAAGAAAAGTAATTATAACAAGGGCTTAGCTCGAAGGCAATTTGAACAATCTGAGAAATTCAAGTCATCTTCCAGTGGATGTCCTCAGCTGTCAAATGTCTGTACAATAGAAAAAGTCCCTGCCATGAATCTATATGGGGTGGGGACAAGCTACGTAACCTCAGAGGGTCCCTAATGTCATGAGGCCCTACTGGCCTCTGCCTGGCCCCAGTGCAAGAGCACAAGCCAGGGCCTGTCATGGCTTCCTCTATGACTCTGCCCTGGTTCCTACAGATCCTCGGATAACTACTGTCTGTGCCCTGAGAGCATGTCACTTATTTCCACCCGGAGTCCAGGGTCACCTGTCTGGGACACTATCTGTGTCTCTTTGATCTGAGTCCTTCACGGCCGGGCGGTAGCTATGCTGGTAACTGTCCTAAATGGCTAGTTCTATGCTGCAAACCTAAATGTTAGGGACTGACCAGCTTCTGAGTGTTCATATTTCAGTGGCCTATTAATTATTCAAGCAGAGCGGGCCTGTGTGTGATGCGCAGATGCTATCAGGCAGGTCATTTTGGTGATTGGTAAACAGAGCCGGAGTCTGTGACCCCTGGAGTCTGTGACCCCCTGGAGTCTGTGACCCCCTGGAGTCTGTGATCCCCTGGATGGGAGATAATCCTCAGATCACAAAGCATTGCATGCGCTACAGTAGGGGCCTCTATAGGCAGGAGCCCGCAAGGCCACCATAGCCCAGGACAAGGTAGACATCACATCCCCTGCCTAGCATCTGGAGAATTTGGATCCTCAGTCAGTGGTGGCTAAGACCCAACAGACACAGAGACCTGATAGCCAGAGGCCAGATCAAGGTCAGGAGGAACCTTGCTGGACAGGGATGACACTCAGCGAAGACTTGCTGCAGAGAGCTGGAGAAGCCCTGACCAAATGCCCGTGCAGTAGACAGAGTCTTTGTGACATCTGCTCTACCAAGGCAAGTGTCATAGTCAAGGAAGATCTAGGCCATTTCTCACATTACAATGTGGCATCAGAAGCAACATCACAGCACGTTTTAGACAAATGTAGAAGCCCCTGTCTCAGTAACTGATAGAAGACAGTGGTTAACTGAATGGAGCCACCGTGTCCCCAAGGATATCTCCACAAGGACTTTGTGCAGACCATGTCCACTTAGGAGCTGCAAGGTAGCTCTTTCCTCGGAGCTGCCAGGAAAACTACAGATAAGCCCTTCCCAGCCCTTCCTTGACTCCAGGATAACCCATGGCTGTGCCTTATGATACGGCTTTTCAAATGATAGCAGATAAGGCCAAACTTCTTGAAGCCTGGGTAGCTTGGTGACCACAGAATGGCTAGTGGGAGCCTGTGGCCATTTTGAATGGTTAGTCCAGACCTCTATGGAAGAAGCGGTACCATCCTGGTGGGAAACAATGAACTCTGAGGACACTGACCCCAGGGTGACACTCCTACCAGACAAACAGTTCAGGCAGCTCCTTCCCAGACACTGGCCTCTCCACTGAGGGCAGAACTGGACCAGATGGAGCTGCCCCTTCCTCATGCATGGGATGACATGCATGGTGTTTGGTTCTACCAGTTAGGTCCAAGTCTGTCCAGTGTCTCTGACAGCACATACAGGGATGAGGGTCATTGCCCAGAAGCCTCTTTCTGGACCCCAAGTGTGAAGGGTATCTCTCCCTTTATCCGTTGTCCTCCTGGGTTCTATGGGTCTCCACTTTTTGCAGATTGCTACTGTCTTTATGGGCGAATTTCATGAGACACAGAGGAAAATATCATGGTGGATCTGCTACCAAGACTGTGCTGAACGAAAGAGCTTCTAGGAGTTCTCGGGTGAGAGGGGAGCCCTCGACAGTGAGGAATGCTACAGAGACTACTGGGCACAAACTGGCTTGTGAAGTGGATGCACACTGGGCATGTGGACTGGCCCATGGCCTCACCCCTCCAAGGGCAAGAGTTAGACATCAGAGCTGAGGGCACTGGTGGATCTATCAAAATAACCCAGAAGCCTGGGGTAGAACTTTGTGGCTACAGCACTTTCATGGCAACCAAGAGAATTTTCTATTTTTGTGTGTTTCATAATTACATGCAAATCCTATTTTTATCTAATTTGTGGTCCACCAGCCAAAAGAGAAAACAACCCCCCTAAAATGCCCTCTTTTTAGCTGTTTTCTTCACTCGGGCACAGGTGTGAGCTTACTTTGGGAGACTATCCCAGGAAACCCCTTAAGTTGCTAATGTCCCACAGTGAGACACAGGACTGAACAGGGGATGTTTTCCTTTGCCTTTCAGCAGTGTTGCAGAAGGGGGTGGCTGTTCTGTGGCAGTGGCAGCGGCAGCAGCCTGGCCTGGTTTTGCCATCTTCCCTTAACACCACCTTAAATAATTTAGAGTGTGCTTCTTAAACACTGTTTTAGATTTTGCCGTCCCTCAGAAATGCCTCAATTTCCTGGATATCCTCTGCACGGAGAGATACAATGTTGCCCTAAGCTCAAGACACCTGGAGCTGGTTCTCTATGGGCAGCTCGGCATCTGACCCTCCAGGCAATGGTGATCAGTGGCTGACAGATACAGTTCCCCCCAAACACAGGGCTCCCCACACTCTCCTGGCTTTATCGCCCAAAGCAGCTGAGATTCTTAGAACCAACAACCACCAAGCTCAAAATGGCACAGACCCGCACCTGAAGTTCCATCTTTCTGATGAAGGCACGGTATTTGCACACACACACACACACACACACACACACACACACACACACACACACACACGCTCTCACCCAGCACCACTTGCCTGTAAGAGCCAAGTAGGTGGAGGGGCCCGGGCATTATCTCTCCACTTACTCCCCTGCCTTTCTTTAACAGACTTATTTCCTCTCCTATTAAAATCTGTTCCATTCAGCAATAATGCACTTTCATTCAGTGAAAACCACAGCAGGAAAAGGAGAGGTAAATACCTGTAGTTACCCAACACAGCTGAAGGCAGGCTCTACCTGACCTCGTCCACCTGCGAAGGGTAGAAACTTAAAATGTCAAGCCAGCTGCTGTGTACTGATGTCCCCAGCATTTTATCACATCAAGCGGCTAACAAAGTAGGTATTAATTGGCATCGAGCACACAGGCCACAAATATCACCTTAATATCACCCACAAGCGCTGCTAAAGTGCTTCGTTCTGCACCTCGCCTGGCTCATTCCATGTGGCTGATTGCTGCGTTGGCAAACAGCCATTTGTCTCCATGGCCTCCTGCCCTTGCCAGCTCTTTATTTACCTAAATGGAATAAAATAAAAGTACAGGGTATCCTGCTGAGTACCCCTTCCAGTTTGCATCAGTCCTGAAATAACAGGGTTGGGCACCCGGGTTTATGAGGTTGGGATACTGGGGTAAAGAGCTCTCCATAACACCATGTGACCAGAGCCAGCCAGAGAACGAGCATTTCTTGGCGGCACTTAGAACAGTAATGTCTGGGATCTAAAGCCCACAAGAGGACGGCTATGACAAAGGGAAGCAAAGACAAACTCACCCCGCCCATTGGGATATCACACTGATGTCCAGGTGGAGAAAGACCAAGCTGGACCTGTGACGTTGCTGGGCCTCTGACTTTCCAGTGTGCCCCAGATACAAACTATATTACAGCCCAGAATTTAAATGCTCAGGGTAACTTAGTGGATGGCCATTCCTGGTTGTCAACTTGACTACATCTGGAATGAACTACAATCCAGAAATGGAGGGTACACAGGATTCTAACCTGGATCTTAACATGGAGATTTTGAGGCATAGTGGCCATGAAAAGCTTAGGTCCGGGCAAGGCAGAACTTGTCTTTAATCCCAGGAGACTGAGGCAAGGAGATCTCTGAGTTCAAGGTCAGCCTGGGACAAAGCAAGTCCCAGATCCAGACGTGGTAGGCCACACCCTCTGCTGGAGGCCTACACAAGGACATTGGAAGAAGGAAGATTCACTCATCTTTGCCTGCTTGCACTTACTTGCCAGTATATCTGTGGGAGCTACTTCTACAGAAGAGCAGCTGAAACAACTACCCTCGTGGGACTGAGCAACTACTAGATCCTTGGACTTGGGCTAGTTGGATTGCTATTTTTCTTCTCCAAAGTGCCACAGGTGTGACTGTGCCCATCACAGCCACCTTTCCCTCAGAACTCCATCTCATAGCCCACTCGCTCAGACCCTACCCCCTAACACCTCCAGGCAGACTGAGAAGCAGAGGCTGCCCTGTAGACTTGAGACCTGGTGCTTCCACCAATCCCACAGGTGTGGTGCGGTGTGGTGTGGGTGGAGAGCACACATCAGCTCCAGGGACAGACATGTTTTGAAAGAGAATAGAGTTGCAGGACAGTTGGTGCAATGGCGCCTGGTCTATTCTGGGCAAACCTTTAAAACCATTATAGATGTAATGAAAAGCATTGTATGGTACCCACAGACAGCCCTTAACTCACAGTGGCCCTGCATACCGTCTCTCTTTTAACTTGATGTTAGTATGAAAGTGATACCCATTCACAAAAAAGACCCTTTGACTAAGGCATTTTGCTCAGCCAGCCCCTCTGTGAGGATAGGTGTGGCCGATGCCCTGCCTCTGCAGTGCCTGCGAGAAGATGCATCCTCAGTGAGGTACGATGAACACACTTTGCCTTTCGACATTTCCAGTTCATCAACGACACACTGGGAAATCACTTTACTGAAGACGAGGAACACAGCAGGCTCTGAGGTCACTGTGTTTCAAGTCTGAGGAAAGTCCCGAGTTGTGAACCCAAAACTGTTTTAGGCATGAGCTATTGGCTGGTCAGAGCAGATGCCATACCTGCACGATGGGGTGTCCTCCAGCTGAAGCCTTCACAGCCCCCCGGCTGCCTTCCGTCTCATAGTGAGCCCTGTGGTGAGACTTGGGCTGCACCTCGATCCGAAGCTCGTATGGACCGGAGTGTGACGGGAGCTGCCAGTCAAGGGCAGGCAAGGACGGGCTGCAAAGGAACAGAGAAGCTTTAAGTGCAGGTACACTGAGACAGAGTTGCCCATGCTGTGCCTGGGGCACCATCCGGGGATCAGTCCTCACAGCTGTCAGATGACACCACCCAGCAGCATCTTGATAGGGAAGTAAAGTCTTCATAAGGCCATGGTTACTGTGTAATCATGTGTGGTCAGAGCTTGCCAGTGTTTCAGAATTAAAAGAAGTCAGCCAGTCTTTAAAAGCTAACCTAATCTACTCTCCAGAGCTGTGGAAGTGGTGCAGACATAGCCTGCTTGCAGACAGGAGAATCAGCAACGGGGCTCCGGATACTCTTCACTAGGACCAGGAAGGGTCGTCCTACTCTAGAGAAAGCCCTGAGAGGCACCTTTGGCCAAATGGGGCTCTGGGAATAACTTCCCGCAGAGTTATAGCAGACTCAAAGAGAACGCCCCCCTCCAGACTGCCACGTCCCTTGTTTCCAGCCCAGTCCTAACAAGATGCACCTGTGTTTGTTACCATTTGGGTACAAGCTGGGTCGTCCCTCTAGGAATCTGACTCACAAACACGTAATAGTAAGTGGACTGAGTGTCTGCATCGGCCCAGCACAGAGGCAGGCGGATGGCACAGGCTTGGCCCATCCGCAGGGCTCACAGAGACTCCAGAGTAACATCATAGAAGGGGCAAGGCTTTCTGGAAGGGCTGCTGTGCACTTAGAAGCTCACGCTAGGCCTGTCAGGGCCATTTCCTGTCTGTGTCATACACCCTGATTCCAGCAGCTTGTTGAGCGGAAGGAAGAGCATCAGAACGGAGGCCAGAAGGGAGGCTGGCATCCCCGGGGAAGGCATACCACGGGGGCTGAGCAGACTCCTACTTCAAGGAGAGGGTGTGTTTTCAGGGCCGTGGAGCCAGACTCCTCAGAGCCAGGGGCAGAATAGGTACCCAGGGGTTGTGGGAGGAGGCACTGCAAAACATCCTACACCTTCATAGTGTTTCTTATATATGCACGCAAGTTTCTTATATCTGCACAGAAAGACCGCTCGGCTGTGGACAGAAAAAAAGCAAACTTCACAATGAGAAGGACTAGTTTCAATCCCTAGGAAAAATCTTTAAAAAGTGAGTGACCCAGACAGACAGACAGACAGGTAGGCAGACAGGTAGGCAGACAGGTAGGCAGGCAGGCAGGCAGGCAGGCAGGCAGGCAGGCAGGCAGGCAGGCAGGCAGAGAATGATGAAAAGGGGCAGAAAGAAGGGTGGTTTACACATTTAAGATTGTCAACCCGGACTGAAAAATTTCACGGTAAATTGGACAGCTCTCCAAACCCACAGGACTTCATTTTAGACCAGAGATGGGGACTAGACTGGAGGGGGAAACCTGGCTGAAGACATTTGCCCACTGCCACCACCCTGGGGTCTGGACTGCAGGGTGTCAGCATGATTCTGCTGTCCACAGGGTCTCTGACATCAGACCCAGGGGCTGCGGTTGCCTGCTAGAGTTGTGCACTCAGGAGTGACCCATGGTTTTGTACTTCAAACGCATCTTCAATTCAGTTCCATCTTGTCAAGAGTTACACTCAATGCAACCTGGAAATCAGCTGTCTAGGCAGGCCTCGGAGACCCCTTGATTTGTATAAATGAAGTAATCTGAAGTTACCTACACACTTTAAAGTCTTATATCACATATGACCAATCTAGAGACCTTGCGGATGTGCACACATTTCATATAAAAGGGGAGTGTCTTGGAAAAACATAATTTGGTATCCTGACTATTTAAAAGAAAGGTTAAATTCTGAGCATCTTTTATTGGTAAGAACTTTGTTTAATAACAGCACTACAAATATTAGGCGAATATTACTTTATGGCTAGACTTTGATTATTAGCCAGTCCACCGCTATTATAGACACCACTGATTTAAAGTCCACATTATTAAATCAGGGACTGTATCTTTACCCTGTCCTGACAACACGGTCAGCATTTTGGGGTTCCTGAGGCTTTAACCTCATGCTTCGCAGAAGTATCAGGAAGCCTTCCGCCCCAGCACCAACCTGTCATCACGGCAGCCTTGTATACAGTATTCACTTCCCAGACCGCCCCTCAGACCATTCTCATCCCTGCTGTTTGCCCCTCCACCCTACACCTGATTCCAGCAGAGAATTGGAATTCCTCATGCCCTATAAAGAATAAATCTGGGTGTGAACAATACTGCTGACCCAGAAGGAAACTTCTGGAAGTATCTGGCCCCTAATCATCGGCTTGATTTCAGTCCCGTGTCTTACTGAAGACCTTGTGAGGCCTCAGGACACTTTTCCTGGCTTAGCCTCCACCCCAGAAGAGGCTGGCCACTCCGAAGCACAGTCACTGCCACCAGCATTGTCAGATACTTTGAGTCTGGCACCTTCTCCCAACCTGTTTTGAAACTGCCACCTATGAAGAGCAATCTCACATCAGAGCAGAGTGTCAGGACTTGTTAACTACACATAACAAACATCCTAAGACATGTTACAGGGGCTTGAGAGATGGTTCGGTGATTCAGAGCACTGGCTGCTCTTCCCGAGAAGCAAGATTTGAGTCCCAGCATCCTGTCAGAATGCTCACAGCTCTCAGTGGCTCCAGATCTAGGAGGAGCCAGCGTCACCAGGATTTATAGGTATTAGCTAGCACTTATATGCACATGGTCATAAACACACACACACACACACACACACACACACACACACACTCTCTCTCTCTCTCTCTCTCTCTCTCTCTCACACACACACACACACACACTCTCTCTCTCTCTCTCTCTCTCTCTCTCTCACACACACACACACACACACACACACACACACTTAAAAATAATAAAATAAATAATTAAAAAAAAAACCCTCGCTAAGCACCAGAAATATGGAACTGGAGGTATGGACACTTGCCCAATCTGAAGATCTGACTTGATCCCCAGGACCCACACGCTAGAAGAGATTTCATTCCTGCAAGTTTTCCTCTGACTTCCACATGTGTACTATGATGACACAACCACTAAATAAATAATTAAAAGAAACACATCACAGAATAAAACACATGTGCAGACTGGAGGTGAACCTCCTGTGGTTGGGCCGTGTGTGCTGACTAAAGCCTGTTAAATGTTGTGATCTGGAGCCAGCCCTCTTTTTCTATCATTACCCACAGTCCTTCTCAGCCTGTTCAAAACATGCATTCAGTGGTTCTGAACACATTTCGAATTTTTTCCTGAATTCACTCAAGAAAATGGTGTGTGCATGACAGAGAGCATGAGTGTGTATAAGCATAAGTGCGTCTGTGTGTGTGTGTGTGTGTGTGTGTGTATGATGTGTGTATGTCTGTGCATGAGCAAGTATCTGTGTATATGTGTGTGGTATGTGCATGTGTATTTCTGTGTGTGCGTGCACATGCCCATGTGTGGGTCTGTGTATGTATATGTGCACATGTGTGTATGTCTGTGTGTGCACATGTATGTGTGTGTGTGTGTGTGTGTGTGTGTGAGAGAGAGAGAGAGAGAGAGAGAGAGAGAGAGAGCAAGTGTGTGTACATGGGTGTGGTGTGTGTGCACTCACATGTGCATGTGTCTGTCTACATGTATGTATATGTGCCCATGGTGGTGGTGGTGGTGTGTGTGTGTCTTTTCCTTAATTCTGGGGTCCTGAGGGCCCTTGGGTCACAAAGCAGGGTGGCCTCCTGCTGTAAGGTCTGAAGGGACCAGGCTGAGGCAGCCTCCATGCTGGGGGAGGAGGGAATGGGAGGACAGGCTGCGTGGGAATGACGGGCGAGTCAGACCTTCCACAGTGCTTGGTATGTGGGCGCAGCACAGGGAGAACCCACCAGCTCTCCTGTTTTGAATCACAGTTCCCATGAGAAAGGGCTCCGCCTCCGACTGACAGGAAACGTGAAAATGCTGTTGGTGAACCGGTCACAGCACAGTGACCAACTCCAAACCAGATCCCAAACCTGAGACCACAGTGGGCTCACCTCCCCTGGTTCTTGTCACTGGCGGTTGCCAGTTTCCTCTCTCCTCCAAGCAGAGGTTCTGTACAACCTCATCAGCACCTCAGCCAGCTCAGCCAGCCTGCTGGGGGCACACAAGTCTCTCCAGTCCCAGCTCCTAACCCCTCCGCGCAGGTCCCTCATCCCTTCCTTAGCTGGAAACGAGCACTGATCTCAGCTGTGTGTGCAGAGAACACCCGTGGGTAACAGAGTCTTGAGATAAAGCTTTGCTTCCTGTTTGTTCTGAGTTCCGCCTCTCGCCTTTTCTCTCCCACAGGGTCCCGGGCAACTCAGCAGTGTGCTCACCACAGGAAGCATAGGTGTTACCTGCCCCAGAGCTCAGAGCCACAGCTGGGCAGGTGACAGCTAAGGACTGAGAGTATCAAGGCCACAGAGTTTCCCCTGCCTTCCAGACTAATCTACCTGGGGGCTGGGGGGCAGTGGTGGTGGCAGGGAATGGCAATTTATAGCCCAGGAGCCTCATTGCCACCTTGTGAGGGAGGTCTTGGAAGGGCAAGCTCGCTCTGTGTACTGACCTCTAGGGTTAAAGCCATCGCTGAGCCCCACAGAGAGGCATCGGCATCGGCATCTGCAGCCAGAGACACACAAAGGCCCCTGGGCTAGCACAGTCTGAACCCAGTGTGCCTCAGGGTTCACACCAACTGACACACAGAAGAGTCAAACAACCTTCACCAAGATCCATATGGGGGTGTGAGTGTCGCACAACTTCTGCCAGGATGAGAGAGGAGAGGGAAGAAAAAAAAAAAAGAAAAGAAAAAAAGGCAGAGCCATGAGGGAGGGAATGCTGACTGATGAAAGGATCTAGCCAAAGCCCTTGCCCAACCACTGCTAAGAAAATTCCAAATTAGGGAGCCGCGAACACCCAAACACTGGCCTGAGATCAGGGCTCGCTTTGTTCCTAGGTGAGGCGGCGGTGTCAGAATCCATTTAGAAGGTTCCTGTCTTGTACATATCAGAACATGTACAGATGAGCTTCAGAGAGCCAACAGGTGATCAGAATGAGCTCACAGGGGGCAGAGGGCAAGCCAGGATTCTCCCTGCCGGGGCTCTGGCCTTAAACAGTCTTGCAATGGGAAGGAAAGCCGTGACTGGGGGGGGGGGGGCAGATTTGGAGAGCGGGAGCTGAAATGATCACCATGGCAGCATACTAAGTTACATTGTAAGTGGTTCTTTGAATTATGTGTGTGTGTGTGTATGTATGATGTGTGTGTATGTATGATGTATGTGTATATATGTGTGTGTGTGTGTACACAGTAATAGCAGATGGCAGTCCGGCAGTGGTGACGTATTTCTTTAATCCCAGCACTCAGGAAGCAGAGGCAGGTGGATCTCTGAATTGGAGGCCATCCTGGTCTACAGAGTGAGTTCCAAGACAGCCAGGGCTACACAGAGAAACCCTGTCTCGGGATGGGGATTTGGGGGTCGGGGAGAAAAAGGTTGCACCGTAATGAACTTAGTTTGTATTAATAAAGAATGCTGAATGGTTTTGTTTGTCCTTTGTAACTCGGCATGTGCGTGTGTGTGTGTGTGTGTGTGTGTGTGTGTGTGTGTGTATGTTCATGTGTGAAGACAATCTCAAATGTTGGCCAACTACTCCCACTCTACTTAAGTCAGGATCTCCCTGGTGGCTCGTGCTGCTCATTTGGGGTTGAGCTAGCCCATGAATTTCTAAAGAGAAGCCAGTCTCTCCTTTTCTTTTTCCTTCAGGGGTTATGGGTACACATGACATCTAGCTTTATGTGTGTTCTGGGGAGCTAAGCTCCGGTCCTCAAGATACACCAACTTTCATGGAAAGTCATCCCAGCAACAGGTACAAGATTAATTCCCATGCACCGGAACTCAGAGGGGAAGGATTTGCTTAAATAGTTTGGGTAGAACCCTTTCGATTCTGAACCATCTATAGTTAAAAGCCCTCTGCGCAGATCTTACAGGGAAAACCGTGAAAGCCCTCTATGCTTCAGTCACCCTGAGGTCCACAGAACTACGAGCCCAACCCAAGCCTAAAGTCTGCTCACGTGGAAAACAAATGGAAGCCAGCTAAAGGGAAACAAGACCTTCGACTACATCAATACGGGGGCGGGGCAGCAGCCAAAGGCCTTCTTCTAACTAAGAAAGACCAAGGGTTCCAAGAGTCAAATAGGAAGGAACAGGGGAAGGAGAGAGAGAGAGAGAGAGAGAGAGAGAGAGAGAGAGAGAGAGAGAGAGAATGGGAAGGAGGGAGGAACAGAGGGAGGCAGAGAGAGGAGGAAGGAGAAAGGGTTACGGAAGGCCATCAGTGCACTTCTTGGCTGGTTCTGCAAACTTCGGGCCTCAAGGGCTTCATCTGTCCATCCATCCAGGACCAAGCCCAGAACCACCCAGCAACACTGTCAAGAGTGCACATCTGGGCTGTGGCCCCCTGACCACAGGACTCTTGGCCTGGGAGCACTTGCTTCACCCAAGAGGGGCTGGCCTTTCTAGCGGTCCAGCCAGTGCCTGGACAGAAGAGAACTGGTAGCCACCTCAGCCAAGATGGACAGACAGCCCGGGGGCTGGCCTGGTGGGGGCAGGGCACACAGGCTAGTTTCCTTGCTCAGCACATGAGTGCCATCTCTGCACAGGATTCCTGGCTGCCTAGTTCAGGTCCTTGAGCTCCCACCTTTCCCAAAGCAACCTGGGAGGACCTTAGGGACCACAGGCTCCAATAAGCTGACCCTTAACATCCTCTTCAGATGGAAAGGGTGGGGGTAGGAGCAAGGCCTCAGCAACCAGAACACCTTGGAATATTTTAAGGGCTCTGGCACACCACCATCCTGTCTGAGAGACTGTTGACCAGCCATCCTTGTCTGTTGGACTAGTATCTTGGGCATGTTACTAAAAGTGGCACCTTTCTATACCCAAGAGGGAGACAAGTGCTCAGCGTGGGCCCCGCCCACAGGCATAAGCAGGAATAGAGAAGGAAAATGGCCCAGTCCCCAACTTTCCCACCTAGAGCTAGGCTTGGGACAAAGGAGCTGCCCTCTGCCGGCCTCTTCCTTTTGTGGTCCAGCCTCTACCACAACAGCTGTGCAGTACAGAACGTTCCCTGCTATCCGGGTCCTGACACAGCCTAAGCGCAAAATCAGAATGAGTGTTCCATTTATCCTGAACTCTACCCACCCTAGTCCCTATGCTGGTCCTATGGCTGGGGCACAGGGCAGGGGACACTGGGGACTCTTGCCAAGGAGGAGGGCATAGCCTCAAAGGCAGGTAGTCCCTGTAACAGAAAGAAGAGTGCATGACTGGCTCGGGAGACCAACTCAAAGTCACATATCTAGAACTTGCAGAATCCAGAGAGCAGGCATGTGAGTTTGTGTGTGCATGCTACATGTATGTGTTAAAACTGCAGATTCACAGACCTCATACATTGGCTGTTTTCCAAGATCTTACCAGTCAGAGTGCAGAATATCTCCAAAGAAGTGCTTCTTCCAGGTTTGGGGCACTCTGCCCTTTACCCTAAGAACTCCCTGACCCATGGATATCCCATGAGCCTCCTGTGCATCTGAAGCTCCAGAACTGCCTTCCAAGGCTGGGTATCTCATTATTGTGAGGGTTACTCTTAGTGCCTGCGTCCTGGGTGGGTGGAGGACAGAGCTCAGGAGCTAGGCTGAATCTCCAGGATCCAGGAGATCTAGGCTCCTGGGTCTCTAGCCAGACTCTAGAAGGGTCTCTGTCCCCTTGTGTACCTGTTTCAGACTGGAAATCAAAGAAGAAAGAAGGAAGGAAGGACAGGTGGAGAATATTCCTCAGGATTTTTGTGAGAACGGAGTTGTCTAGCCTCTCCTGCTCCCACTGCCCCGGGGCAGGCTTGACATCTGCATACCCTGCATTTCCCCTGAGCACCCTGCTTCCTCTTCTACACAGTGCCTTTCTCTAGCCACCAAGCGACGCCCAGCAGCTGCAGCTGATCGGGACTCATATCCCTGATGTTTTAATAATGAGAATGCTTTAGGCCACACCTGCCATGCATTACTTATGAAAAATGAAAACCGAAACAGACTGACTGATAACTTGAACATCGCACAAGTGAACACAGGACGGAGTACACGCAAGTCACGGGACACTTCTGCCATGTCACACTTCTGCCACGACCTACAGCCTGGTGCCCAAGTGATGCGGAAACAGTTGCTGGTCAAGTTCTGAAAGTTGGTTCAGTCTCTTGAACATGGTAGCAACCTGCAGGAAAGCCACTGCCATCTGTGGCTCCCTCCCATCAGCCTTGATTCCCTGGGCTGTCACAAGGCAGATATTCCTCAATGATCATGAAACACGGAACAGTTTGGACACCTTGGCCCATGGTTGGAGATCCTAGACATGCAGCAGAAGTTCTGCCTCCTGCAGAATTGACAACTGCAGTCCAACAGTAATACAAGGCACCACAGCCCTGTTCCTAGCTTAGGGATTTCAGGCCATCAGTCTCACTGGCTGCCCAGGGCCCCTTGGCTCTAGAAGTCTGGTTCCAGCAAAATCAAGGTCACCATAGAAAACTACTACTTGGAGATGGCCTGGAGCTTTGGACACACAGCCACAGTCACCTAGCATGGGTTAAGCTAGGCATTTGCACAGGTCTCTGTCTGTACCATGAGCATCTTGGTGACCTGAGTGAATCCTGTTCTGGAAGCAGCAGCTTATAGAGCAGGAGCAGAGCTGGGTGGCTAATCTATGCAGGACTGCCATGGGCCTGGGCCAGGGTGCATGGCCATTCCTATACCAAACCTCCTGGCAGTTTTTGCATCTGAAGAAGATGTGCATATTATCACCATGTCCCAAAGGAAACCTTCCAATGGCCAGGTGTGGTCAGCGGTGACACATGTCTTGCCTAAGCTATCACGGCAGGCAAGTCCTCTCTGCCTTACAGGCGATTCACCTGGCAGAGGTCTGTAATAGTACCGTGTGTGTGGGCCTTCAGGAGATGTGGTAAGTGTTCTCACAATCCCACACTAGCTGCAGCTTCCCTGGCTACTCTTCCAAGTACAGCAATGCCTGCCTCTCAGACTCCTGTCACCAGAAGGGATTTCAGAGTAGATGACAAAAAGACAGACAGGGGAACATGGAGGTGGCACCGTTAGCAAAGTGCTTTGGAAGCACCGGGGCTGTGTTTAGTCCCCAGAACCCACATTCTAGGTGAAAAAAAAAAATAAAGGCAGACCCATGAAGGCAGAAAACAGGTCCCTGGGGCTCCCTGGCAAGCAAGCTCCAGGCCAGTAAGAGACCCTTCTCTCTCTCTCTCTCTCTCTCTCTCTCTCTCTCTCTCTCCCTCCCTCCCTCTCCCTCCCCCCCCCCCCCCCACACAGAAAAAGTGGACGAAGTCTGGGTAATAACAGTTGATGGTGTCCTCAAGTCTATATATCCATGTACACATATATACAAACCCATGTGCATGTGCACACACGTGCGCGCGCGCGCGCGCGCGCACACACACACACACACACACACACACACACACACACCACCAGCACCACCACACCACTCACTGTCTCCCAGCTGGGTTTCATCTGTAGGCAGAGACATCGCTCCACAGGCAACGCCAACTGTAACTACCAACGACTCCCCACAACTTTCTTCAGACGAAAGCACGTGAGCAGAAATATGACTGCTTCATCTGTGGTCACTGGGGCACATGGCCCTGGACACTTCCTCCCAGCCAGGGCTCTTAGCAAGATGGGAAGTCTTAAACTTCAGACTGGTGAAGGCTGCAGAGGCAGAACACTCCCAGAGCTGACTGAGAACCACCGAGAACAGACACAGTCTACTCGCCCTCCTGGGGACACAAAGTTACATTTTGATTATTCTGAGACTGGCAACAATTAAAGTCTAGATGGTTAGACTTAAAAAGCCTGAGCTCAAAGCCTCAAAGATAGATGTCATCTTGCTCTCTGCAAGGAGGAAGTACACGGGTTCCGCTTTCTTTACAGAGCGCTCAAAGGAAATCCAAAGGCCAGCCTCCTCCATACTGACAGAGCTCCTTGAAAGTCCTAACTGATACACCAGGCTAACTTTCCAGGCAGAAGTAAATGAGGCAAGGCCCATTCTCCAAGTATCAAACTGTGAACAGACATGAACCGGCATCTCAGTCGGCAGAGGCACGAGGAGAGTGAATAGAGAATTCCATACACAAACCTCCCAGGTCTTATATGCAGCACCCACAACCCCAAAGGCCGTAGAAGACAGTCCTATTCTCTAGGACCAGTGAGTTCTTAGGCTCAGGCTCTGAAGCGCCCCACTGTGTCCTTCCAAGGAGAGTTGGGTTTAATCCTGCTCTGAAGCCCCTGCTGCCCCCATATTGCATACAGCACATTCCAGGACTGACTCCACAGAACAACTAAGAGTCAGGAGCATCACAGAGGTTCGAGCGTTAGGGACAACTCATCTTGAGGGTCTGTCCTGGCTTTATCAGTTAGCATCTGGACATGTTCACAACGGACCTCCTTGGTTTTGTCAGTGATGAATTGGCAGTATGGAGCCCTGACACGGCCCAGTGCTTCTTTATCTGCAAAGCCTCTCTAAGATGTGGTTGGGGTGACAGACACTTCTTCCCAGTCCCAAACTACCCCTCCCTCCTCCTCCAAATCTCCAGGGATATCTGGGGTCTATTGCATAGCAGGAAGATGGGTATGGCACCCCACCTGGTAAGGCTAGTCGTGTGCTCCACAAGCTGGGGCAGGGACATCAGAGGCCAATTACAAAGCCAAGAAGAAACAGCTGATAGCTCTTGAGAACACAGACTGTATGACCATGAACTCACCTGTGGCAATCTCCCTCTTTCTTACCAGAGCCTCTGCCTGGACACCTTGTCTGTGCCTGTCACCTGCTGGCTGGGGCTGGCAGTCTATGTGGGCACATGACACTAACTTTTCCTAGTCGGTAAGCTTCACTTAATACCTATCTCTGAACACGACACGCCGTTACCACCGATTCACTTGTCCTTCTGTGCTGTAGAGAAGGTCAGGGCCTGAGGTAGGCCATCACTCTTGAGGACCCAGGAGCCAAAACTATCTTTCACTGACACCGTGCCTTTCCCAGGCTACAAGGACACTGGATTCACTGAACAGCTGTCCAATGCAAAAATCCCCTGATGAGAGTGGTAGGTAAATGTGGAGAAGATAAGAGCTGGATTTATTGTGACCCATCTACAGGCATATTGTATCTTATTCCCACTCAGGATAAACTCTGAGCTATTCTGATAACCTCAAGTGCAAGAGGACTTTTTAGACCCTTTGAAGATAACAGTTGTGCGTATATATCATCAAAGCCACTGGTATCATCAAGGCATCCAACATCACAGCCAAAACCTGAAAGAAACAAGGTCTGACCTAAACTGATTTGAAGGCAGTGCCCATTTCTTATCTGAATCAAGCCACTCTCAGAGCAAAAGCTGTTTGCCAAGTCTGCCCCACCCCTTGGGAATTCTATTCTTTAGAAAGCAATGGCCAACACATCACAACCTAACTCAGCAAATGTGTCTCAGTGTCATGAACATACTCTGTTAAAACACTTCTGCTAGCCTCAAACCAGTTAGTTCCTCTTTATCCGAATTCCTTACGTAACTTTGCCTTTCTATAGGCAAGTCCAGAGGTCAGGCTGACTGAGGACATTAATACACTTCCCATGAGCCTGTCTTAGAAGGAAAGAAAATGCTACTGGGCAGAGCTGACCCAAGCTTTGACGCACAACACAGTGCTCTGTGAAGTTTTGGCTCAGAATGCGATGGACAGATGAACAGTCACTTAAACCTCAGCTCCTTTGGGTTAATCCTAAAGTCCTCTAACGAGGCCGTGGATGTAGCACGATGGCGAAATGCCTGCTGTGTGTGTTCCCATAAGGACCTGAGCCTGGATCCCCAGATGTCACATAAAAGCTGGGTGCTGTGGAACACATCTGTAGCCACAGCAATGTGGGTGGGCAAGCACGCGAATCCTTGAAGCTCATCTTGCCTCGCTGGAATGGTGTGCTTCATATTTAATAAGGGATGCTGTCTCAAAAAATAAGGTAGAGAGGGATAGAGAAGACTCCCAAAGTTGACCTACAACATCCATATGTGTGTGTAAGTGCACACCTGCATGTAAACACACAATTCCCTAAAAGCTACCATCTGAAAACTACATTCAGGAACAATCTACTGTAAACTGTTATCTCCAGAGACATGTGCTCTGGTGTGCACCCTCCACACACACATGACAGGTGCCACTGTGCTGTTCCACACTGTCACTCCTGGCCATCTCCTTACCCCTGCTCAGCAGGGACATATAAGATGGCTCTGCCATTGTCATCACCATCAGTGATGCTAAAGCAACTTCCCTCAGCTTCAGTGGCCAGTTTCCAGCAGCAGCAGAAGCAGCAGCAGCAGCAGCAGCGGGCAGTTAAAGCCTGCACCTAACACAGTGAAAGCCCTTCCACTGCTCTGATTAGCTTCACAAACATAATTTCTTCGGTTGTAGCAGGAGTTCGGTGCTCGGTGCCATTCTTTGACCTGTCCCATAGAGCTGAACAGGAGAGGGAGTGGGTACCCCAGAAAAACAACCAACAAGATCCCTAAAGTGAAATGGCCCCATAACAACAGGAGTCCCTCGGGAAGACGACGGCAGTGTGTTCTTTTGAGCCGGGATGGACCGACAAGCCTGGAGGAGGCACGGTACCCAGGCTGGGCCGTGGAGGTAGATTCACACTGTGGGAATTCTCCAGCCCAGATCTGGAGGACGTGTGGGAACACAGCCTTTCAGGGATAGTTCCAAGTCCCTGCTTCCTGGTGCTTGTCCACTAAGAGCATCTGTGGGGAAGGAGTCTGGCTTCTTCATGATAATGGTCAAAGCCATCCACGCCACCTCCCCACGAGAGCTCCCAGCTGCCTAGAGCAGCCATTAGGGAGTTTACAGAAACCCATTCAAAGGGACCAGGAAACGGATTTCGAGGTGAACCATAACAGTGGAAAAAGGTGAACTTCAACCCCCAGGATGGGGTGGTGTTTGCTTGTGTAAGCTCATAGGAATGTCATAGCATCACAGAAACCCCAGGGGCTCTGAGCCCGTGAGATAAAGACCACGGATCACAGGCCACTGGGCCACGGTCAGTGCTCCTTCCTAAGTGGAGGAAAAAAACAGCCGCTGCTTTCCAGGGCCTGTGCTACGGGCAGGTTGGGCTGGGCAGAGAGCCAACTGTGGGCCACCAGGAATGCCCATCATAGTGAGGACACCTCTGTCGCTGTGAAGATCAAAACAAACCAACAAAAAACAAAAGCCCAAGACCAAGAAACAAGACGAAAAACAAAAACAAACAAACAAAAAAACCCAAGTAGGAAAGAAAAAAAGGAAAAAGGGTGCTTTTTATGTTTGAAGACATTTTGCCATTTCCCTGAAGAAAAAATTATATAGGCAGTCAGGTATTAATCTATGTCCCCAAAATTCTAATTTGGACTCTTAGCCCCAGAACCTCAGAGGGTGACTGATCTGGAGAAAGGACCTTGAAAGGTGACCAAGTTGGTGTCACTACAGGAGCCCAGATCCAGGTCTGAAGTACTTAAGGGAAGGAATGGCTGTGACCCACAGTGGGGTGATGGCTAGCACAAGCCAGGATAGCATGCAGGAGGAACCAGCTGCCACACAACCCTCAGCTTGGGCTTCCAGCCCCTGACCTGGAAGACCCAGTGTGCCTGGCTTGAAGGCCACCAGTCTGTGGTTCCCATCACTCCAGCCCCACACAACGCATGTGCGTATCTGCTCTGAACTTTTAAGAAGCTTTTACTGCTATGGCTCCAGATATATTTTAGTACATTACTCTTCCCTAGGTCTCAGGCGTTCCATCAAGTCTCTGTGAGCAACAGTGACCTGTCATTGCACTGCAAATCAAAAGCATGATGCTGATGACCGAGCCGAGGAGGCCACCATTGAAATAAATAAAAGTCGGTTTTTGTTAACTAAAAGTCTTACCGACAGTATGGCAGGCACAACAGTTCTTTATGGATTTGGGGTTCCCGTCTTTGAGATATACTTTGTTCCTGACATGCTCTAAAGACTTGGCTAGCCCTTTGGGCCTCCTGGGACAGATAGAGGGACACAGGATTGAATGACAGAGGCCTGTATACAGCAAGACAGGAAACAGCTCTGTTCCACGCCCCTGCCCCCAGTCTCTCCGCCCAAGACAGGCTCCTAGCGCTTAGCAACTCGCTTGGGCCTTCTTCCCCTTGCCACAACTCACAGAAAGGTTCAGCAGTGCTGCTCCCAGCTGGCCACCCCACACCCCAGAGTGGCCCCTCAAGACACAGCCACGTGGCTGCACTGCGTGGAGCTAACGGCTTCATAATCACTGACTACATCTAGAGGTCAGGGTGCCAAATACCAGGTGGTAATGCCCCAAGTGGGGGTGGGTGAGTCTGGCCTGAGGAGAAGGGGAGGGAAAGGAGGCAAAAGCGAAGCAGCAGGCCTTAGACTGTCCATGCCAAATGACAGTCCCTGGGTGTCACAGGTGCCTCAGCTCATGGAAACATCCTTACTGATTTCACATGCACACTCAACGGCCTGAGTGGATGTTGTCATGCCTCAAGTGAAAACCCTGGAGCAGAAAGCAGCTTTCCAGAAGTCACAAGCGGTACACCTGACAGGAAAGCTGTTAAAAATAAAAGCACTGAGCTGGTTCTATGGACCTGGTGAATCGCAAGCAGCCCCTGCACCCTGTTAAAGAGAAAAACCAACAACTTAAGGCCAGAGGTTTGTAACACGCTCCCTGTTAGCAGACAGCCAGCAGGACGGGAGGCTTTAGCTGTGCTGCTGGTAGAACGCTGGTGAGCTGGCTGCTCTGAGGGACTATGGAGCTGAGGGGCCCATCTGCCCCAGCATGGTGATAGATAGCGATTAAGGCATAGAGAGGAAGTGGGCGAGCAGCAGGCAGAACATACACAGGATAGCTGCCTCCCTCGGCTTATTACCAACACAGCTGTGCATGTGTGAGGAGCCTCGATGTTAGCAGAGATATAGAGCAGCATGGAACTTATGTGCTGCAACCCTAACACCTGTGAACACACCTCCAAAAAGTTAGAGTCCCCTAATCTAGTTCAAAGTGTCCTTAGAAGAGGAACAAGCAGGCGGAGACAGCTATCACCAGAAGAGGGGACAAAGGGGACTGTCATAATGCTACGAGTGCTAGCATACCATTATCTCCAGAGAGAAGCCAGGGTAGGCTCTTCTCTACCCCAGCCACATCCCTACCGTATGCCCAATTCCAGTTGGAGACTGCTTACCTCATATATGATGTCGGGGAAAGAGACTTGGGCTTCGCCCACTGATATGAGGCCTGTGGCACCGACAGATACTGCTCGCAAAAGGCACCCTTCCGAAGGTGCTGGAAGGCATACTCCTCAGGTGGGAAGTCAGAAGTGGGTGGAGTGGTGCCCAGGTCTTCCCCAGCCGGCTCTACCTTGAGGGCCACAGAAGGCACATGCTCCAGTGCTGTCTTTCGAGACTTGATAGGGACCCCATCACCCAGGTCCAGAGTGCTATCGGTGGTCAGGGCGTTGATGGCTGCCACAATGGCAGAGCTGGTATACTGGGTGGTGTTACCGAGCCAGGTGTCTTCCGTGACGCTGACCCGAGGGGAGCCATGGGGGGATGGTGTGGGTGAGTGGTGGGGTGAGCAGGAGGGCTGCCGGCCATTGAGACTGTACTTGCGCTTGTTGCAGGGGGATGTGGGCCGGGAGCCTCGAGCACCGAGCCAGCTCTCCTCGGTGATGCTTGCCCGAGGAGAGGTGGATGGGGAGTGCCTTGGCGATCCCAGCAGGTGGCAGGCACCCAGGCTTCGGGGAAAGCCCTCCTCTGGGTCCGTGGTCTTGGGAGACACACAGGGTGACTGCCACGGAGAGGTCTGGGGGGATGCGTACGGGTAGGAGTAGTTGGACTCGTAGGAGGAGGCCTCGGAGTTACAGCTTCTGGAGGACAGGCTGCTGGCTGGGCTCAGGCAGGAGGGGTCTCTGTAGGCTTCCAGGCTGGGCAGGTGCAGGGTTGCTGTAGACGGTGAGCGCTTGCAGCTAGGAAGTACATCTTCCACTTCCACATCATGGAAAAACTGGCCGCTCCCGTGGTGTAGGCCCAGGTAGGAGGTGATCTCGATTCTCGGACTCTCCAGAGTCGGGGCCCCATTGGGTCTTGTGTTGCCAGAGGACAGGAAGTATCCCGATGGCCCGCTGTCCACAGCCCCTCCATAACTGGAGGGATGATTTGCTGAAGGAACAGCTGAGATGCCTGGGGTGGACGTCTGGAGGTCATGGCACGCTGCTGGCAAGGCAGAGTGTGCTGTGGGAAGGGGCAGGGTTGAAGTGACACTCGGGGACGCATAACTGTAGTGTTCTGGAAGAAAAGAGAAAAGACAGACATGAGGCCAGTGAGCAGGACACACATAATCACAAAGGCAGTTTGTCCAAGACCTGGGGCTAGCCCTGAGAACTCCAGGCCCTGGGCGTAGCTTCTGGGAATGGCCTGAGGTCAGACTGCTGCAAGGCCTCCTGCTAGACTATAGACCTTACTCTATACTAGCACAACAGCATTTCTCAGGCAAGATGTCCTCCACCTAACATCACATGGCTGGCTCTTACTGTCTTCTCTATATTCGAAATGCACATTCCCTAGCCAGTTGTAATTTCAAAACCTTACCCAATAGCCAAGTTACCTCCTCCCCATCTCACCTCCCCCTCCTCCTCCCCTCTCCCTCCCTCTGGCATACATCACAAGTTAACGTGAGTTTTTATCTATCCAGCTCTCTGACTGACTGGAGCCAGCTTCCACAGCCTGCCCTGTGGTTCACGGCTGTCTGCAGAGCCTCAGACGGTGCCAGGCACAACACAGCTCAGTACCTCTGCAATTCAAGCATTTCAAAGGCCGAGAGAGGCAGGGGTATTTCAGGTTCCACGTCACACGTTCATCTTGTTTCATGACTAGAAAGACCAATGCCTGAATGGCAGGTGATGGATGGACAGTGGCAGAAGGAAAGATGGAAAGTGGCTAGACAAACTGTGGAGGGAGGGAGGAAGAGTGGCGGTGTATCGGGCAGAGGGAGGTGCTTCAGACGTAGGGACCCAGGTGTTTAAATAGGTGTTAACAAGCAAATGACTGTATCAAGCAGGCCAAATGTTTGGCTTCAAAGAACACACCCAAAGGAAGGACGGCAACATGGATTCCAGTGTGGCTCTTATGGCTACCTGAGGCTGGCTGGTGCCTGGGAATCTATCTTCTAGAGCTTTTAAAACAAAACACAGGCTTCTAAGTCACACCTAGACCTCCAGATCATTGTGTACTGAATAGACTCTGGTAAGCACTTTTTAAAAGATCATTGTTATAATCAGTACTTGACAGGAAAGCCATGCCTCTGGATTTCTGATCAGAAAGGCTCTCCACATTGCAGAGCTCATTTACATGTGTCTGGAGACAAGCATTTCCAGGCCTCTGAATAATGGAAATAAGCCCAAGGAAGTCCTAGATCCACACTAGGCTTCAGCACCCAGCTGGGTGATACTGTGGTCAAGGACAGCCCTGGCTCAGAAACCAACAAGGGAAAACTCCAGAAATGTTAGGGTCTCGAAGCACCGGCCAAACCCTAAGATGGTTTGTAGAGGAGCAGGCCAGACCTTAGGAAGTTTCCACTGTTGCTCCCTCCCAGACTTCTACCATCAATGGGCTCACAAAACCTCTGGGTACACAGCCACCTCTTTATGAGGTGGACCAGAGTCCCACTCCAGTATCCAGTAAGAGGACATCTGTAGTCCTCAATCCCTGGGTCGCAGAGACTCTCCGGAAAGGCCAGAGCTGAGACAAAGAGGAGATTGGGCAACAGCTCCAGGAATCAGAAGCAACCCGTAGCAGGAACCTGCATCTGCCAAGTGGAGCCTCCAGCCACGGCTGTGGTTAGAGGGTCCTTGTCATATGAAAGCACCACTCCCCAGTCCAAAATTCAGGTCTCAAGAGGCGGGAGCCTAACACTGAAATGACACTGTCCTAAATTACTCTAAAGCCACTTTCTAGAGAAAGGAATACTTCTGAAGAGACAGGATTCGTGGCTGGCGGCATCTGGGACTTACTAGAAGCTTCTGCCAAGTCCCTAAGCTCAGGCTGTTTGTTTCTATAAGCAATGGACAAGTGGCAGAGCCGTCCACTGCCAGTGACCCCCCCCCTTCAGGTCCAGCAGACACAGGCCACCCATGGTACCCCAAAATGAGGCCCCAGGGAAGACTGCTCGGAGGTGCAGACTGTCCATGGTACATAATAAGAGAGAACACGAGTCCCAAAGAACCCAGTTGGTAGAGATATGTAAATAGGTTCAAGTGGAAAAGCCTGAAGACCAAAAGCTGGTTGGTGAGGCCAACAGATGGACTGGGTCCTCTGTGAAGTTACCAACAGAAAAGTTTGGAGCAGGTTATCAGGGACCCTATTCAGGAGCAGCACAACAGATGTCTATGTCCAGAGCTGTCTGCTCTGCTGTTCTCACTAAAGGCCGTCATCTACACATTCATTTTGGCAAAAGGAGGTGGGGAAGGAAGGAAGGGAGGGAGGGAGGGAGGGAGGGAGGGAGGAAGGAAGGAAGGAAGGAAGGAAGGAAGGAAGGAAGGAGAGGAGGAAGAAGAAGAGAAGGAGGAGGAGGAGGAGAAAAGAAATGGAGAGAAGAGAGTTTTCTATGTCCCATACAGGTGACAGACACAAAGAAAGACATTGATGGAGAGATCTCCCTCAGCTGGCCCAGCACTTCCCAATCTAGAACTTTCTATGGAAAAGCACATTCAATGTTCCATGGCCCAGAAGATATGGCCGGGATCTGCTCATCTTCAGATAAGAAGTCAGGTCTTAACTAGTCAATGAAAGGCAGTAAGTAGTATAAAGTGAGCACCCCACAATGTCACCGCATTATTGCTAACGATAAAAAGGAGGAAGATATAACAGATTAATAGAGTAGGAGTTTTAGGAATCGATTTCGTTGATGTTGGAATCTCACAGTCCTGGAAGAAAGAATGCTCAGCCTCACCTCTGCACTTGGATTTCTGGCTTGGTGCTGCCTGAGGTACTACACCCTCTGCAGCATGCCTCTGTCAGGAAGTAGCTCCCACTGCACTCACATCCAACCACGCCCCTTCTGAGCATCTCCCAAGGTCTTCAGAAATTTACACACTCACTGCCACCCACAGATGGGTGTGTCCTTCATGACCCCACTGGCTCATCACCTAAAAGGGCCCCTCAGGATGACATCATCTATGCTCTCTCCAGCCTTCTGGGCCTCGGTAGTACCATGGTTCTAGAAGAATTCCATAGTAGAGCCCAGGACACAGTCTCCGCAGATATGGGACATAGCACAGCAGTTCAAACTTCTGCCAGAGGCACCACTTCTAAACAAAGGAACCCATCCTGAGAGTGGTGGTAAGCAGACCATGTGAGACAGCACCAGGCCTCAGAGGCCCCAGCCCTGAGCAGGCAGCTAAGCCACCAGGGAAGTCAGGTCTTGCCAATGTTATATGCTGTGCTATGTCTCTAGAGCTCTGCGCACTGTATGAGGCCTGCCAATAACACAACACTGGAAAAGAATGGGCTTTCAAGTTTGGAGAGATAGCTTAGCGGTTAGGATCACTCCTCGCTCTTGCAAGAAGACCGGGGTTCAGTTCTCAGCATTCACATGATGGTCTACAGCCATTTGTAACTCTAGTTTTAGAGCGATCAGATCTCCTTCTCTGACCTTTGTAGACACCAAAGTACATATGTAGTGTATATCTACACAAGTAGGCAAAAGGGTCACACATAAAATAAATACATCCTTTTTTTTTTTTTTTTCTTTTTTGAGACAGGGTTTCTCTGTGTAGCTAGCCCTGGCTGTCCTGGAATTCACTTTGTAGACCAGGCTGGCCTCGAACTCAGAAATCCGCCTGCTTCTGCCTCCCGAGTGCTGGGATTAAAGGCGTGCACTACCACGCCCCGCTCACATTTTTTTTTTTAAATGTTTTCATCTTAAGGGAACCCAACCCTAGAAGAAAAGGAAGTTTGAGGTTAAGGCTGATGGGAAACATGGGTATCCCAGCAGCTGTGCACACACTGGGAAAGTTGAGCCCAGTGTCTGCCCAGGTCTCCAGATGCAGAAGACCCAAACCAGTCCTGCGTGGCCTTGAGCTGCCAAATCCCAAAGGAGGCACACCTGCAGTTAGGTAGGGCCTGGCTCCTGTATTCTCTGTCTCCCAAGTGCAAGAATCCTCCTTAATCCAGACCAGTGCTGGCCCCACAGCAGACCACCTTCTTTTGGAAGGAAGAGAAAATTGGAAGAGTTTTCTAGAAAGTCCTAGCAGTAAGCCAAGCTAAGTCCTGCCTTGACACCCCTGCAGTGCTTAGGCCAAGGGGTCAGCTGCCTGGGGTACTGGAAGATTCCAGAAAAAAAGGCTGAGTGGCAGGCAGACGACATGGCAAATCTCTGCTTGTCTCCTTGGGGCTGTCTTAGTAACAGGGTGTCTGAGGCCCAGAGAACGAGGAAGAAGGAGGTTTCTCATTCTGGGTCCAGCCAGATGCAGAGAAAGAGGAAGTTGTGGGAAAGACCACGCGGGCCCCAGGACATTACAAGAGTGGCCTTTACTTTAACTAAAAATGTTTGAATAAAATGTAATTCAACAGGGCAAAGAAAAATCCGTAAACCATGTATTTAAAAGAAACAAACAGAAATGGGGTTTGGGGTAGAGCTCAGTTAGTAAACACTCGTCTGGCCTTCAAGGAGCCTTGGTTTCAATGTCTAGCACTGCATATATACACATAAGCACACCTATAAGCCCAGAGCTCAGGAAGTGGAGGCAGGAGGATCAGGAATTAGAAGCTACCCTGCTACATGGTGAGTCAGAGACTAGCCTGGGGCTATGTGAGACCCTTTCTCAAAAATAACATATTAAAAACAAAAGCAATTAGCTCACCATTGGATTTCCTTGGTCAGACTCCAAAACAAAAGCTTACATGCCTAGAGCTGCTCGCTCTGTGACAGCTGTCAGAGCTGGCTGCCCTCTCCTCAGAGTCCTCAGAGCATGAGTGCCCACTGACCCCCTGGCAGGCTGCTGAGTCCGGTTGAGCTCCCTCAGTGCTACAAAGCATGGACCTGTAGAGGCAGCACTAGCCCTCCACCACTTCCTCAAAGGGATCGCTCTGGGGGGGGGGGTGTCTATCGGGAATGCCAGGCTTCCCAGTAAACTCCCTACCAATCCTGAGACACTAAGGCTGATTATGGAACATCAGGTGCTGCTGCCGTGCCCCACAGCCTGGCTTTTGCTGATCAGGCAGTAAACTGAGGTACGGGAGACCAGGGAAGAAAAACACAACTGAAAGTAAAGACCTCTCAAGGACACATTCTATTATGTCATGTAATACAAAAGGAAGGCGCGGCCACCCTGTGCAGGTGTTGCTGTCAGTCAGCCCTCCTGTTCCTCTGAGTTCCTTTCTCTCAATCTGTGGCATTCAGTATTTCACATGGATGAGATGCGTGCAGGCAATGCTGAGCAGATCCAGAACTCTCTGCACTGGCCAGCTCCTACCAGTCTCAGCAAATTCAACAAGCTGGTACTACCACAGCTGTACCAGGGCATTGCACACCATGACAGCCCCTGGTCTATGTCCTCTTAACACTTGTGGAGAACACCTGCTGCCCACTGGGTGATCTGTGGCATCTGCTAGGAAATCCCTCTGTAGGTGCTCCAATTTAAGGCACTTGGTATTTTACCTGGAGTAAAGACCATGTTGTAAATCTGCCATACCATGTGTATGTGACGTTCACATATATGTGACCCTCTGCCTTCGGCATAGCCTTCAGAGCCCCCACCCAAACTCACTGCTCACAAGCACAGAGCACACCCCATCACAGCCAACTTTCACCTTTCATTTTAAGGAACACCCCTTTAGCCTTTCCTGGGGCTGCGCTGTGGGACTTGAAGCTAGAAATAGAACCAGGAAGATCCTGCCAGCCAGGTCCTGGCCTCCAATGCCTGCCCACCCTGGTCTTTCTACATGCAATAGAGACTGCAGCATGTGGGGGAGGCTGCAAGTCTCCACACTTAGGGATGAAACAAAAGAATACAAAGTAGTTCTGGGGCAGCATCGTTCTCGTGTTTACTTAGCACACTGGATAGTGCTTCCTAATGACGACTGTATGGAGACTGGGTCAGTCCCGAGAAGTGACAGACAGCAACAGGTTCTCAATACTGTCATGCAACGATGTGCTAAAGGGAGATTTACAGGGCAGAGAGCTGGACTTGCTGGAGCAATAGCAAATGTCACCCAATGGTCTGCAAATAAGCTCACTACAGCATGCTTAAGGGTCCTGTGTCCAGCCTGGGCCCACGTCTTTCCTAGAAGCCCTCTGACACTCCCCCAGGTGCATATTAAAGCATTCCTTTCCCTTGTTGTGTTTCCAAGGCACTTCTGCTTAGCCAAGGGCTTCTTTTGAAAACCTGATACGGGGCTAGCATATCCTGCTCACACAGACAGGTTTGTCCTTGATTAAAACATCTATAGAACTTGAGCTCAGGGAAGCTGTTCCCAGCAAAGACCGAAGCCCTTTCCCAAAAAACACCAAACCCTTTTCCAAAAAACACCAAACGGTAGCATACTTGGGGGCAGGGGAGCTCCTGGGGCAAGACCCACTCCTCCCATGGATTCCTGTGGTAGGACTGACCAACCAACATGGGCTCCCCTACATCCTGCTAGAAAGAGAGAAGTCATGGCCCTTGGCAGAAAACTCTTGTGAATAAAAGCTCTTCTGAATCCCACACAGCAAAGCCCCCTTTCCCACTGGTGCACTGTTTAAGGCTGGAGCTGGTGGGCAGAGCTGTCCGGCCCCGGGCCTTGGCCAGTTTCCTCTTGAGTTACCACGGAGACAGAACTAAGCGGTCAGGCCAAAATAACTTACAAAACAGGAGTCCTGGGGCGGGAAGCGGCACACCCGCCTCCCAGCTGACAGAGCAAAGCAGCTATTTCCTGAGCCCCAGAAGAGAGCCTATGTCCTTGCCTTATCCCCAAAAGCCGACTCTGGCCCACTGGTTGGCAGGGTGGAGACAGATGGATGCCTGATCTTGGAAGAGAGTATTATTTCAGTCTTGTTCTGTCCCAGACTGTATACTTTAAAATATTCTTTTTCTCCTCCCCTCACAAATGGCTATTGTATTTCCACCACTGACACCTGTTGTGCACTTTGGAAATAAAGCAGAAGCCACAATCCATCCCTCCGAAGAGCCTGGTAAGGACCAGGAAGATGGGTAGGTGATCAGAGCAACAGAGGCCCTGCTGGGACCCACTGCAGCCCAGCCTGTCCTCTTTGGGTGAATGGGACAGCGAAGGGGCGGTGCGAGGGAGGGGGAATACTGGGTTCCCTTCATGCAGCATTGAGGAGGTAGGCTGTGCTCTGAGGTAGCCATGTCCTCTTTCATGATGTGGGTTTTGTGTGCTCAGGACAAGCTGCAAAACCCAAATATTCCTTTGCAACTGCTCTCAGAATTGTTCAGTCCTTCGTGAATTTATGTTTAGACCCGTTCCAATAATGTGAGGCTCCTTCTACTGTTCAGTGGGGGAGCAGAGAGTTTAGTAACTTCAGATGACCATGTAATATAAAGAATGCAATTGGACAATGAATAAACATGTAATAATGGGATTGGTAATAAGAGAGGAAAAAAGTCGGAGTTAGTCAGTTTGTCTGTCTGTCTCTAAAATGAGAAGTGTAATATGTATTGTTCATGTCGAATGTTCTCTAGCACTTTCTGTTGACACAGTAGAAGGGAGAAAAAGTTCTTCCCAAGGCTGGCCACCTTGCCCAGGGCTCTCTCCAGTGGCATACACCCTTGCAAGCTAAAGGTGCTGGATTTTGATGTAGCATCTTGGCTTTGCTGAGGCAGTGACCCACAGTTCACAGGGACATCCATCCACAGGCATGTCCCTACAGCTCTGTGCAGTTCTAGGGAGCACTCACCTATATATAGCAATAGGGAGTTCAGGGAGCACTCACCTATGTATAGCAATAGGGAGTCCAGGGAGCACTCACCTATGTATAGCAATAGGGAGTCCAGGGAGCACTCACCTATGTATAGCAATAGGGAGTCCAGGGAGCATTCACCTATGTGCAGCAATAGGGAGCTCCAGGAGTACTCACCTATGTGCAGCAATAGGGAGTTCAGGGAGCACTCTGGTATGGTCACATCTGGCCTGGGCTGCAGTGAGACACAAGACATCTTTCTACCTCATCTACTTCAGAGCATAACCATCACAAGCATGTCTGAGGAGCACGGCTCCTCACATGTGTAAGGGGAGGAGGCCACCTAAACCCATTTGCTGTTCAAAGCTCAAGGTGCCACCTGCTTCCAAGGCCAGAAGACAGCCTGGGGCTCACCAGATCCCCTACAAGTGTCTCCTTTGGCACCCAAACTGACTTCCTGTGTGCCCTCCGTGAATGGACCCAGATGAACGTCAACTTGGGCATTATGTGTCCCAGTACAGCTCAGAAAGACATGGTGAGAGCGGCTGTGCCCAGCTATAAGTTGAAGACTCCAACAGAGCTCGGGATTCTGAGATCCACGAATGGTGTACCTGAGCAAGTGCAGCCCCTTCCCTCAAAGGTTCTGAGTCTGTGGAGATGACTACCAAGTCTGCAGCGTCCCAGATATTCTCACCTCTCCCCAAGCAGTCCACAGGCCACCATGAGGTATCAAAGTACCCGTCTTGGATCTCTGTGTCTGTCCGAGTATTGGGACTGTAGTCAGTTGTCCATTCAGTGTAAGCAAAGAGATACAGGAAGCCAGTGGGGCCCTATCCCAACAGCAAGTAGCTTGGAGAGCCCAGGAAGGCTCCATGGCTGTATCTCCCCACCCCGCTTAGAGAGACAGGAGCTAAAGGATCCTAAGGGAACCAGACACACAGTGGTGCACACTCATCCAAATCCAACATGGACACCCTAAGGGGAAGTCAGGAGTCAGCTCTTCTGCCTAGAGCATGAGAGTTCTGGAGAGAACTCAAAAATGCCCCCATGCGCTGAGAACAGCTAAAGCCAAATCCCCCAAAGCGCAGGACCAAGAGATGTCAAGGGTCTCCACTTCTAGCCCCAGATCTCTTCCCAATGGTTGTCTCTCTTCCATTGCCTGCCCTGCATGTCAGTGACCCCAGAGCCCTGTAACCTGTGCCCTGAAGAAGGAAAACCTATCCGAAAGGGGTATTGTGGGAGGACATATGACAGTTGCTGAGTGGTGACTGCCAAGTTGGAGCACTCACCTTCAAAAGCGAACAGGATGTTTAACTTAAAAAAAATAGTAGTGAACGTCAGTGGAATACATGACACGATCATCGATCATCGGAGATGCTCTAAGTGTCATGTCTGTTCTGTCCCAGTGCGGCTGGGAAGCAGACCCCACGGAAAGCATAGAACACTGTCCGGGACTGTGTGCAACTTGGAACAGAGAGTCAGGGGGGAGAAAAGAGCCAGACTGCCCGGGAGGGAAACCGGTGCAAGGAACGGGCTGTCATTGCTTAGGAGAATCAAGTTTGGGGAAACAGCACATTGACTGTTGACCTAACTGGAAGCTTTGCTTTTGACAGAGAAGAGAAAATGAAAGACAGCAAGACAGCGAAAGCTCTCAGGTTCTGGTTGCTGAGGTGTGGACTGGAAACCCAAGTGGTGGTGCCTTCCTGCTGAGGGAGCTGCGGTGGCGGTCAGCACCGGGCCGGGCCTCCTGGCTCCAGGTCCCCCGGGCCAGGCGGTAGCAGCCGGGCTCTCAGAAAGGGCGGCTTCCGACCGCCCTCTGGCAGCACCGCTGACCATCTGTCCCCGGACTACGAGTTCCAAGTCCTGCGCCGGACACAACCTCCCTTTGGGTAAGGGCCTCCTGGGAGGAGGGGGAGCCCTCTCCCGCGGCCCGGAGCTCCGATGCCAGGAAGTGCCCGGCGGGTGAGCGTGGCAGGCTCGCCCCACAGGTGGCCTCCCGCCTCCTCGCGGCCGGCGACAACTTGGTCCGCGTCGCTCCAGGACGCGCAGGGCGGCGGCCCGGGGTCCCGGCTAGTGCCAGGTTGGGGCAGGCACCGGCGACCTCAGCAAACTCGGGCCCTCGGCGGGGTGCAGTCGCCCGCCGCCCCCCGCCGGACCCACCTGCGGCCGCGGCGCCCCCGCCGCTCTGATCGAACTCGAAGAGGAAATCGAAGTCGAACTCCGGGTCCTGCTCCAGCCCCGTCATGTCGGGGTCGCGCGGCACTGGTGCGGCCGGCGCTCGCGCGCGTCCCCGGCGTGACGCGGCCCCCGCCTCCTGTCCCCTCCCCTGTCCCCTCCCCGGCCTCCCGCCCCGGTCCCGCCCCTGTCCCCCCGGGTGTTTCCGGGTTTACATAAACAAGCGGCTCGCGGCCGCCGGCTTCCTAGTTTTAAATAAACTCCGCGCGCGAGCCCGAGCTCAGCCCGGGCTCCACTCGCGCCCGCAGGACCGCGCGGTCCGGGGTCCATCCCCGGCCCTCCGTCGCATGCCCGCTCCCCCGCACGACCCCACGCAGCTCCCTCGGGCCCCCGCCTCCCGTGGGACTTCGCGCTCCCTTAGGATACCCCCGCTCCGCAGGAACCCAGCCCCCTGCCAGCAGTCCCGGCGTCCGCGCCCCAGCCTCGGCGCGCTGACCGCCTCCAGGGGAGCGCAGCAGCCTAGGCCGGGCCGAGCCGTCGCTCCCGGACCCAGTACAGAGCTGACCGGGGCTGGAGCTGCGTCCTGGACCGGCCGTCCGGCCCCGCAGCCGGTCCCCTGCTTCCCGTTCAGCGTGGTGCGCAGTCCACAGCCGAAGGAGGTGCCCTGGGTCTTGCTGTTTCCCTGCACCAGGAAAAAGACCAAAACTACTGAATTAGTTCAAAAGTTCAAAAAGAAAGGAAAAGGGAATATACATATTCTATCCCACCCCCACCCCGCCCCAACATGGCTTCTCTTAGGCTTCCTCCAGGTTGCTGTCTGAGGAAACCCACTTTCAGGGAAGCATCCCAGAGCCCACCTCAGAGCACTGCAACTTGAAGCAATCAACGCTGGGGGTGGGGGGGCCTTGTCATTTTCTAGCCCTGCCTTTACTAAAGACATTACCTGAAAGGGGAAGGAGAATGAGGGTGGGGTTTCCTGAGGGTCGCCTTCTCCTCTATGCAGGTCAAACCCCAAGAGCACAGTTGCTTCCGAAGCATTCAAGTCTACCTATGGTGGTCACCTCTCTCTGTGGGCACCTAACTCAAAGCAAATCTTGTTTTCGTGCACTAACGATTTCATTAATCTTTCAGCTCTGAAAACACCACACGCTCCTGCTTCAGTTGGGGTCATTTCAAAGCTCCCAAAGACTGAGTAGGTACTGGGTGTTACCCATTCAGACAGGGTACCATGCACAAAGCAATCAGAAGGAAAAGGCTGGGCCTGCAGAGCCCCGTCCATCTTTTCCTGCCCCGTCCATCTTTTCCTGTTTCTCCCAGCTTTTTGTTCTAACTTTCCTGGTGTCTTGGCACCACATAAACCAACATCTGGAATATCAGGAAAATGGTGGCCAGGGCAGGAGAGGCCAGTATCAGAACCCAACCCTGGAAGGAGGCAGGAAGGAAAGAACGAGGGAGATTAGTGTCAGTATCTGCCACCAGATGCAAGTGTCCCCGGTGTCCTCCTGCCCTGCAGCTCTGGGCTCTGGGGGATGGCTTTTTCCGGAGGCTAACTTGAGCATCACGTGGGCTACCACTTCTCCCAGGACCCTGTTTCAATGGCTGCTTTTCTCCAGTGATAAACTATAGTTCAGTCTGGCCTGATTTAGTTTCTAATAATAGTTCTCACTTTGAGATGCAAGTTGGAGCGTTGTTTTGTTTTACTTTTCTTTTTTGCTGACCTTCGGGGAAATGGAAGTTCTGTTCTCTGTGGTGAAACCTCGATCTCTCTTTATCCACCTTTTCCACAGTTCCACACACAATAGCCCTTCTTGTCTACTTTTTGAAGAAAGCTTTATGCTAAAGTTACAAAGCACCTGGCTTCCCCTGGCCATATGCCCCCAGATGTTGGGACAATAGGAAAGAAGTCACAAGGCCTTTCTCTCAGAGGCTGGCCTGTCTCCCTCCTTGCCTACTCCCTAACACAGGAGTCAGCCAGCACAACTACTTATTAAATGCTACCCTGTGCCTCTGCCAGCCTCCTGGCCAGTCCTCTATATAGTATGAAGCTTGGCCTGCCAGTTCAGCAGACACTCCAGTTTTGATAGAAGTGTTTGGCTTGGACCACTTCCTCCCAACTGTGCAAGATGTTAATGGGCCAGCCCGGTGGGTGCTGGCTGTGATGAAGCAGGGTACATGGCTGCAGCATTTTCTAATCTGGATTAGGAAACAGTGCCATGAAGCTAAACAGCTGGAGAACAGGGAAAGCTTTGTTCAGCTCTGGAGAGCCTGTGGCGCATTGTGTGAGGCAACTCTTGACGCTGTGGTTACCTACAGGCCTGTGTTTCTCTGAGTTCTTCAGAGCTGAGCAGAAAAAGGCCTTCAAAAATGGCCAGGCCACATGAGCTTCCATCCAAATGCCCATCGAGCTGGAAGAAGGCCTCAGAGAAGGCTGATGTCCCGATCAAGGCCTGCCCAGGAAGGATGGGGTGTTTTCCCATGGCCCACAGCAATGTCAGATACTGACCTGCGGCATACAGTTCTTTTACCCTGCCTGGGTCTGGCTGTCTCAAGACTGGGCTACAGTTTCTAGCTAGCTCAGTTTCATACACACACACTCTATAAAATATGACCAGTATCATTCAGTCATAGGGCATTATTGCCTCCAGCCCACTGCTTCATTGGGGACACTGTCAAACTTCCTTTTCTAGGTAGGTTACACCAGAAATGATCACTACCTTCTGCCCAATAGCTTTTCCCTTTTGTACAAAAAAGAAAGAAAGAAAGAAAGAAAGAAAGAAAGAAAAGAAAAGAAAAAGAAAGGGAGAAATAAAGAAGGAAAAAAGAAAAGAAAAGAAAAGAAAAGAAAAAAGAAAAGAAAAGAAAAGAGGAAAGACAAAAAGTTTTGTTTTGTGGACTTGGGGTCTTACACTGTAGCCCAAGGCAGGCCTGGTTCTTGCTTTGTTGCCCAGGCTGGCTTCAAACTCATGGTAATCTTCCTGCCTTATCGTTTCTCAGGTGCTGAGATTATGCCTAGGATTAAGAGGGTGAGCTATCAACCTCAGCTTAGAAGGTTTCTTGAGTAATGGAACAGTAACTCTACAACTAAAGAATGTAAGCTTTAAGGCCTCCAAATAGAAGAAGATAGCGAAGAAAAGTGACTGACAGATGTGTGTGGAAATAAATGTCAAGAAATTCACGACCCAGACCACAACAAAAACACTGTAGCTTTCCTTGAGGCAGAGCTCATCCGAGTCCACTTAGCAACATTTAGACCTCTTTAGAATTGAGGTCAGTGACATGAAAGGAGCAATCTCTGCCGGGTCTGCTTCAAAGTTCACACGATACTTTGTACCCAGGACACCTGGGCTCTGAAAAGCTGGATCTGTTTGTGCTGAGCCAATGGGTCAAGTCTAAAGATAAGCCAGGTGTCCAGGGCTGACTCTGGGAACTGCTGCCTCTGCCTGCTGACCCTCATCGGACTCTCACAGGAAGCTAAGGTTTCCTTCCAAGTGCTTGTCTACAGGATGGCCACCCTTGTAAATACGAGTGTCCTAGCCCAGCAGGGGTCCAGCTGGCCTTTAGTAATTTTAAGTAACTTCTTTGGTGCCAAAAAGGAATTAGGAGCCCTGTGGCTCCCGGGGGTCCATTCTACATAGGTCAAGTTATCCCTGCTGAAAAGCTAGTCACTCTTTAAAGGGTGTTTCAAAGACACCTGCTGGAGCCTAAACGTTTTAGAGGTTATTTTGCTAACTCTTTTGAGGGGGACCTGAAGGGTTCTGACAGAAGGTCTGGGTCATGTCATTCTTGTGACCCTGCCAGGTTAGGGCAGATTGCAGCATATTTTCTTTACTTGGAAGAAGCAACTTCAAACCTGGCAGTCTGTCTTTGATCTTTCTCAAGGCATTTTCTAATGCAGAACTCTTGTCTGGATACAACAATTGGCCATGAGTTTGAGAGGCATTTAGAAGTCTGGACCACTTGGGGGTCACTTGGCCAAGCTCTTACTTTTAGTGAGAGGCATCTAAGTCTCTACTCACTTCGGAGGATACAGGACTTTTACACTTCTGGTCATGGACTTGCTTGCCTTCCTTGAGGTAAAGGCAGGGTCAACTCTGCTCTCCAAAGACGCCTCACTTCATCCCAGGGTGTTTTTGTTTGTTTTCGGTTCTGACGCCCCCGCCCCCACAGCGCCCCATCCTCAAATGCCGCCCCCCCCCCCGTGAATCAAGTTTCCCCAGCTGGGATCTCCAAGACCCCAGCCAAAACCAAGTTTGAGTACTCCGCGCTAGAGAAGAGGAGACACCTATTGGCAAGAAAGCGCGCTAGAAATCTGGGCTGCGCCGGGGAAACACCAGGGGGACACCCTTCACAGTGTGTGCCACGCTGTCCGGCCGGACGCCCGCGCCCCTCCCTGGACGCGCAGACCGGCCCTGGCAGCCTAGCCAGGGAGGAGGACTCGAGATGGGTGCGGGGAGCGGGCACGAAGGGCCAGGGCTCGCGGGGGCGAAGGGAAGGGCGCGGGGCTTACCTTCCTCGGCCGCCTTCATGGTGCCGCCGGCGGGCGGCGCGGGCCGCAAAGTTTCTCCGCTCCCGCAGACTGCGGCCGGAGGGCCGAGTGGAAACTTGGAAGGGACTGGAAAGCTGGTACTTGGCATCCACGCGGCGGTGGCGGCAGCGGTAGCGGCAGCGGCGAGCAGCAGGAGGAGGAGCGGGAGCTGGCGCTGGGAGCAGCTCCGGGCCGGCTCCCGAGTCCGACCTCTCCTTCGCCGACACGCGCCGGGCCGGGCTCAGCGCCGTGCGCCGCGGGGAGGTGACATGCGGGGTGTGTGCGCGCGTGGCTGGCCTGCCTGCGGCCGGGGACTCTCGCCGCAGGGGCGGAGGTGTGTGCGGCGCCGGGGAGCTCGTGCCCCGCCGCTCCGATCCGCGCGGCGACTCTGCCGCCCAGTTCAGAGCCTCTCGGTCTCACTCTGACGCAGGGCCGGGCTCTGCCTTCTGCCTTTTTAAAGCTGGAAAACACCTCCCCCGGCTCCCGCCCGCCCGGCCGCTCCCGCGCCCCCTCCCTTCAGTGACATCACGCCCCTGCCCGTCCGTGCCGGCGCGGGGCCCGGGGGACAAGTCGCGGAGCGCCGCCCTCTGTGCGCAGCGGCTGCCGTTCGCTGGGCAAGCGGGGCGCCCTGGTTTGGACAGGGGTATCCTGGGGTGGACCAGTCGGACGCATTGAGAGGGAAGGGACGCAGCGGGGAGTAATGAGGACTCAAGGGACTGGAGGGAGCTCCCAGAGGTGCGTAGAGGCACCTGGAGGTGGGCAAAGGTGTACAAGAGGGAAGATGGGGAGCAAAGGCAGACTAGGAGGAAAAGAACTCCTGGGGAAGAGTTGGGGAACTTAGAAACTGGCAGGGACGAAATGGGAAGGAAAGGGCTTACTAGGGGACGATGGGCAAGCGCGCCAAGCCGGGATGGCGGCGGCTTCAGGCGGGTGCCCAGAGAAAGCTACTCTCCCTTTTAATGAGGGGCTGGGGGTACGAGCGGCGGGGGAAGGGTGCCGAGACGCCTTGCATGCTGAAGTCATTATGTAAAATCGCAGGCTTCCCCCGCTGTGGAAATTTGGAAAAGCGCTTCCACTGGCAGGCGGGAGTAAGGAAATTCCCATCCCGCTAAATTACTAACAGATTGCATGGGCGTCCCGGGACAGCCAGATATTGTCATTTTTACTCTGTAAATATCTGAGCGAACTGGATTGCTTGCTGTACGAGAAGGGGAGGGGCAGCGCGCCTAGGAGAGCGCGCCCACCTGCGCAGCTCCTCCTCTGGGTCTTTGCCCCGGGTACGAGCAGTGCAGGGACCACAGGGTGCTTTGTAGGTTTCTAGCATAGGAGGAGGCTGGTGCTGGGCAACTTCTGGGGATTCTGTCCCGCCTCGCTTCACACTTTTTCTCTTTCACATCTCTCTGCATCTCCTAGGGGTGCAACACTGCTGCCAAAACACGACCATATTTTCTTGTTGGGTTTGGATGGAGCGGATTGGAGGGTTGGGCAGTTAGAACGTCTGGTGTATAGAAATCATAAATCTATTGGCCTACACCTCATATTCTTTAAAATAAACTCAAAAGCAAAAAAAAAGCGTGTCTGCTTTGGGGCGGCGAGACTGTGGGGCGCGCGGGGCGTGTACTGAGTCAGTAGGTGCTCCAAAGTACTTCACACCCCAAGACTTTGGGAATCTGATCCAACCAGCAAGTGGAGCTGGCCAACTGGGCTCGATGTTAAACAATATGAAAACTTGGCAAAAACCCATCCACTCTTCCAGCAGCGTCTAGCGGCTCTTTCCAGTTGCCTCAACACCACAGAACTAAAAGCCATCCTTTTTTTTTCTACCACGGCAGAGAAGCGCAGTGGTGGGTGCTGCATAGCCACAGGCAGTGCCCAACATGTCTCAGATGCACTACCTGCTGGCCTGCTACTCACGTGGAGAGCATCTCTACCTCTGGCGTTGAGAGGATGGAGCCACTCACGTAGGTGGTCTAGAGGATAGCGAGGCTGGAGGTGCCTACACGGGGGTGTAGAGCGTGATCTGAAGTAGCTGAAGGCTCAGGGAAGATGCTGGGATGTAGGGCAAGGATGCCAAAGTGGAACTTCAAAACTGCAGGGATGCGCGGAAGCCTCCCTGCTCTCCTTGAAAGAGGTTGCCGCTAGGGGGTGCCACGACCCCATTACCCAAGAAGCACCCCCCAACCCCCTCCCCCAAATCCATTCTTCAGTGAGTCCCGGTGTCGCCAGCCCAGCACGCCAAGATTTTGCCTGAAGAGTTTCCGTCCCCGCCCTTCCCTGTCAGGGACCAGGCGAGGCGGGGCGGGGCGGGGCGGGGCGGGGCGGGGCGGGGCGGAGCAGAGGAATCAGCAGCGAGGCGTGGTGCGAAGAGGCCCACCCGAGACCTTGGGGACTCTGGAGGGCAGAGGAGTTCCCACACGTCGCGTCAGAGACGCTGGCCTGTTCGCACTCTTGGACTTGCCTAGCTGTGCAGAGCTTGAAGGAAGGCGGGAGGACTCTTCCAGGATTTTCCTTCATCCCCTCTCCTTCCTTTTCCTTTATATACACTTCCTTCCCTTGTTCCTCTTGATCTCTTTTCCTTTCTGCTCTGACCCTTAATCTCCTCTCCTTTCATTTCCTCACCCCCCCTCTTCCTCCTGCTCCTCCTCTTCCTCCTGGCTGCTCCTCCCCCTCCCTCTCCAATAAATAACTTTTCACCCCATCCAGAAAAGCCCTTTCCTGTCTGTCTCAATGCCCTCCTTATCCCCCGCGGGTGACGGAATCCCGGGCCTGTTTCCCTCTGTTTAATGCCGTTGCCGGGACCACGGTGGCCGCACGCCAGGCGCAGGGAGTTCCGGAGGCAGCGGCGCAGGAGCTAGGCCAGCTCTGAGCTGTCCGCCAGGCCCTGCGGCCACCTCGGGCTCAAGCCTAGTCCCGCGGCCTCGCTCCCTGCGCGTCCCTACCGCCTCTTTTCTCTTCCTTCGGCCTCCTCTAGAGGAGGTTTGTTTATAGCTGCTACCAGGAGAGACGTTACACGGGTTTTATTTTAAGGTTTGGCGATGACTAACAAAGTTAAAAGGAGCTTAGGACAGAAAACAAGACTATTTTTAGATTACTGTTGCTTCTGTGGATTATTGGGGCAAATACACCCCAGAAGCTTAATCCAAAAGGTGTCTTTGGGTGCTAAATCCTTCCTTCGGGTGAGCATTTGGGTATCCACCGGCGCTCAGAGTTTCCAAGAGCCAGGCAATTGTTGATTCTAACCTGGTGTGAAAATACAAGAGCACAGAAACCTCCAACAAGATCTGGTGGGCTTGTAGTGCAAGAGCAGGGTCCTGTGCTGCCAGGGGCATGACTCTCAGTCCTGCAACCTGGAGCCTCCTTCGGCCTACCAAGAGCTGTACACACTGCACTGTGGGCAGATGCCATGCACCCAGCTAGGGAGGGCTTCTTTGTACAGTCAAGCCACAGACCCACGAACATCTTGCTTGCCATGTAAAACACCTGCAGCTAAATACACATCTCCTCACTGCATCTGCAGTGTGGACCGCAGTGTGGACCACAGCAGTGGTTACTTTACAACTCCCTCCTGTTACTGCACCTGGGGCTTCTGACTGGATTGATCTACTTCACTCCACAGCACAGGGAGGAGGCCCAGGACTGTGAGGAACTGGGAAGGCTGGGGAACTGGGCCTTCCTCCAGAGCTGGTATGGGAGAGTGGAATTAACAGGCCAGAATTCAGGGGCATCATTTAAAAGATGGTCTCAGGTAGCCCAGGCTGGCCTTGAACTCCAGGTTCTCTTATAATATTCCCAGTTCTAGGGTGACAGGCATGCACTACACCTGGCTGGTTTGAGTTGGTTGGCTGGCCATTGGTGCTAAAGACCTCGCTTGATGTGAAAGTGCTTAAAAACAAACAAACAAACAAACAAACAGCAAAACAAAAAACAAAAGCAAAAAACCAAAACAAACAAAAAACAGTTAAATGAACACTGACAGTTGCCCCTGAGTTAGTTACAGCAACATCAGCCACTCCCTCCCAGAACTTGGGGTGTTTTGGAGGACCACAGAATTGGGGTTCAGAGAGCTCAATGCTACAGTTTTACTGTTTAATCTCTCCCTTGTCCCTGGACAAGTGAAGAAGCCTTTTGTGGTTTGCTTTAACCAGAGCAACATCCATTTCCTAAAGGTTTGGGTTCCCCCCCCCCAAATTAAGTCTTGAAGGCCATGACAAACGACCTGTTTTCCAGTTGATGGGGCATTTTGTCCTGTGCTGGGGTGTTAGGAGGCAGGACCTGTGCTGGGGTTTTAGGGGGCAGGACCTCGGGGGAGGAGGTACTGCTCTCAGAGTGCATACTGAGACCAGACACTCTCTGTTACCTAAGGTCACCAGCTTTATCCCCAATGTGCTCTGCTGCCAGAATGTTCTCCTTTGCCATAGGTCCAAAGGCAGTGGAGCCAAGAGCCCATGAAAGTAATAACTAACTTAACATAAACTTTCATCCTTTTAAGTCGACTTTCTCTGGTATTTTGTCTCATGATGAGAAATTGACACAGCCCTAAAACAACAAAATAAAATGAATACCACAGTCAATCAATTAATCAGTCAGTCAGTTATTAACAACTTTCTCCCAGGGCATATGTCCTGGAAATCAGGATAAAGACCAAATTGCTTCCCTTGATACCCAGTGTTCTTCAATTTCCTTATCTTTTGCCTGAAGTGTCCACAAGGGACTTCCTCACTGAAGCCATTCTGAGTCACGCTCACCCCTTGACACTAGAGTCAACCTGCCCCACCTCTGAAGGCTATCACCAAGTACCTACTGGATCTATTATGTCTGTTTGGGAACTGTGTTGTTAGGCACACCTACACTTAGAACTGTCTCCCTCTCTCAGACAGTGGTTCTTTTGTTACCTTGAAGCAGTCCTCTTAATCTGTATCAGTTAGCTTTCTGCTACTGTAACAAAACATGAAGATGATTAGCATATGAAGAAATAAAGTTTTTTTAGTTTACATTTTTTTTGGCCTGTTCGGTCCATTATTGAGTGGCCTGCATTGCTTTAGGACCTATGGCAGTACAGCCTATCACAGTGGGATCGTGGGATAGACCACAACAACCTCATCTCAGCAGAGAAGCAAAAGGAAGAGAGGTTTGGGGGTGGGGATCAACCTCATGAAGGGCTTGCCTCCAGAAATCTGGGGTTCCTACCAGGTGGTCTCACTGCCCAAAGGTTCCACTACTGTCTCTACGGCTCCAACCCCTCTCGAGGGACCACACGAGGCTTGGTGGGAACTGAGCATTCACTTCAGCAATCTTTGACTTTTATTTTTTTACTTTTGATCTCTTTCATCCAAAAGTAGCACAGCCACTCTGGCTTTCCTGAAGTTTCTTTTTGCACGATGGATGATTTCCATCTTGGTAGTGAGTGTGTACTTCTCCACCTACAGCTTATCTCCAGAAGCTACAGCACGAAGGTGTACAATGTTTTACTCTCCAGCTTGACTGGAATGTTCATCTGTTCACATTTCAGTTTCAGGTATGGAAGTTGAACTTTGCATTTTCTCTCTACATTCTCCCCATTCCTTTCACTCCATCTCTTTATTGCTTTCTTTGCATTACAGGATGTGTTTGGTGAGAATGGATTTCCCTGGTTTGCAGCATCCCGTAGAGCCTGCTCTTGTGTTTGTCAGCTACAGGTGACTTCATGATGGGTTGTAGGTTTGTCCTGAGTCCATTTCAGCGACACACAGAAGCATTATTTCTATATGGTTCTCCCATCACCCCGTGGTGGGATGTTCTATAGCCTTACAGAAAGCGATACAGAAAAGTGCATTGTAGGAATTGTTCCTTTACCTTCTGCAGTCCCTTAAGACACTATATGTTGTTATTGGCAAACATTTGACACCTGGGTTGCGTTTCTGCAAGCTATTGGCAGAACACTACAGTATACACACATTGTTTTATATGATTGTTTTTTAAGTGAGTCATGAGAAGAAAACATGCATGCATGTTGCCTTGTAAAACCACGTGACTGCCTCCTGACGTGCTGCTTCCTGTAGGTGCAGGTTACTGTCCCAGCATTCCCGACTTTGCCTTGTAGTTCTTGCAAGGAGGTTCTTTGTGCTAGCAGCATATTCTTGGCTTTCATTTCTGTGCCAAAGCTTTTAATTCGTCTAAGAGTTAGAAAGAAGCTTTGTTGCAAGTTTTTCTTAGTGCCCTTTGGACATATACTGTCTTCAAGGCTCAGTTGCTGCTTCTAGAATCAGATGTTAACCTTACTCGGTTACCCTTGCAAGAGGTAATACCCCCACCTTCTGCTTTTGATATAAATCTCCTCATGGTCAGTTTGTTGCTGGTCTCTTGGAGTTTGCTGGGATTTTCCTGGTGGTGTAGGTTGGTTTACACATTTGTAATAGTTTCAGCGCCCCCTCTTCCTCTCTCCCTCCCTCTCTCTGTGCATATGCTCTTGCTCTCTGGCTCCCTTACTTTCTCTCCCAACATCTCTTCTTTCAGTCCATGGCCTGCACAGTCTCAGTTGGAAGAGCACCACATCCCTGGTTCTTGCCTGTGCCAGCTCAGTGCCATGGCTAAGCCCCCACTGGGGCATCATTTCCAGCACTTACTGGATTAGTGTGCCTTTCAGCTCTGGAAGTCCCACTTGGCTCTTCTGCGCACTTTCTTCCCTCCGTTGGCAGACTCGATTTAGAAATTACCTTCCTTAGAGTTTGCTGGGATTTTCTTGATGTGAACTCTTCATTAACTAAGCCTTCCTTCATAGCTGTGAGCACGTTTACGGAGGAGAGTCTAAAGTCCAAGTATTATTGTTTCGGTTGGATCTGACACCTGTTAATTCTTATAGGCAATTTCTATCATCTATGCTTTGATATGCATGGCTTGTGTTTCTCTGCACATCTCAGGAGTTTGAGTTGGAAACAAGCCAGTTTAGACAATAGATTACAGAATCTCTAGCTTCTGGTCTCCACACACACCTACAACCTCATGTCCAGCTTGTTCTTTTCACTTGCATATTGTCAGTGGACTTGGGACCACCATAGTGAGGTCTGTGCCCTCTCTAGCAGCTTATATTGCTCCTTGGGAAGCAAAGGTGACACTCTCACAGTCACCTGCCTAACAGGTCTGAGTAGAACCCTAATCCTTCCCTTTCAGTGGATTGGGCTGTCACTTTAAGCAATGTGCTGGGGACATAAGTTGTCCCACAAATGAGCTATGAGGCTGTGCCTTCTTCCCAGGGGTCATGCTTGCTGCTGCTCTGACCTCAGGGAGGCTCGCTTAGCTGTGGCTTTCCCTGCTTCTCTCTGAAAACCAGGCATTCTGCGCTGTAGGCTGTATATATATTTCTACCCCATGACTCCCTGTCCCTCTCCAGAGCACCCTTATGTGTGAGCTTCACCATGTTCTGCTGCCTGAGAAGCCAGATCCTCTGGGAGAAGGCAGCAGCTGTCTCTCCCAAGGCATAGCTGAGCCAGGGGACTAGAGCCAGAGATGGGGACGAGGACAAACTTGATCTAGATCACATCCCTCTCTCGGAGCTGAGCACTTGGAGTGGGGTGATATTTCCTCAGTTCTCTCACCTCACTGCCCCTCTCCTTGGTCCACTGCATCACGGGCTGAACCGGCCTAGCCTCCATCCCAGCATTCCACACTGTGGGCAGCCTACTGTTGGCTTGGGAAGAGATGGTCCCCATCTTGGCAGATCAGAGCAAGCATTCTAAAACAAGGCACCACTTTTCCAAACCAAAGCCAAGTAACAGAGTCTTCATCAGTTGCTGATGATGTGAGGTGGGAGGGGGCTGTTGAGATACCACAGATGCCCAGTTTCTCATTAAATCCCCAAAAGGTTTTCTCCACAGATGCTTCTTCATTTGCTGTTTGCCCCTGGGCCCACTTTACAGACTTTTGGGGTGTCAGTTCCTTTCCAGAGACTTTAATTGGGGGTTTAAAAGTAATTCCACCAACCCCCTTGGGAATGGGTTAGCACAACTCATCAGCCTTCCTGCTGGGAGCTGGTCTCCCACAGCTCCTCACCCACCTGGACTGCCATGCCAACAGGCCTCCCCCTCACAGGACAGCTGGGAAGGATGCACGGTAGGGCACTCTCAAGGGATCATCAATTTTAGTTGTTGGCTGAACTTTATCCCTTGAACAGATCTTGAAGGGCTGACCTCTAGGTCCTATGTATGTGAGCTGGCTTCGATATGGAGTCGGACACACAGAGTTAGCTAAGATGAAACCACAGGAGCTCTCAACCAAGCCAGACACGCACAAGGTGGACACCAAGTGAGGATGGTGGCAGAACTGGGGGTATGTTCTGCCAGCCAAGGGGTGTGGAGGAAGCTGACAGACCGCCCTGGACTGGAAGAGGTAGGAATCCTCTGTCCTCTCCAGGTCTCAGGAAACCTGGGCCTGCTGGCACATTGTTTTTGAACTTCTGGCTTATGCAAATTCAACTTTCTATCCAAATAAGGCTGGTTTGTGGTCCCTGGTATTGTGCCTCTAGAATGTAAGGTGCTGTAGCCTGATCATGGTCAGAATGCTTCCAAGGGGCTCAGTGTTGAAACTTCGCCCCCTTGTGTGGCATTACTAGGGTGGAAAAAGTTCATTTGGCCATGGTGTTTAGAAATGAGACCTCTGAGTGGTGATCAGCTAAGATTGTTGGGTTGAACACTCACCCACACGTAAACTTTGGAGACCGTGCGAGACAACAGAATAGACATATCTTCTTTTATGTTTCTCCTCATTGCCCTGAGCTGCCTTGAAATTATGATGGTAAGAAGCCATCGCAATGGTACATGGACTTCCAGAACTGTGAGAAGAAACAAACAGCCTCTCTCTCTCTCTCTCTCTCTCTCTCTCTCTCTCTCTCTCTCTCTCTCTCCCTCCCTCCCTCCCTCCTTCCTTCCTCCTCCTCCTTTTCCTCCCCCCTCCTAAAGTGGGCTGCCCCAGTATAATGGCTATTCTTGGTTAGCAATATGACTACATCTGGAGCTAATTAAAACGCAAGTGGTTGGGGCACACCTGTGAAGGATTTTTTTCTTAATTAAATCATTCGAAGTGGAAATATACGTGCGTATGTGCATGTGCGTGTGCGAGAGCAAGAGAGAGAGAGAGAGAGAGAGAGTATCGCTATGTCACTCTGGATGTCCTGGAACTCACCATGTAGAACAGCCTAGTCTCAAACTCAGAGATCCTCCTGCCTTTGCCTCCTGAGTGCTGGGATTAAAGGTGTGAACTATCGTGCCCATTTGAAAGACCTACTTTTATTCTGGATCTTCTGAAGTGGGAAGCTCTGCCTTTAATCCGGGTCGCACTTTCTGCTGGCAGCCTCCATGAAGGACATGGAAGAAGGAAGCCTGCCCCCTGCCGCTTGCTTGCTCTCACTGGGAATGCAGCCCTTCATGGGCATTAGAGTCTGCTGCCTCAGGATTCTGTCATATGCGAAAGACAGTCAGCCTCGCAGATTGAGCAACTGCTAGAGTCTCGGACCTCCCATTGGTGGACAGCTTGACCACAGCCTGTCAGCCATTTTAGCCATTCTAATAAATCTGTGCCTCCTCTGTAAGTTCTGTTCTAGAGAATCCACCAAATTTTATACTAGTCAGGGTATAATTTAATTAATTAAGAGAAATACATCATAGGTGTTCCTGGCTACTTAAGTTTTAGTTAATTCAAGGTGTAATCAAGTTAACAACCAAAAATAGCCATCAAAGCCAAGCCTTTGAACACTGTGTCTTATCACACCACACTATCATATCCTTGAATGCTTCTTTCTCCTGGGGGCTGAGGTACTCCCCCTCCAGTCTCTTCCAAAAGACCTACTGTGGAGAGAATGGGGGACATCCCCTCTGGTCTAGTACCCCAACAGGTATAGCAGCCAGGCCATTCCAGTGTAGCTTGACACATCCATTCTATGGAGTTTGCTGGAGAAAAGTCTCTCAGGTCTGTGTGGGCCGTGTCTGCTCACTGCTCACTGCCTGCCCTGGCCCAAGGTGGGTACCTGACAGAAGCCACCCACGCAGTACTCTTCCCTAACAGAGGCTACAGAAATGCAAGCTCTGGGCTGTCTACTCCATCTTGAAGAAGTCACTCAATATGAGGCCTAGTCCAGGGTCAGAAGCTTAGACTAGTCTAAGCCCAGTATCCATGGAAACCTGCCCCTAACTTCTCAGCTGTGTCGCAGAATCACTCCCCCTTTGGGCTGAAACCAGGCTGATTTGGGATCCTTCTTCTCACATCTAATAGGAACCTACAGAGCCTAAAGCCATTGCGTGGGTGGCCACAGATGTGGCTGATCCGTACCTTGTCTTCCTTCTCATTGATGAAGAGTGGCTTTGGAAGGTATTGGAAAGCAAACACCCGTCCAACCAGAAAGAAGGTGGGGAGGGAGGGAGACACCATCACAGCCAGAAGTGTCCCCTGGACCTCAATGACATGCTATGCAGGGTAGGAGAACCTATCAAGATGAAGTCTCTTGGAAAACTGGTGTGCAAGAGTGTCTGTCCTCAGTAGGGCTTCTGGGTATGGGTGCAGGGTGGTTCAAGTCGTGTGTGCTTCCTGGTAGGCTGAGAACAGACTTGTGACTGCACCTGAAATTCCTGCTGGCCAGGTCAGCAAGGTAGGCTAGCCTGGTGGTTGGGGATGACCCCACCTGCTGTGTCTGTAAGCAGCTGGAGCTGTCTTTGTCATCTCCGTCTTCTGGTCCTCTTTGCTCCATTCTATAGGACAAGAAATGGCCATCAGACATGGCTGTCCCTGGGACGGTCTCCTCCTCTCTGTAGGGTCCTCTACAGTGAAAGGGTTGCCCTTTGCTTCAAGGTCTGTCCTTTCAAACTTAGAGATTTTTATTTGTTTGTTAGTTTTATAGCAAAAAGCTTATAATGAAAAACAGCAGCTTTCTGATGGCAACATTGTAACCTTTTGCAAACGTTTTCACTTTCTTGGAATATTTTAATTAAGCTGTAACCCCACAGTGAGCCACTTCAACCCCAGCCTTAGGTAATGAGGCCGCACTTTTTCTCTTCCTTCTCTGATATCAGATGACTGCCGTCATTTTCTCATGGGTGATAGTCTCCCCCACTGCAGAGCGTGTGGCTCTGGCTGCCCCAGGAGCCCCTCAGCCCTGGCGAGACACAGTTTCATCCACCCAGAGCAGGCCCAGCTTCCCAAACTATTTTTAAACTGTTTTGGTTCAATAAAGCTCTAAACAAGTTTTGCCAGGCGCTTTTTTCCATTAATTTTTAAACTGGAGTAAATCGCAAGGGGAATTTAATCCATGTGTCTCCCGCTCCCTTTACCCTCAACCCATCAAGAGGTTGTGTGGGGCCGTTTGATGTCCAAGAAGATGGGCAGCTTTTTAAAAGTCTGCCCGGCCCTTTATTTCTTCTTAGAAACAGGAAGTGGCATCTTGCCAGAGTGTAAATGAGCATAAGCCTCTCCTCAGCAAGGCTTCAGGTTACCAACGCAGCTTGCCCAGGCTGTCCCCACCGAGCCTGGGAGCTGTCCCCGGGGCTCGGGCGACAGACAGACAGACAGACAGACTATTTTCAAAGAGGTTCACTTTCCCAAAACTGTTAAAATAAGCATAACATGAAATTGACTATTTTGACCTATTTAAAAGATATTTTTGTGTGTGAATGCATGTGGGCATCCCCATGCCATGGTGTGTGTGTGTGTGTGCATGTGCACGTGTGCATGTGTGCATGCACACATGTAGGTCACAGAACAACCTCAGGTGTTGGCCTTCGAGCTTCTTGGGGTTCTCCTGTCCACCACTCATCTGCTGTGTATTGTGTTACAGAGGTGCCGCTGTGCTCAAGTCTGGGTTCTGGGGAATCTGAACTTAGCTCCTCAGTTTGTATGGCAATCGCCGCCCCACTGGGTCATCTCCGCAGCCCCGTGTTGCCTATTTCAAGTGTGCGCATATTCTACAATGTGTGTCTGTTCCATTTGCATCTTTGGAACTTTTCTGTCTTCCCAAATGGAGCCTGTTCCCACTGTGTCCCTGCTGGACTCCGAGCACTGTACTGCCTGTCCTAAGGATCTGACAGTCCTAGGCTCCATAGGAACCCTCGAGGATGGACAGATGGCACCACATCGGGTGTGGGGGGCTCAGTTCACCCAGATTCTGTTCTCAGCACCTACATGGTGGCTGGCATATACCCTTGACTTCCGTTTCAGGGGAATCTAGTGCCCTCTTCTGATCTCTGTGGGCACCAGGCACCCACACAACACACAAATACTGGCAAACATTCATATACATAAAATAAAAATAAATAAAGGAAACATTGCACTGTTGCACCTGTTCTTCCTGTCAGGCTTGCTCATCTTAGCAAATACCCCTGAGTTTTACCATACTGTGGCATGCACCAGGACAGTCCCTCCTTTCCAAGGCTAAGCAGAATGTCTGAGTGCATGCTTTCATGTCCGGCCTCCTTCCCTCCCCTTTGCCCCTCCCACTCCTCTTTTATCTTTTCTCCCTCCATCCCTCCTTTCCCTGTCTCCCTCTTGCACCTTCTCTTCTCTTTCCTTGTGCCCCCCCTATCTTCTTATCCTTTTCTTTCACTTCCATTCTAAGACTGTATCTAATTGCATTGGTCAGGCTGGCCTTGAAACCTCGAGCTCAAAGGATCCTCCTACCTCAGCCTCTTGAGCAGCAGTAACACATAGACACCTGTCACAGTGAACAGCCAACCTTCTAGTTCCTGTGTGTCTCCCTGTCACACACTTTGTTTCCTCCCCTCCCCTCTTCCATGCAGACTATCAATGCCATGTACCCCATAAATCAGCACCCTGTTCCCATCTTCTTAAGCACCCAGTGAGGGCTCTGACCCTAATGTCATTGTGCTCTCACGCTGGCCTTCAGAGGTGGCCTGGGAACAGGCAGTGGATTACTCTACAGTTTCAGTTCTAATGCTTAGCATCAAGGAGGACATGGGGTTGTGACAAGACTCTTTCTGGGGTTCTGGGGTGTGAAGCCAGGTGTAACCATCATGTCACAGAGAGGACTCTGATTTGCCTGCTATCTGATAGGGAGTGGAAGCCTGTGAGAGACCTTGGCTATTGGGTGGGCAAGCTGCCTTGTAGTGCACACTGCATCTCTCATGATTGTGATGTCCATCATTTTTTCAAACAACGTGTGTGGTATCGGAGGTGCAGGCTCTGGAAATGAGATGTATAGGAGTCTCCTTTCCTAGTGCTGATGGCATTCCCTGGCTGGTCCACCTCAAGGGTGAGAACCTGTGGGAGGTTGGTGAAGGGGAATGGTGAGCAGGGAGAACCTGGGGGCAGCAGTAGACAGGGTATCCTTGAGAGGGTGAGTTGGCCAGCCAGTACGACAGCAGCTATTATGTACTAAGAGTTCAAGTGGCTCAAGGGACAAGATGTCAGCAGGCAGCCCTGGAAAGGGGTTCTTGACATGTCATGTTGTATCAGGCATGTTCTTGACAGTTTAAATATGCAGTTATCAGGAGACCCGTCATGCCTTCTGGGTCCCAAGACACCTCTGTCCCCATTTCTGGATCCCAGGCTCTTTGGCAGCCCCTGGTGGCTTGTTCCATTGTGCCTGGGTATTTTACAAGGTTGTAAGTTTGCCCTTGGTGTAGCCTCCCAATTCCCAGCTGAAGATCAGATCATAGCCCATCTCTGGAATACCCCTCCTCTTGTCTCTAACACACCAACCGTCTCCACACTGGTGCTGTGGCTCCTTGGCCCTAGCACGACCCAGAGTGTGAGAGCTCTGGTAGACGCACCCAGGCCCCTTATCCAGGCTGGCCTGCTGACTCCCTGTTTCTACTTTCCCCCTTTTTGTTTTGTCACATATTGAGGGTGGAGGACACTCAGGCTGTCCCAAGAGAGATCTCCACCTCAGATGGGTAGGGGGGTGGAGTCTGGATGCATGAGGCACCAGAAGATGGTGGCAGCCAGGAGGTCCCCAGAGCTGCCAGAGCCCCAACTTCAGGTGCCTCTAGGCCTTTCCCTACTGTCTGTGAACTTTCAGTTTCTAGTCTAAGACATGCCCCATCCCTCCCTCCTGGAGGTCGGGGAGGTATAGTCCACAGCCAGGCACATTCTTCACACAGCATCTGTAGTCTGTGGAACTGATATATCTTGGAGTCAAGGTCATTCATGGCAGAATGACCATGGGATTGGGATCAAAGTCCAGAAGCTCCCTACCCATCCCTGGAAGCCATCCCATGTCCCCAGAACTACTGCCTACAGTGAGAACAGCCACTGGGGTTCCCCAATTCTCCCCTCTGTCTTGGAGGACACCCTGGAATTGGCTGCATGTGGATGTCCTGAGGCTGTTGCTGCTGCTGCACTCCCAGCAGAAAAGGGCTCACGCTGAGTGCGGTTCCATGTGTGATGTGATGGTAGTCATCTCTGGAACCCCCGTATGTCTGTTATGGATATGAAGGGGCTTGTCCCAGGAACCTCTGCATATGGTGTGGATATACAGGGGCACATTCTGGAATCCTCTACATGTATGATATAAACACGAAGGTGTTCGTCCTGGGAAACTCCGCATGTATGACATGAATATGAAGGGTTGGTCCTGGGAAGTCCTGCCGTGAGTGACATGAACACACCATTAGTCACAGAAATTAAGACAGCCAGCAGCAGCTCTCTCTCCCATAGACCCACAGCAGGTAATGCTAGCTTCACAACCCTGAGGAACTACAAAGGATTCTTTATAGACAGAGAGAGAAATACCAACAACAGCACCCTGAGGACATGGGAGTTGGATGCATAATTGAAAGGAAATGGTCCACATCGTTCTTGAGACCCAGGTTAATCTCCTGTGCAGGACTTGACCTACATGTAGGGGCCCCCGAGCTGCTGGTGGGTAGAGGGGTCAGGCCAGGTAGGGGAGGACCTACAGTTTCTGTCTTCTCTGCATTTTACCTGCCCAGTCCAAGCTTGGGGGGGGGCATCTCTGGGGCTTATGGAGAGAGGCAAAGAGTTCTAGTGTTGTGAGCACCTTACTCAACAAATGGCCAAAAGGGGGGGGGGAAACATTGGGACAGCAGGTCCTGGCAGGGTAAACAGTGCAGATTCATGACAGCAGGTCCTGGCAGGTCCAGGAGAGCCCCGAGTTGCTCTGACTTGCAGCCTTTCACACATTTGCGGAGCCCTGGTCATAGCCCTTGTCTTCAAACATGGGCTGTTGTTCTCAGGGAGAAACTGAGTCAGGACTACTCAGCCTTTAGGTCAAGGAGGAGGCTGCTGGCTGGGAGCAGCTGGATGCCTTTATGGGTGTGGCTGACATCCTGGTGGGATGCTGGCACTCCTGGACCTCTGAATGTTTCAGTTCCATTTCCATATAACACCCAGATTTCTGACTTGCACTGACGTTTGATTTTTAAGGCCTCATGCTTCCTCCTCCAGAGAGAAGTAGCACTTGACCCACGGAACCTTTGGGAATATCTCAGCATATTCCCTTTGGAGATGGGCTTTTGAAGACCCCAGAACATTTGCTGCTGAACCCCATACTTGCAAAGCTGCCCCCTATATCGGTTATGTATGTGAACCTAGGTGAAAGAGGCATCTAAGCTGAGCCCACAGCTCACAGGTTGTTGTCCAGGGCCTGGAGGGAACAAACCCGCTGCCAATGAGCTGGGTACGGAGTTCAGGGTCAGTGGAATGGATGGGAAGGTCTCAGCCCCAGAGACACCTGGCTCCTCAGGTATACAGGATATCTCATATGACTGGCAGACTGTGAACTCTCCAGTCCCTGGCCCTGGGTTGTACCCTGGAACCTTTCCTACAAGGAGCAGGTACTTGGAACTTGGACATTGGGACTCCACTGCAGAGGGAAATGAACTTCCCACTTAGGCAAAACCTGATACTATCTGCACGCAAGTGCCTGTGAGTGGTAGCACATTCCTGCTAGAATAAAGCCAAGATTTCTTGTCGTACCCCATGAAGATGTGGCATCCAGGGATTGCTCATTCTGTCCAGTAGCTAACTAAACCCTAAGCCTGGGCATCCAGAGCAACTTGGAAGCACTGTTTCTTGGTCTCTATTGCCTCCTGCTGGATAGATGGGAATTACACCTATACTCAGGCGCCAACACAGACTGAGGGAGGCACAGTGGTGCAGTCCATTTCTATTTAGAACTTTGCATTGATTCTTGGTGAATTTCACATTATGCACCCCGGTTTCACGCATCTACCCATTCATATGTATCCATCTTCTGCCTTGTAACTACCATACCAAAAAATATTAGAAAAAATTCTTTTCATGGAAGCTGTAGTGTATCACAGTGTGTTACACAGTATATACCCCTTTGTCCACATATCTTTATTTGCAAATGTTCATAGCAAGGAGCCCTTGGTCTGTTTGGAGGCCTCTGGCTTCTGCTACACTATACTGGATCCTCAAAGAGACTTGTCTTGGGTATCCTGTTGTAGCCCTGTGTCATGGAGATTCTAGTTTGAACTTGTAAGATCAACCCTTTTATGCACACCAGTAGATCATAGATGGGGTAGATGTTGTGGTAGGCCAACTCAAAGCCTTGGATCTAGAAGTTTTTCAGCCTGCTCCCACACCACCAGGATGAGCTAGCACTGCCTCAGCTAGCTCACCCAATGCTGTAGCCAGCAAGGGGACAGGTTCAGCTCTCCTGTACTAATGTCCTTAGGGGTGTCTCACTCACACCTTTGCCACCAAGGTGAGGTGCCCTGCTCTTTTCAGTGCTGCAGCCAGCGAAAGGTGGGACCAGCTCTCCCATTCTTGTGACCTCGGGACTAGCTCACCCACCTGCCTCAGGCAGTGAGGGACAAGGGGGCATCTTTTCCAGTGGAGGGCATTTTTATAACCTGACACGGGTTGGTGTCATGTGGAAGCCAGAGTTGGACATGTTCCCCCAAGGCCCCTTTCCAGCTAGATATCCTGGTCAAGTGTCAATGCCTAAAGCTAGGCCAGAGAGGAGTGAAGAGGTGAACACATCATATCTCATATGGCTCCTGCCAGATCCTGAGAACTGTAAGGAGCAGGCAGAGATGTGTGGCTTTGCATGGTGTGCTGTTATGTTCCTAGCTGGACAGCTTTTATTCAGGGATGGGAAGGATGCCAGTATTGGATGAGAAGGGTGTCGAGCTAAGACTGAGACTGGTACCCTGTGGACTCACTGGCTGGGATACTTGGGGGCAAAGGGGAGGTACAGGTCCAGTGTCCATCTCTATGACCTCAGCCCATTCCACTCCCTTCACGACTCGTATGGTGGCCTGGATGTACTAGCAAGGATGATTTAGGGATCCGCATGTGTGGCCCTGTAGTTTGAGATGCTGAGGCATGGCCAGGTCCACACATATACCACTCTGCATGCAAGCTCAGCTCAGCTCTCTGCCTACTAAACTTCTGTGCCTGCCTCAGTTTCTCCAGCCCTTACTTATTGCTACTGCACTCTCCAAACACATCTGTGGTACCATGCTGTTCTCATGAGGGATGGGGGCTTGCTAGGACAGTCAAGAATGCTGGTGGCAGGTTCTAGACTCCAAATGTGGTGGGGCAAGAGGATGCATAAGGACAATGTCCTTATGGGGTCCAAGAATATCATGCAACAGAGCTGTGGAACTGACCAAAGTGACCACTGGGTGGTGAGAGTGACAGGCTGTAGCCTGCCCTCCTGGACCTACAGCATCCCCTGGGACCCCAGGGTGTCCTGTTCCTTGGCAACAGGAGGTTTGAAGTTTGGCAGGCAGCAGGTATTTCCTAGGACACAGGATCTGTGGCCTCTTGATCCCTGGTTCAGGCAAGTCCTTCCCCTCTGGGCTGGTTCATAAGTACTGGTCCACACAGAAGCTGTCCACAGCCCATGAATTGTAGCCATAGACAAATATGCTCACAGTCAACTGGGTTTACCAACTAGTGTTCCTTCTAGAAAAATCAGTTATCTGAAGTGCTGCTGCCCAGGCCTGAGCACACTTCCCACTTCACTGGGTTCAGTGTCCGACATGTCTGACCTGACCACTCAGCAGGGGTTCACTCATCTGAGAACTCAATTTTCAGTAGATCTTCATTATCTTCAAAGCTTATTTATTTATTTATTATTTATTTATTGGTTTTTCGAGACAGGGTTTCTCTGTATAGCCCTGGCTGTCCTTGAACTCAGAAATCTGCCTGCCTTTGCCTCCCAAGTGCTGGGATTAAAGGCGTGCGCCACCACACCCGGCTTTCAAAGCTTATTTTAAATATAGGTTGAAACTTGAGTTGTGGTGAAGACCCCTGCATCTGTGTACCACGTAAGCACCAGGAAGAGAGGCTGCAGCAGCACTGTTGCCTGCCTGCCGGCCGGCCTGCCTGCCTGCCAGAATGCTCTTCCCCACTCGCTCTGCAAGCCCCAAGAGTGGTACTGTGGGGCATCTAAAATGTTTCCCCAAAGGCTCTGGTATAGGAGGGCCTGGCTTCCAGATGGTGCTGTGGACAAGTGTGGGTCCTAGTCAGAGAGATGGGGCCTCATAGGAGGAGTTTAGGTCCCAGGGGGTGTGCCTTGAAGGGGATATGGGACCCCTGACCCCTCCCTCTGCATCTCTGCTTCATGTCCACTCAGAGAGTACAGCTATGATCTGGTCCGGCACACATGCCCTGATGCCTCAGAAACTCTGAACCACATGAACCTTTCTGCTTTTCTGCTTTTCCCAGGTATGCTTCTGACTAACCTGGTGCCCACCTCACCTGGTGCCCACCTCACCTGGTGTCCACCTCACCTGGTTACCACCTCACCTGCTGCCGTGTCTAGTCAATGGAACCACAGGGTGGGAATATTAGTCTCTTCTCAGCAGCCTAGCAGGAGGGTCAGCTGACAGTTTGGCTTCTGGGGTTACTGTGTGCACTGTGAACCATTCTCTGCTGATACATTATCATTCTTTGCTTCCAGTTTTCGTTTGCTTTGCAAGTTCTCCCTCTAGCTTCCCAGAAGTGAAGTCTACTGATTTTTACACTTCACCCCTCCCTCAGACAAGCATTTAAACCTATAAATCAAATTCCCCAAACTTGGCGGTGACTGTGTCTGTCAAATCTTGACATTTTCATTAAGTTGAAAATTGTTTTACCTACTATAGAAGTAGACCATCTGACTCTCGTATTGTGAAACAAGGCCTTGTTATGCAGACCACACCATCCTCAAATTTACAGTAATCCTGCCTCAGCCTCCTAAGTGTTGGAATTATAGGCGTGTCTCAACTATATCTACTTGATTCTGGCTATTTGGGCTCTGACTGACCCAGCACCTACTGTGGTGTTTTTTGCAGTGGCTGGGCGCATAGCTTCATAATGCATGATGGCTTGATGGGCTGATAGCATCACTTTAATTTCTCCATCCTTTCATATCTGCCACTACTGACGGTGGTAAAGATGTCAATCACAGAGGTGGAGAGCTGCTTTAGTGGGTGTTAGCACTTGCTTTGCAAGCGTGAACTTAGTTCAAGTCCCTAACACTCACATAAAAAGCAAGGTGTGCTTGTTTGCACCTGCAGCCCAGTGCTGGTGAGGCAGATAGAAGGATCCCTGGGGAATCTGGCCACCAGACTCAGAGATTTGGTCTTAAAGGGGTAAGTTAGGGAGTGACAGAGCAGGCCACCTAATATCCTCCTCTTGTTTCCACTTATGCATATGTGAGAATACCTACATATACATGTGCACACACCACACACACCTTATGCATAGACAGAGGGAAATCTTAAAAAAACCTAAAATGCTGAGGAAGACAACTGGTCTACCAAGCCCAGAGTATTCTGTTATTTATCTACTTAACAGACTCTCCACCAAGGGTTCTCTTTGTCCTGAGTGACAGCGTGTATATGCAGTCTCCGTAGCACCCCAGGCCCTTCTTTGCAGAGATGGAAATACACACATGCTTGAATGCTGCATAGGAGGATGGTCCCTAGGCTTCCCTCAGAGGTGGAGCAGCACCTGGTCTATCTTCTACAGTCTCTTTGCAGGGCTCTGTGCATCACAGGAAGGAACCAATGGGAGTTTAAACAATCGGTTAGGGCTCTGTGGGATCTACAGGCTTCACAAGTGTTACAAGAAAAAGCATGGTGGTTCCTGGGCTGAAATGTTAAGAGGTCATGAAAAGTTCATCCGCTCACCTGACCACCTCTACCCACCCAGCATTCACCCACCTACCCATCTATACCCATCCGTTTAGCTACACATCTATTTACCTGTCTGCTTACTCATTTATTCACCTACTGGACTGGCCATCCATCCATCCATCCATCCATCCACCCATCCACACACTGACCGATTCATCAATTCACCAACTGATTGATCCATCCATCTATCATCCACCCACCCATCAGTCCGTCCGTCCGTCTGTCCATCTGTCCACCCATCTAGGTGCCTGCCCATGGCTCTGGCCTTCTGTCTCCCGCTCCCTCGTTCTCCCCTGTGTCCGCCCACCACGCCTGCCCCCCTGACTCTCTTGTACCACTATTCTGCACTCTGCCTCCACTCATCTGTTCCTCTGTCCTAATGCTGCTTCCTCCTTGGCATGGATGGATCTTTTCTGTCTTGGCTCAGCTCCACCTCTCCACAGGAACATAATGCCGCCCCCCAAGGTACCTCTTTTCCCCGTGATATCTGTCCTGTCGGTTTCCCTGCATACATATTTTTATGTATAATGAGCAAGGCATATCTACCATGTCATATGTGTACTGGAGGAACCTGGGAAGGTTTCCTGCTTTGGAGTTTCCAGTGGGGAGGAAGGGTGAGACCAAGACCAGGACCTTTCAACAATCCATAGGCTCTTTCTTTATGGCAGAGGAGGAGGCCTGCAGAAGACACAGAAGCCCTGTGAAGGCTGGACAGTGCTCATCAGCAGGCAAGCCTGTCCATGAGAATCTCTGGAGCCAAGAAAGCTCTAGAATTTAAAACTACACCCAACAATGTTGTCTCAGAAGCCAGCAGGAACACAATGCTGCCCCTCAAGGTGACTCCTTTCCCCCTGACACTTGACAAACTACCTTGTAGGACTGAGCTAGATCAGGTAATGGTCCTTTATTAAACAGTTTTCTTCAGTCCTCCTCAGTCACTGTGTGCCAGGCGTCTGACCAGGGCTTCCTCCCATCCTTGTGTCCTGTGACCCTACAGCGGCATCCTGAGGGGTAGATGCTGTTCACTTCATGGATGAGAAACCACACTGGCTTCCCACAGCTTCTAACTAGGGCTTGGTGCATCTCGACTTCTCAAGTCTTAAAGCCTGACTCCTTCTCCTGTTCCATACCCACCGCCGTGGGAAGGTCTGCTCTGCATCAGAGCAGCTGATCTGCAGAGGTCCATGGTCTTGTGAGGCTTTCTGTAACTCTTGACAAGCATGCTGTTAGCTTCCCGTGTGTTCCCTTTCTAACCTGCATACAGGTGGAGTGAGACCTGCACTCAGGCCCTTACCCTGGCACTGTGGCCTTGGCTCACAGCCTTCTGGCACTTTCTTAATTCACGCTGGATCAATGAGGGCATGGGGCATCATGAAGTCAGGTCAGATAAGCCGATCAGACAAACTGGTCTGGGATCCCTCTTTGAGCAAGGAGGAAACCTGCCTGTGAACTGTCAGCAAACAGTGACACCGTGTGGAGAATGGAAGAAACAGCTTTTCTGGTTGCAGTTTTGTCTGTCAGGGGAAAGTGCTCGAGCACCCAGCAGGTTGCTAACTAAGAACAAAGGCGCTCAAGTCAAAGGCATTTAGGATGGACAGCTGAAGCAGCTTTATTTGCTCACAGGAAGGAGCCAGGTGGAGGTCCTGCACACACTCATGGCCTGTTAAGGCTCTCCTCAGGGCTCCTCTCACAGCTTGTGCTTCCCCAAGGATCTCAGGGTCTCAGTGCCCATGTCTGAGGGGAGGTCAAGCTGAAGAGCACAGGCATATATAAAGTAATAGTGCAAAGGAGTCTCCCACAGCCTGCTCCCGAGTGTGAAGAGTCGAGGCCAAGAGGTCCACTGTGTGACAGGCACACACTGTACAGTGCAGAGCTGCACACACAACTCCTGGGGCTAAATCTAAGGCCAGAATTCCTCTCAAGAGCTCCCGTGAGCCCTCAGTGCAGCCTTCGACAGAGGTTCTGCCATCACAGGCTCAGACGAGTGCCCGGTATAAGCACACGGACGAGGACTCCTACTCAGGAAGCAAAGCATTGTGGTTGGTGCCGTGGCAGCACAGGACAGCTGAGTTCTACGTAAACAGTTCTGAGTATGGTTTTACAGATATAAAATGCATCAGCTAACAGCAGTGCCTTGAGGAATGGTTTACATTCATAGCTGCAACGGAATTAGGACAGCAGTGTCACCGCTTGGCCACCTGGGCTTGTGTGTGTGGTGTCCGCTGAAAAGCAAAACTACATCTGAAGAGGACAAGTTACCCACTGTCTCCTGAGGTGCAGTGGCATGTGCAGGCACGGCCCCTGCAGTCTGATCAGGAATGGCTTTCTGCAGTATACCACTGCAGAAATTACACTTTTGGCGCTCAGGATCAAAGCCTGCCCAGCTGTGCTGAGGCTGTCACGTTCTCTTAGTAGCTGTTCACGCAGTGCAGTGCTGGGTGAGCTCAGGCCTCAGCCCACCAGCAGTGCCAGTCCCTCATGCTGCCCAGCATACGAGTCTCTACCTGGCCTCATGCCCCACTCAGGAGGACAGCTTGGAGTAGCTGGGAGGGGACAGCTTTCTCTTCAAGTACTTGAGCACGTAGAGTGGGAGGCAGCTGACCACAGTGATGGCTGACACTTTCCACAAGAAGGTCACGGTTGTGATGAAGGCAACATCTGTCAGGAGGAGGCAGAAAAGAATAAGAGCCAACTACAGGAGCTCCCAGGCCCTAAGATCGTAGCCACAACCCAGACTGAGCCCCCTCAGGATCCCCAGAGCCAGTGGCTCTATCGTGGCTGTGCGACACAAGTCTGTCCATGACCTTAGCAGTCCAAAGTGTGCTTTTCTCACAGTGAGCACAGCCCGGAACTGGGAAGGACTTGCACAGGACTTGCACAGGACCAACAGGCAGACAGTACCTGCAGTAAGGTTTACAGAACACTACCTTGCTGGATGCAGGCTCGCTTTCTGTTAACTAGGCCATGGACGCACTCATGTGCAAGCCAAGCCTAATGCAAGCTGAAAAGCCTACAAAGTGCAGAGACCCGGACTGCTGTGAGCAGCTGTGCTTCCACAGGCACTCTCTCATATCAGGGACTGGAGCCCAGGCTGTCTTAGGGAAGGACAACAGGCTAGACCCCAGACTTCCCTCACCTAGCTAGATAGCACCCAGGAGTACACTGTGTAAGGAGGTGGCTCAGGGTAGGCTCATGAGGCTTCACTGAGATGACAAGTTCCAAGTTAGAGGAAGATCGGTTTATATTTACATTTTTAAAGAATTAGGTTAGCATGCTTATCAATGCTATTTTGCTAAATTTCTATATTCTAGAAGGGAATAATAACTTTACCTACCTAAGAAAGCGCCAAAAGACACTCTGCCTAGACCTGTGCCAAGAGAAAACATGAACAAGGCAGATGAAGGATAGATTAAAGAGGCTCAGACATGTTAAGTGGTTAGTTAGCTACTGATTAGAGAAATGCATTAAAAAGCAGTAGAACGTTATGTTAGCACGGGATGCACTTGTAGCTGGGGTTTAACCTTTCCTTCCACTGCCTGCTGCTATATCATCTTTTAAACAGAATGCCAATGTAACAACTATGTGACTGTCACTTGGAAGCCAACACCCAGACACATTCCCTGAATGTGCGCTAGGGTCTGAGAGCGTCCACTTTAGAGCTCCGCTTCACCTGAGCAGCCTCAGGGCTCCTAATGCCTGCCCCCATGCATGAGACCTGTCCTGTGCAGCCTGGCCTGGCAGGGGGCAGACAACATCAGCTGCAATCTGCAGAGGAGAGCATGGGAACAGAGGCAACAGTCCTGCCTAGGGTCCTGTGACAGGCTGTTTGGTGTCACTTGTGTAACTCCCACTTAGAGAATCTACTGTATGCCTGCCTGTATGACAGCAGTGAACTATAGAATGATCATTTGTTTTCCAGCCCTAGTGTTTTGACCTACTGTCTGTGTACAGTGATAGACACATGCTGAAATGAAGGCTGTAAAAGCAAAACCTTTCCCTATCGGAGAATGTGGTTCATTCACACCACGCTCCAAAGAAGACGTTCTCATTTGAAGCCCTTCCTTCCATGCCAGATATGTCATGCTTCCTTTAATGTACAGCTAACTCTTTCCATTTCCCATCTGCATCACTCCTGCCTGGGCTAAAGAATGATGGACTGTAGCAACTCTACTCACTCACTGTGGCTTTGTATTCATAAGTGTGCAAACATCACACTCATCACCCAAAGTCACAGTGTCCCCATGTGACATGCAGGGTCCATAGGTATGTGACTAGTTTGTATGGACAACTGCTCAATATGAGAACTGTTGCTGCTGTCATGGGTGTGAAGAACACAAGAGAAACATGTAAAGGTTTCTCCTTTTTGAAGCCTGGGACCTTTCTTTTTAGACCAAGGACACTGCTGGGCTTTCAGGCAGCTAGAAGAAGGTACACCACGGCTGCAATGACCATGGCCACACTCTCTGCTCTGAAGTCCAGGAAGCTGGGACTTTCTGTCCTCCAGGAGCCCAGTGAGGCCCCACACTCATCAATACTCAGATGAGCACACCATGCTCTTCAGCCACATTGACCAGGTTGATCTGATCTGGCTGAGGAAGCAGAGACAGAACCCAGCAGTGCAGTGCAGTGCAGTGCAGTGCAGTGCAGTGCAGTGCAGTGCGTAACAGTGTGGAGTGTAGGTCTCAGATGGGGATGCCTGAGGAACCCTAACACATTTCACTTAGGATCTTTTTCCTTAGGAAACTGAGCTTGGGACTATAGTCCCAAGGCCTCCTGGCAAATCACTGTGAGCTGGGCTAGGGAAGCATAAGGAACGAACTGGAAAAAATTAGCACTAGACTCCAGCTTAAGGAGGTGCTGGCCGGGTGTGGTGGCTCATGCCTTTAATCCCAGCACTCGGGAGGCAGAGGCATGTGGATTTCTGAGTTCGAGGCCAGCCTGGTCTACAGAGTGAGTTCCAGGACAGCCAAGGCTATACAGAGAAACCCTGTCTCAAAAAACCAAAAAAAAAAAAAAAGGAGGTGCTGGTGAAGACACCCTCTTTACACGGTGAGAAGCCTAACTAAGGCTGCCATCGGGAGCCTGGCTGGGCTGCTCTGTCTGATGAAACTTCTGCAGACAGCAGAAGGAAGTGGAACACATGTGGCTCACAGTCTTGATGCAGTCAGCGTCCTCCACCAGGAACACGAACAGTGCAGCTCTTGTAGGGAACACGAGTGAAGCAAGCATAAGGAAGGTGATGAAAGTCTCCATTTTATAAACCACTACCAGATTTTTATCTTTCCATAAAAACACCCTGTGTGGTAAAGCTTTGTTATGGCATTTGTCTGTAAGAGAAGGTGTTGAGGAAATGACAACCAAGGGTTAAGGATCACTTGCAGATAATGAATCGAGGCTCCAAGCACTTACCAAAATACTCATTTAGAAAAGCAAGTGAGGCAACATAGCAGCCCAGACTGAGGAACTCCGCCACAACCATCAGCCAATGCCATGTCCTGATAGTCAGGGCTACCATGAGCAGCTCAGTCAGGATCAGCGCTGTGAAGGAGATGGCCACAACATGGACAAACTCGGCCTCGAAGAGCAGCAGTGCCCCGTACATGAGGATGCCTCCTGAAGGAGAGAGTGGCTTTTCTCAGGGCAGCTTCCTTGCTGGCCTGGGAACTGCATTATCATGTGACTTAGCTAGAAAAGGGAGCAAGGAACGGCTGGCTCAGACATACGCAACAGGGACCAGGAACACAGCCAGTCTTCACAGGGATGGACAGTCCAATCAAAAACTCAACTGTGGCATCCGCAGGGACTCACAGACTTTAAAGACCTACAGGAAGTCAACTTCCCCTTTGGTTGAGTTCACAGTAAGTCTCGAATGAGCTCTCTGATCGGCCAGGCAGTTATGCTAGGATAGATAAGCTGCCCCTCACTAGAACCCTAGTAAAGGGCAGCAGCTTCCCACTACACATACAGATGTCTCCAGGCCTCGCCATCATCACTCCAAGGAAACCATTGTGCAGCACAAGGTGAGAAGTACTTATCAAAGTGTTCTGACTAGCTGACAGACAGCAGTTAAAAAGTGCCTGTCTGGGCTGGGGAAGGCAGCTGAGTAGGTAGAGATTGGCATCACACAAACTGGGCACAAGGACACACACCTGGAACCCCAGCACTTGGAAGGTGGAAATAAAACCCACCTTGGGCTATATGAGACCCCATCTCTAAAATTCAAAACCCGTCAACCAACCCAAAAGCTCCTCCCAGAATATCAATCCATAATCCACATGCTGGAATACCAATCTACAAGATAGACATAGGACAATACTTACTGTTAGAGACATTTTAAGCTGCTATTTAATTTTCAGGTGAAAACACAAAACAGTAATCCTAAGACAACACAGACAGGCAGGCAGGCAGACAATCCCCAAGTTGTTGGGGACTTTTAGTGATGAACGTACATGAATGGGAAGATGTGTGTTACAGGACAGGTCTTGTAAAATCAGGTCCACCTTACCTTGGTAAATACTGATCAAAACCCAGATGAGGAAGGTCTTGAAGGAAAGGGATCTTCCCTAGGGAACAAGAGAAGAGTCTGTTAAGAGAGCAGGGTGGCATGGTTGACTGTGTTCCTAAGGAGCAGCTCCTCCTGGGGCCTGGGCCTACCTCCTGACCTGACTGACACAGGTATATACCTCAGGTGATGCTGTCCCCTGCAGTAACTGCCTTGCTGGGTATCAGGGTGTATACTGAATGCTGGTGGTTGGTCAGGGTCTCTCTCAGATGCCCTCTCAGCTCATCTGTGGAATTCCTACAGCCATGCCCTGAGATTCTTAGTAACCAAGAAACTGGTGCCTACAAAAAACCCACTTAACTGAACTAGGAGATAAAGACTGTAATAAAATGCTTTTCTCTCTACTTTGCTACTTTTTGGAAATAAATATTTATTTCTCAGTTTCTTCTGGACCTCATTTCCCCAAGTGAAAATGGTGATGGTACTTCAGTTATGACTTGTCCCAGCTGGAGTAAAATTTTCTGATTTGTTAATAATTTCAGGAAAATCTGCCGCATTAGTAGATCCAGCAGACAGATGGAATGGACTTTCATGTACTTTGCTTCAACCATTCGAACTGAAAGAAGAGATGCTGCTTATGCACGCATCCCCAGGGGTTCAACCCTGTTTCTCTCTGTGCTGGGCCCTGTCAGGTGATAATTGCCGGAAAAATGTGTGAAGGAAGGGTGGGTGTGAGCCTTTCATTTATAGAGCTCTGTACGAATTGGTCAAGAATAGGGGAGCCTGTGGGCCCTCCCTCAGCTTCTGTTCCTACTTGCACACCTCCCTTGTGGCATACTGTGATGTTAGTGAATCAGAGTCCACAGTTCTGTCTAATGCATCCCTTTTCTCAGCTTCACTCCCCTCGAGAGTTTCTTGAAGCAAATGTGGGCATATGTGCCCACAGGAAAAGCTGGCTGATGTGGGGTCCCAGAAGACATATCATGTATGCAAGGAAACAGTAGCACACCAACGCCTAGATCCCACGGAACTGGCGTATGTTGAGGGCTTTTAACGATGAATGATGAATGGGAAAATGTTACAGGACTGAAGAGACAGCTCAGCAGTGGAGGGAACTTAGTGCCCTTCCAACATGAGGCAGTGCATAGCCACCTACAGCTCCAGTTCCAGGGGACACAAACATACTGTGGCCTCTGTATGTACCTGCACACATGTGGGACATATATATGCATGCAGGTACATGTGCAAACTACAATTCAAGTTGTATTTTTTTGTTTTGTTTTGTTTTGTTTCGAGACAAGGTTTCTCTGTATAACCCTGGCTGTCCTGGAACTCACTTTGTAGACCAGGCTAGTCTCGAACTCAGAAATCCGCCTGCCTCTGCCTCCTGAGTGCTGGGATTAAAGGCGTGCACCACCACGCCCGGCTGGGGTTCCATTGTTAGACTGCTTGTTTGTAACCAGCCAAACATCTTGGGAATATACTTTCAGTCAAAGAAACATCCCATGTAGTTGTCTTCACCTATTTTATTAGTCATCACTGCAGTTCCTGGTGTTCCTTCAGGCATAGAAGTTCTCCCTTAAGGAGAAGTCCCCCTTTTCATATCAGTGTAGATCCAGGAAGACTACTACACATTTAGTTTCTCCTGGGAGGGAGCGCCCTCTGGTTGAGTCACATGCTAGGTCAATGTCACCATCAACGACTCTGCAGCAATTATTTACTTTCTGGTATCACATGGTGCTTCAGGTTAGCCTCCATTTTCTGTGCCTTACCTGGAATTTACTTCTCCTTCATTGTTCAGCTCCACTGGTTAGAGAACACTGCAGCCCCAGATGTGCTCATGGCCACTGGTTCCAGGTCATTATCACGAGCTGACCTGGGATGTGTGTGTCTCTTTGTGAAGTCATACTCATGGCAATATGCACTTCATGCCCCTAACAAAACCAGGAGCCCAAACTGATACCTAATTACCAACTAAGTCCGTATTTTCTGGTGTCTCATCACTAAGAAGGCTGTTCTCACTAGCTACATGTTTGTACATGTTCATTGTACACTAAGGACACAAAAGATTTCCCTATAAGAAATAAATGTACAGTTCTTGCCAGCCTTTCTGCAGACTATAGGTGACCACACACCATCTCCAGTGTGAGATGATGACAATCTACCTGTTTTAAACTGGATTCCATCATTCCAGTGTCCATTCTGCAGTGCGCAGGTCTGTGGTTCTGACATGCATAGTCAGGTACCCACCACACAGTGGCAGATACAAACACCTTGAGATTCCCTCACCCTATAGTTTAAGTTTTAAGTTTTGTCAACCACTGATCTGTTCTTGACCTTTGGTTCTGTACTTTCCAGATACTGGAGAAATAGAATCAAAGTAACTTTGGTGTTGAGTTTCGGATTCATCTGTGATTCCTATCATCCGAATGATCTGTTTTTCTTCTTGCTTCTACACAACATCCCACTGCATATCCCACTGTATCATCACTGCTGCTTGTGGTCAGCAGGAGGCTTATCCATTTTCTGGTCCAAGTATAACTGGCTGCTTCAAGCTCTTGGCATCTGTAACAGAGCTACCACAAACTTCTTGTTGGTACATGTCCTCACCAGCTTGTGGGACTTAAAAGCACTGAAACCTCGAATTTCTTTTTATTCTTTTTAAAGTTTATTTTAAAATTAAAATCTAATTATATCATTTCCCTCTTTCTTCCTTCTAACCCTTACCATTCTTTTATTCAAATTGATAGTCTCTTTTTCTGTGTGTGTGTGTGTGTACACGCACGTGTGTGCACTGTGTGTATAAATATATAAATACAAATTGCTGAGTCTACTTGGCATTGTTTCTGTATGTATGCCTTCAGAGTGATCCTTTTGTATTGGATAACCAACTAGAAGGCTCATCCTTGGCAGAGACCAGTTCTCCCTAGTCCATCATTAGTTGCCTATGGTTTTACTGTAGCGGTGGGAGCCCATCACTGTCACTGTTCAGACTGTTGAGGTGTCATGGGTGTAGCTTCCTTGTCTTTTCTAAAAAGACAATCTCACAACAGACTTCTATGTGTTTGTTCTTGCTCTTAAAACGTTTCCATTCTCTTCTGAGATGTTCCCTGTGCCTTAGGTACAAGAGTAGTGTTGTAGATGTTTCTGCTAAGGCTGGGCTCTCCAGGATCAGCTGATCTTTGCCTTTTGAACAATCTGAGTGTTCTAGAGTGGTCTCCACGTGCTGCTAAGAGAAGCTTCTTAGATACAGGGTAAGAACTACCCTTGTCTGTGGGTGCACAGGTTTTAGAATGCAGTTAGGAATCGTGCTAGCCTAGCAAAGGGCAGCAGCAAGATCTCCTCTAGTATCCACGACCTCACAAGCTCTGGGCAGTTACTGTAGCCATTCTTAATTGGTGTGTAATGTTAGCTCATTGCTCTACATTTGTAACATAGACAGAAAATAATGGTGGGCATTTTTCACAGGCTTCTTTGACAACTGCACATCAATTGTGGTTATTAATTTAGAACTTTTGTTCACTCTTTAAACTGGTTTTCCTTGATGACTTTTAAGAGTTTTTTTTATGTGTTATGAATACAAATCCTTAGTCAAGAGTGTAACTTGCAAATATTTTCTCCCAGTCCATGGTATGGTTTTATCTGTTCATTTTCCAAACTGCATAATTCATAAAGCAAAACTTTAAAATTATAATGAAATCCATTTTATTTTGTCCTTTATGGATCATGGTTTTGGTCTGTGTCTAAAAACTCTCTGTTGAGGTTATAAATTATTTTGTCCTGTATTTCTTCCATTCAGCTTACAGTTTCTATGCACATCAGTGGTCACTTGAGTGCTTGTGCACACTTGGGGTGAGGGAGTGGAGGTTGCAGAATAAGTAGAGTCAGCTGTCTGAGATCATTGCTGACATCAGCTCTCTTCTGCCTGAGCTTCGTTTTTGTTAGAGTTCAGCAGTGTGTATGGATTTCCTTCTGGATTCTCTTCTACCCACTCCTCTGTGTCTGTTCCATCCACTGTCTTCACTGTTCTTATAGACCAAGTCCTGAAACAGGAAACTGAGCCAGCCAACTCTGCTCTTTCCCGAGCGCTCTGACAAAGCCAGTTTCCTCCTCGTTGTTCCATCAAAATCTTAGAGCCAGTTTGTCTACGTCAACCAAGTTTAGTCTCTAAATCAAAATTCTTCCAAAAATGTGTCACAGTTCTTATGCATGCATTTTTCAATGTAGTATCAGAGTTACACTAGAGTGCTTTGCTTGTTTAATATTACTAAAACTGGTATTATTTTTGTATCTAACTATTACTAGAATATATGAATTAGAAATCACATAACATAGATTTTTCTTTTGAGATTTGAAAATAATTATGGAACCTATAAAGAGAAGTTAAAATTGTGCCTTTGTCAGGAGTTAACACACACTGGGGAGGCAGAGGCAGGTAGAGTTTGAGGCCAGCCTATTCTACAGAGTGAGTTCCAGGAGAACCAGGGCTATACAGAGAAACCCTGCCTCAAAAAGAAAGCAGTATTTTAAAAATTACACATTTTAAAAGACAGAATCATGTTGAGGATATTCTACAGAAGAGAAGAAGTGATAGACACTGCAGGGTTCTTAAAAAGGACCAGCTGCAATTCCTTACTGGGAATCATTGCAACTGGTTAAAAATCAAACCAATTCTGCCATTAGCCAGTGATGCAAACTGTGAACTGTGAGCCAAATTCATAGGCAAGCAGAGATACCTCAGGGTCACAGGCTGTCTCAATTGACTTTCAGCTAGGCTACTATCCCTATTCTCAAACTCACTAGCTCCCTAACAGTGTGTCCATTCATCCAGGACATGAAGTGCTAGGCGAGGCATGCGCATGCCAGTTTTCTGTCTGATGCTGGCATGTCAAGATTGAGTGAACTCACGATAAGCAAAGCTTAATACCTCAGAGCACAACTGGGCTCTAAAAACAGAACAAAAATTATTTCAGTTAAAAATATATTATTTTCTGTAAGGAAGGCAAGCTGGTGTTTTTTGTTTTTGTTTTTTTTTTTTTTTTTTTTTTTAATGAAGGCAATGTCTTTTTATGTAGTTGACTTATATTTATTCCTTCATTCCTTCATCAACCACTTAATGAGTAGACAGGTACCAGGTATCTCTATCTTCAGGGCCTAAAACATATCTGGTGACACATAAGAAGGGGCAGGTATAGCTTAGGCTGAGGAAGCAGACCCACAAATGTTTAGGTTCACAATTAGCAAAGCCGACTAGAGCAATAAGATGGTTCTGTAATGTGTGTCCTGCTTATACTCTTGACTAAATGACTAAGTTTACAAGCAGACATAGAAAACAGGGTGTGGTTGCTTAAAGAGAATTTTCCATAGGCTACGATTTGAAAGCTTAGTTCACAGTTTTGCTTTGCAAAGGATTAGAAAGTGTGGCCTTGCTGGAGGACATGCATGGGTTTCGAGGCTTACAAAGCCCACACCAGGCCCAGTCTTGTGCTCTGCCCAGCAAAGGCAGAAGCTGCCATCCTGTGAGAAGCTACACTGACTTGGGACTGGGCTCTTAGGAGTAAGCTGTTCCTAAGGAGGTCGGAATTGGATGTGTGTGATGTCAAAGCATATTTTTAAAGCTAGAAATGATGAAGACAAGAATTTGAAGTATATCAGATTTTAACATAATAGATACTACAAAGATAAAAATGACAGATATCTGGATCATGGAAAAAGAAAACTTAGAGACAATGGGGGCTGAAGTGCTAAATAATGCAAAGATCACTCTGGGAGGTTGAGACATTTTATATTGTTGATCTTTACAAAAGTGGAAACTTGACCAGGATGCAACCCAGTTCAGACTGCACATGACATTCCTTATGTTTACACGGTGTGAGCTTATGATGAATATTAGCTCGAGCGAGTGAGTTACTCACACACTTGGGACCCCATACATACTTTTGTTACTAGAGTAACTTAGATGCCTGTAATGATGCTGGTCTATTGCTACAAGTGGTAAAGCCCTGTGTCCTCCAATGCTGCGGAGACTCCCTCCTAGCCTGGGAGCGCCATCATTCTGAGCAGCATGGCTCAGTGTCCTAGCTTTAATGGGATGGAGGCTGCTTGGATTTAAGAACAGGTATGGTAGAGGATTGGGGTGCTTAAACTTGTATCAAAAGCTGGTTTCCACCTTCCTTTTGTTAACCAAACATTTGCAGAATATCTGGAGATAAGGAAATGCATGAGCTACTAAAACTCTAATTATTTGCAATAACTTCCTACAGTTTTCATTTCTATGACCTTACTGTGATCCTATCACAATGGTCTCATTTTAGGATTTTTAGACTCGACGTGTCCCTTCTAGCTATAATATGTTAAATTTTGGATAATGTCTTGTGGTAGCTACAACTACATTATCATCATGATAATGATCACATTTATAACTTATTTTATATGATCACAATGAAGATTTATTTAATATGAAAATAGAATTATTTGGATACTTTATAGCTTTTTAAAGAGGCTTTATCATTTTATAAATGTGGTCTTTATACTAATATCATAAAACCCCCAAAGTAATGTGACTTACCTAAAACTTATCTGGTGAGCTGATGTTCAGATGAACTACAGTCTAGCCTGCTAGTTAGCAGTCAGCTGGATTACAGTCTGGTTTGTTAGCAGTTAGCTAGGCTACACCCTAATGTGCTAATGGTCAGCTGGGAAGTAACTAATTCTTTGAACACCCAATCTAATTCTTTTTTCACTATAGCATATTGCTACTGCTTTAAAATTGGAGTTGATAATTTCAGGTTATCAACTGAAAACCTAAATTTAATTGAAGGTTAGTAGGTTTTTCTTTCTCTGTGCCAATTTAGGAAAAGCTAGCCATGCAGAAAATTCTCAAGTTACAACAATCTGTATGTGCAGGGCTCAGCTACTTCTCTACCCTTGTCCTCATTGTCTCTAGCTTTAAAAATATGCTTTGATGTCACACAATCCAGTTCCAACCTCCCTAGAACAGCTTACTCCTCAGAGCCCAGTCCCAGGAGAGTGTGGCCTCTCACGGAACGGCAGCCTCTGCCTCTGCTCTCACAGGGACAGCAGCTTCCGCCTCTGCTGGGCAGGCTATGCTTCGCTCTGTCCCCACAGAAGAGCACATGTCTCTAAGTTACAGGACTGAGAAGCACTTTTCAAGTGTAATTCTGAAACCCACAACTAGAGAGCTAGGGATGCCAGGCCACTGCAGCCAGACCACCCTAGTGCAGCCAGGTGATTGAGGGCTCTGGAGAGTGCTGAACTCTGCACTGAGTTAAAGGAGGCCAGTCTTCTCCTGGTAAAGATACTAGGCTAGGCAGGCAGAGCTGCAGGTATACAGGGTCCTTTATACTAATATCAAAACAAAGGCCTGGATGTCTTTGCTAAATTTACAAAAGTTCCACAAATGGTTCAAAACACCTGTTAAGTTCTCATGTATAACATCACATGACTATCACAAGGAGTAGAGAACTTTAAAAAAAAAAAAAAGAGATTTCAAAATGCTTTCTTATGCTTGCCAAATGTCAGGGTGTATGATATCCCAGAACAGAGGCTGCCTCTGCTTTGCAGGAACACACAAAGGACCAGCTCTAGTGTGCTCTCACTGGACAAGCCTAGCACTGGGCTCCTACCTTGGTGAGGTCCTTGTATAGCTCTGGGTAGAGAATCGCCATCTCTGGCTTTACATCTTGGTCCAACACTAAGGAGAACACTGGGAACATGGTGTAGATAGTTGCATACCTAGAAAACCAAGACCAAGTTGAGTTAGCCTGCCAGATGCTTGTGACACAACTCTGACCATGTTTCTAGGGTCACAGAGAAGTCAAACTCTCAAAAAACAGAAAACAAAATCTTAGAAAAACTAGCCCAAACCTCCACTATGGCAATCAGTTTAGATTACTCTGCAGCTTAGGTACCAAACCCAGCACAGACGGTTGTAAAAACCACAAACACAGGGAAACATATCCATCTAAAATCAGAGTTTTCTTATTAACCTGTATTTTTTGAAACATAGTTCTCACAGCCAAGGACAAAGAGAAACTTCCTAGGAAGCCCAGTCAGGCCTTGAACTTGTGATCCTCCTGCTTCAGCCTCCTTAGTGGTGGGATTACATGGTATTGTACCACAATGTTCAGTGTTCTTGTTAAATTTTGGATGATGGCAGACTCACATGCAACCATCTAATACAGAGAAATCCTAACTCTCTTCACACTAGTACCTAAATGTGTCCACACTCAGTCATCAAGCACGGCACCCAGCTCATTCAGATTCTCCTTCTCTCCCCCCCCATCTCCCCCACCCCCGCAACACCCCCCTCCCCCCCAATCTCTCTTTCATTGTAGGGCTACTGTGGAGACTTAGGTAGAAAGTACATTTTGTAGATGGTTTTCCAGATTCCATGTCATGTCCTGGAGATCTGTGCTGTGGGTGTGCACAGTGCCTTCCTCACAACTGAATGGTATCTCACGGTAGATAAGCCACACTTGCTGAACCACTTCTTCATTTATGTAAATATATCTTGGTTATTCTCAACTTGGGGTTATTTAAATAAAATTGGTATAAACATCTATTACCCTCTCTTCCTTTTTGATATAGGGTCTTACTTTGTAACCAAGATTAGACTGAAACTTACTACATAGCCCAAGCTAGCCTCAATTTGTCCTGATCCAGCCTAGTAAGTGCCGGGGTTATTGATAGACATGCACCGCTCTGCTCAGTTTGTCTCCATTTTTGTGCAGATAACCTGCCATTTCTTTGGCACTTCTTTGGCAGTGTCACCACAATAGGTTCTGGCCATCCCGCACAGGCATACTCACTTTAGCTTCTTCTGCATGCCTGTGACTTCTTGTACTCTGTGGCAAGCACTTGTAAGCAGCCCCTCTCTGCAACCCTACCTGAGGCTCCTTATTGTAATCTTCTGTTGGATCAAACAGGCTCAGGAGATCATGTACATTTTACAAGGCCATAGCTACTAATGGTGGGAAGCAACAAACATGTCTGGGTTGGAGATGTGAGGCCTCCATTCCTTAATTATATCAATGTGGTCAGAAACACATTGGTTTCCCAGAAGCCCATACAGATCCTTCAAAGAGGATGGCTGTGCTGTGGGAAGGGACATGCTACTTACTATATGGCAAAGTCCCAGAAGGAGTTTCTGCTTTGATGATGTGGTAAGATGGAAGGAGGCAGAAGCCCAGAGATTCCGCATTTGCTGCAGATAGCAGACTCTGACAGAGGACAGGTGTTTCGCAGGTCTTAACAAAGACACAACTCCCATGTTTTGGCTAAAGTTATTAGGAATTCTGGGAGGATGACACGTACTTAGGATGCACTTGCACCAGCTTGCAGGTAAGACCTTGCTCTGTCTGTCCTCTACTGACCAGGAGGGCAGCTGAAAACTGTAGCCAAAGGTGCTGGTGCTGGTGTAGTGGAGGACAGCACCCAAGTCAGTCCTTCAGTCTCCATCCAGCATGGTCCCAAATCTCCCAGATACCGCTCACTGTTGTCACATGCCGCCACACAGGGAATGCACAAGGACATTCGCAAGCAGAGAAACCCGAAAGTCAGGGATACTTTTCAGGTTCTTTCTGGTTGAGAGATCTGAGGTGTGTGATGAGTCTCAATGGGCAGACAGTGGCAGGGAGAGCTTTTATTCTGTGGTCACACACCAATGCTAATACTTCTATGATTTCTAGTATAACAACTAATGGATGAGTATGGGAGAAATGACCATTTGTTTACTTAGAAGGAGTCTTCCTTTTCACACTTGGTTGACAATATCATCTTGGCACATGTACTGCTATGCTTTTGAAGAACTTGTCCAAGGTTTCTCAGTGGCTGTCTCTGAATGCAGAGCTTTGTTGCTGCGAGGGACAGACTAGCCATGTCTCTCCCAGTGCTTTCTATCTCATTTCCTGGTTGGTGGCTGGTCCCATTCCCTCATGGTAAAGTCATATTCCCACTGGGACAGGGCAGGCTCAGGAGGCCTGCAGCTGTGGCCTGCAGCTCCAACCCCTGCTGATGGCAGTGTTGGCATGTGCCCGCCCCTTGGCTCTGCCCCTCTCATTATGCTTCGGGGCCCTTTTATACAACCTCAGATCTGCCGTGGTTCCTGACACAAATTATGGCTTCCCCAAGAATGCAAAGTCTAATGAGAACCTTAGTAGTCCTCAAAGGCACACGCGTATAGGTGTTTTTCAAGTTTTCCAAACTTAACATAAGATTTTATAGCAGTTAAGTCATCTTAAATGTTAATATGCAAAGAATTATCCAGAACACCTAAAGCACCACTCAATATGCTCCACATCTCTTTTAAATAAAAGTTCTCACATACATGAGGCTGAGAGGCACCGAGAACATCTGTTTCACTTACCCTACCATAAGGAATCCCTGGTACAGCGGTACAGATGCAAAGTAGAAGACTGAAGAAAACACAGCCTTAAAAGACAGAACACAGTAAGTTAAACACCAGTGCTACATTTGTCTCATCTTGACAGAGGATCTCACTACAATACAGTGACACCCAGTAAGTCCAGTGGTCACCTCCCACAATGGCACAGCTTACAGAGAAGCCACTGCCTGCTGTGGCATGGTGGGCATAGGCTCGATACCTGCATGGTGGAGATGATGAGGCCCCTGTGCATGACAAACTGGCCGAGTGCTGCAGACCGTTTGTAGCTGTTCCGGCCGTGCACCATGAGCAGCCTGCCGATGTGTCTGAACTGTGTGATGGAGAAGTCCGCTGCCAGGGAAGCCTGCTTCCCCTCCTGAAAAACCACAAAGAATCTCTGAGAAGCACACAACGCTGAGTTTTAGAGCTCATATGAATTAAGACATTAGGGCAGTGCATGCTTGACCCCTAGCATCACCCAGTACGCCATCCATCTGCACCGGACAGTGTGGGTGAGGTAGAGGAGACTGTACCACAACCTGTGCACACACAGACATCAGCTGCTCACAAGAATAAAGGGGCTTTGATCTACTAGCAACATAGAAAATAAGAAGGGAGGGGTTAGCACTGACTATGGGGACACTTCACCCTATCACATAGTTCCAGGCTACTTCAAGACAATTCTCTAAATCATAGTTTGAAAAAACAATCTACATCTGATTTTTCAAAGCTATCAAGGAGAGTAGAACAGAGCAGTCAAGGGAAAAACCAAAGTCAAGTTCAACAAATTTTTTAGGTCTTGCTGTGTGTATATATGTTTGGGTGACTACAGGAACAATCAAAGTTGACACAAACACAAATGTCAACCGTGGCTTAGTTGGCAGGAGAAAGGGACACCTCCACAGAGAATGAAGCCCTTCAGCAGGGGAAGGCCCAGGACAGGCAGACAGGGTATTCAGTGATGCAGGACCTGGGGCATAAGCACAGGGGACCTGACATAGCTCCTCAAGGGACACACGCGCAGGGAAGGCTGGGGAAGGCAGTGGAAGGCTGTGGAAGGCAGTGGAAGGCTGTGGAAGGCAGCGGAAGGCTGCGGAAGGCCGCTGGCTTCCTACTGTTTACCAGCACACCGCGGTGGGGCAGTGAGGACAGAGCACGTAAGCATGTGAGACAAAAGCACAGACCTACCTTCCCTTCAATCCCAATCCCACAGTCAGCTGCCTGGATCATGCTCACGTCATTCCCTCCATCGCCTGAGAGGTACCAAGAGGTGGAGAGTAAATAAAACATCTTTTTCTTTTGTGTTTTATACTACTGTTAGGGACTATTAAGAATTTCCTGTAACACAGATGAAATCAATTGTAGAGACAACACAGTTTGCCTTATGTTAAAGAGTTGGCAATTTTTCACATTTCATGTTGAGGAAGGTAGAACACCATCCCACCCACTCATGGTGTGGCTGAAGCTGGGTGGGCTCACCGATGGCACAGGTGCGCTTTCTGGTATGCTGGCGTAACAGGGTCACGATGTGGGCCTTCTGGGTGGGTGAACAGCGGCAGCAGACCACAGCAGGGCACTGGCAGGCCAGCTCCACAAGTTCATGCTCGTAGTATCTCAAGCAGACCTGGGAGACAGTGCTGTGACTCTACTGTCAACACACAACCCTGGGCTCAAGTGGAAGTAAGAGGAATTGTAGGAAAGCCTCAGCCTTCCTCAAGTAAACAGACTCTCATTTTTTGGGTCTCATCCTGGACTATGCCCTTCAAATCTCACAGCGTAACGTGTCCTGGGACAGATGGCTCAGCTGTACAGGAGGAGAGATGGGAAGAAGAGCAGGGTGGCCAGGCCCCTGGTAGGAAGGAGTACAGGGTCTCCTAAAAGTACTGCATTGTGCATGGGGAACAGCTCAAACAAAGGATAGGGTCAGTGGCCACATGACATTCTGTCAGGCTGATACGACCAAAAGATGTGTATACTTCCCTGGAACCAGTATACAACAAATTCCGCCTATATTCGGTTTCAGTGTTTCTCAGTCATGCATGCAGCTGATGAAGATGTTGGTTTGACCCATGAGATCAGATACTCAAGGCCCTTCCAAAGTGACAGTTCCAGTTCTTAGTTCTCTGTGATGGTGGAGAAAGCTAAAATCCAAAATCTCACAGCCCTGTCTAATGGGCACAGTTTGATTCATTTTCTAGGAACTCTAGCATTTTCTCATCGTGAAGGACAGGTACTTGAAGAGTGGGTCTTCAGGTCATGTGGTCCAGAAGGCTACCAACAGAACAGAGACCATAGACCTAGCTGCCAGATTCATGGTAGGTGGAAAGTGTATCCTCTGCCAGGAGCAGTGGAAAACTTCCTTCTCCAGTTTTAGCCAGGATTCATGCAACCTGCTTCTACCTGTGTGCCTGGGCAGAACACTCCTGTTTCCCTGTGCTCAGGGGATGGTGACGGATGCCTAAAGTCATGCTCTAGGATGGCCTTAGAGCCTCCCGGCTCTCACTCTTACATATGTCAACTGCCTTAACTTCTGTGTCTTATTTTTCTTTTGGTATGGATTTCTCATTATACAACTTTTAATCTACTGTAAGAGGTGTACTTATTGTTAGCTACTTATAAGATGTTTTAGAACACATTAGAATATAAAAAAAAGAAATTTATAAATAGAAATGACTATTTGGAACATATTAAAATATAAAAACCACAAAATGAACGGCATCTTCTGATCTGGAGGTGCTGATCCACCAGTCATAGTCAGCTATGCTGGGAGCTGTCAGCCCCTTATCAAACCTTAAAAGAACTGCAGGGTAGCTGTGAAGACACTGGTGCAATATGCTACAGTATATAGCCCAGGGTCCTAAGTGTGCTAGGAGGAGGACGGCGGTAGAGAGCACAGGAGAAGCTGGTACCTCAACCCTGCGTCCATGAAGCTGAGAACCACACCTAGAATTAAGGACAGATAACAACTGGCTCCCTGGCCCCTCCCACTCCGGCTTTCCTGCACTCTCCTCTAGGGCCCTTCACTCTCAAGTATCAGGAGAATGTGAATAATGCCATAGGCAACCTCTGTACCATAGGTGCAGCTAATAAGGAATGTATGTTTAAGAAGCAACATACATTTTTTTTTATAAGTTTAGTAGAAAATTATGTAGCATGCCTACTTACAATAGGGAATAACAACAACATGAAACTAACTGGAGGCCACTACCTCTTCTCAGGTACCATGTGTCCATGTGCATACACCTGAAACACTGGTTTGGGCAAACACAGAATACATATTGTGGGCTGAAATGTCTTGGCCACTGGAGACTAATGTAATTAACAATGAGCAGGGGACCCAGAATCAGGACAGGGCCTTGAACTGCTGAACTTAAGCAGCTTCTAGAAGGAAGGGACAGAAGTCAGGCATGGCCACCACATGTCCTCAGGACTGAGTGTTCTCATGACTGCCATGACAGGAGTGGCTGGCTAGGCTGCTGAGGAGTACGTTTCACTCACTGGGCTAGAAAGACAGGCAGACACACACTTCATCAGAGGTCAGTCTTACGAGACAGATGGACCAATAGAATATGGTACACTACTGACCAGTCCTATCTTAGAACTAAGATACACACTGTTATAGACTGGTCTGCCCTCTGGAGACAGTGAGAGATATACAGGCATGTACATGGTTAGCACATACACACACACTCAGGTTTACCTCCAGAGAATCTCCAGATATAACCAGTGCACAGTCATGCTTCCTTCTAAATGCATTTAGCTCCAAATGGGCTTCTCCCCGATTGGTTACCTTTATTGGAGGAAAAAACATCATGAATACAGGTAATAAATAGATATTTTCTATTTATTTATTTATTAATCCCAGTAGGATCCTTCAGAAACTGTATTTAGAAACTAAAGGTGCTTAGCCTATGAACGAGGTCCTGTATGTAGCATTGTCCTGACAGACTGCATTTGCACCTCTCACAGAGATTGTTTCCTGGCTTCTGACCATGAAAGCATGTGAGGGCTACTGCTGATATAAAACATTTTTATAAGAATGTAATGACCACGGATTTGCTAGCACTTTCTATAAAATGATTTATTAAATTGGTGTTGGGGTAGGTGGGTATTGGGAGCAGTGTTGAAAATCATTGGCTTATAACATCCCAAACACAGTTGCAGAAAATTATAAATCAGAATACCAGGGCCAAAGGAAGTTGAGTTTCCCTTTCTTGCCACACACCAAGTAAGAGACAAATTATATAGATTGGGGTTTCATTTAAACATGTTTCTTCATAATAAATGGAGTAATACAAAAATAATTTCATGAAGTTGCTTCTGTGATCTCTACCATGAATTTCAACTCATCCCATCCATTTTTGCTTAATGTCTAAAGAAGTAAGCAGTCTAAAGGGCAAACAAAATCAAGCTGTTATTCTGAAATACTAATTTTAGAGTGAAAATATGCCAGGAATCAATGCACTGGCTTTGCACATGCTTTCTGTGAAGATTTTATGGGGCATAAAAGAAATGATATAGGAGTGAAATAAATTAAAAGTTTCACATGATCCAAATTAATCTCCTACTCATCCTTAAGTAGGTAGGTTTTATTGTGAAAATTTTAATTTGTGGTGCTATAACTCTGAAAAGTCAACAAAAATTGATCGGAAGTTTTATCAGAAGCATTAATAATTTAATTGCAAATAGTAGTCTGCAGGGCATAATTTAAGATTCCAATGTTTCAAAATAAAATACATTTACATGTAAATGATACTGAAATAACCATTTCTGTAGGTGCAAGCACTTTATTCAGACAGCTGCAGACACATGGTATCTTCCTACCTACCATCAATCATGACCCAAGGAATTTCTACTTCTTGTTTGAATTAAACTCATCATTACTAGTATGTACAGTAAACACATGCGTTCATATCTCCTCTATCACTTTCTCTGTGCAGTTACAGAGGAACTTTTAATCTGAAATGGCAGTGGGCTAGAGGTGCTTCTGCTCTGTATCTAGTCTTGTCTCACAGGAACAACCTCTTTACCAGTAGTCCAGCTAATATGGAATGTATGCTTAAAAAGCAACATACATTCTTTATAAGTTGAGGAGAAAATTATTTAGTATAACTACTTAAAATAGGGGATAACAAAAAATGAGATGTATAGGTGAAAAATGCTTTCCAACCGGCAGCTTGTTTATCATCAAAATATATCTCAAAGTCATTCAACGTGTGTTTATAGAGTAAGAAAACATCTCCAATGTTGATTTTTAAAAGATATCCAGCAGTTACTATATATATATACTTTAATTGTAAGCTAAAATATTCAATGATTTAGCTGCATGTGGTGGTGTACACCATTATTTAATCTCAGTACTTGTGAGGCAGAGTCAGGTGAATCTCTGAATTCAAGGCCAGACTGATCAACAGAGGGAATTCCAGGACAGCCAGAACTACACAGAGAAACCTTGTATGGGGTAGGGAAATCATAAAACAAAATAAACTTCAACCCTTCAAACCCCCCCCCCCCCCCAAATCACTTAACAATTAAAAGTGATTTAGAAATCTACTTACTGGTCTGAAAATATGAATGTCTTGTGTTCTGGACACCAAGTGTGAGCTTTTGGCAATGCAAGTAGCTGTTTCCAGTTTATCACCTGTTAGCATCCAAATCTATGGAATAATTGGAAGCTTGTGAACTTTAATAATGCAGTTCTATTTCTTTAAAGTAGCCCTGTGCACAGATGTTTGCACACCACATTTACAGGATTTTCTCAACAGGGACAAGATGAAGGAAGACAAGTACCCAGAGTCAGCGGAGAAATGAAATGTGATCACCTCACTGATCCTTAAAACAGAGACAAATTATGACAAGGTCCTCAAGGACAAATACTGTGTAATTCCACATATATGAGGTCCAGAGAAACCATATACAGAGGGAGAAGGAGTGGGAGCTTAAGCAGGGAAGTTTCAAGTTGGAAAAATGGAGAGCTATGCAGATGGTGACAGCAATGGCTGCAGAAAATGAACTCAACTGTGTACCTAAAAGTGGCTAAAGGCCAACAATGGTTGTGTGTTTTGTACTGACTTGTTTAGGAAGAGTAAGCCAGAAAGTGATGCTCAGACATACAGCTGAGACTAATGCAGACGCCTGCAGATATGAGGAAGCAGTGCAGACCAGAAGAGCACACAGACCTTTGTTTCAATATAGTTCTTCAGCTGGGAAGTCAAGTTCAAGTAGGCCAATGGACCAGGACAAACCAAAATGTACTTTTATCACATAAAGCATCGAACTGTTACTTCAGCATTTAAAAACTGCATATATACAGACACACTGTGAAGGTATACGCTCTGACTCTGGCTGCTTAAACTGTGGGTCAGGATTTCGTATGTGGTCACATAACTAACTACTTGTGAGGGATTCTGTATAAATGTGGTACCAAAGAGGTCTCTGTACAGGCAATAACCAAAAAGTAACTGAGAATCAAGTGCATAAAGAAGCTGCAATGCTTCTGGCAGTGCTTGCTGGGATGCCCTGCAGCCCTGGTTCTCACCACACAACACACTGTTGTGTACTGTGCATGCCCCGTGCTATACAACATCCAAGAGCACTGTCTCAGATTCTGTGGTTTGGGCTCCACACTATTGAATGCTATGAAGTATAGCAGCTTACTGTACAAACTTTTTACTTAAAAAACATGATTTAATTATGAAAATAAAGACTGCTAATGTTATACGACTATCATTCCTCAGCAGTATGTTTGGACTGTACTGTGTTAGAATGTTTTAAAAATCGTTTGAATTGATGATGTGAGTTTCATAAAAAAAAAATTGTTCAATTTTGGCTTGGATTTGGGACAGAATGTATTTATTGAAAAGTGGCATTCGCAACTAAAATAGAATAGTTGTGTTGACGATGCTCTATATATACTGCTGTATCAAACAGTCAGCTAAGATTTAATTTTATTAAAATAAGGACATTGATCTCATTAGTATGTAAATTTACTTTTTGTGTTTAATGAGTGGTAAAAATCAAATGACTAAAGAATTATTTTAAAATAAATTTATCATTTACCATCAGTAAATATTTGGTTTTTAATTCTGTTTAGGTTAGTGATTCTCAACCTACCTAATGCTGAGACCCTTAATACAATTCTTCATGTTGTAATGACCCTCCCAACATAAACTTACTTCATGGCTACTTCATAACAGTAATTTTGATACTGTTATGAATCGTAACATACATATCTGATATGTGATCCTCAAAGCGGTTGCCACCCACAGGTTGAGAACCACTGACTTAGGGTCATGTAAAAACAGTCTCTCAGGCAAAAAGGGATCATGAGTGGAGAAAGTTTTAGAAGCCCAGGACTATAAAGCGCTACAATAATCAGGGCGTTTATACAGAGGAGCAGAGCAGCCTGCACTACTGACGTCATCATCATCACAGTCTCTCCGAGTCTTTATCCTGTAGAAATAAATTCGTGGAAACAGGAAATAGAGACACCTATGTGGCATATTGCTTACTCTAGTGCTGTTGTGTTTAATCAGCAAGCTTTACTGCACCTCCAATGATAAAATATTCCTATGATAAACCGAGGAACAACCTCTGTCACTGAGCAAACAGGGAGACACGGCTGATAGTCACTACACTCCCTGCTTCAGCGTGGGGTCTAGTCAAGTGGTGCCCGCGAAGAGTTAAGAGGGCAAGGTTATAGAGATAGGTCATGAGCCCAGAATTACTACCAATACCTGAAGGTCTATACCAAGGAACATTACTACTTTAAAATTGATAAGCTAGCATGTACAGTTATAAAACAGATTGTAGGTCATTTGAAACAGTCAGGTCATCTGCTCCCAACTAACCATTTCTTCCCCTGGCGTTTTGGCTGCAGGCATAACTGAGTGTAGATGCCTGAGATGCTGAGGGTGAGCTGCTTCCCAGCTGGGAGCTCCGGCTTGCTGATGCTCTGTCATGAGTACAGCCTCTGTGTGGCATCTGCTGCCACTAAAGCTGATAACACCTCTTGCCAGGCCTCTTCTCACAATGCTCAGAGCCAGTTGGACAATCAAGGTAGAGCTGAGTACCCCTGTGCCTCTGACTTTCTCTCCCTCATCTGGCTGTGGTGTTTTTCTTTCAAAGCCAAGTGCTACGTTTCCCATACCATCTTCAAAATTAGTTTCAAATCCTTGAGGTAGAGCCAAAATAAAATTTCTGTTACCTGCTAAGAAAGCAGCTAACAGTACCTAACCCCTAACCCTACTCCAGCCCTAACCCTACACTCAAGAAGACAAAAGCGCAATGGTCACTTCTCACTCTAGGCCCTTTCATCTGACTCTGGGAACGGACACACACTGCTCTAGAAGCACAGCGAGGTTAGCAGATAGGAGCTTCTGAACGGCCTTGCCTAAAAACTATCTCGGCCAGCTCTCCGTGGATGGTGACTCAGTGTGAGGAGTCAGCAGCAGGTGAAGCTCCAAGCCTGCTCCACACTGGGTGTCTCCTGCCCCCAGCTCCTCCCTAACTAGTGCCACTTGCAGTGCAGTGCCGACCCTTGACTGTACTCAAGGCCCTGACATGCTTCCTCGGTGATTTCTTATGGGGACTATACGAGATGCTTTAGGAAGGTCTGTGGTAGGTTCTGACAGTAAACAGGAGGTAAGGAAAAAAATCACTGAGGCGAGTGCAGAGCCGCAGGCTGTGCACACCTGCCAGAAGCCGACAGGTCCCAGACTACTCTCAGGAAGTACACCTGTCATGGGGACGGACAGATCAGAGCCCTGCTTCAGAAAGGCTATGCTGTCTTGAACATGGGAAGAGAGCTAGTTGGATTCAACAAGAGTTTGGCAGTCAGAGACTGCATGCTGTACCTTGATCCCTGCATTGCGCAGCATCTCTAGTGTGGGTCTCACATCTGCTTGCAGCTGGTCCTCCACCCCAGTGAGGCACAGCAGCTCCATCTCTCTCTCCAGGCTTTCTACAACAGCAGCGACTTTCAGAGCCCGGTCATGGATGCTCAGTTTGGCTTGACTGTATCGGCTCTGAGGACAAGGGAACAGGTATACAAGTATGTACATCCATCATGGTTGACTTACACAGTTGCACTGTATCACCTCCGAGGGCACAGCGACACAGGTGACCATGTATGTATGCACTGTGTGGTGTGCACCAGGCCTTGGGGATCAGGTGACCTGTTGTATACGGGCCCTGAGCATTTAGTATATATTACTACATGAACTCAGGGTAAATTTTCCCTAATATGGAAACCTGAAGTCCTCATGAGTCAAGACACATCTTGAGTAATGACATCATGTTTAAAAAGTTTCAGATTCTGGGACATTTGGGATTTAGGGAGCTTGGGTAGCTAAACCTGTCGTTTGTGCAAATATTCCATAATCCATACAGCTACAGGTCTGCAGCACCTGTGTTTCCAAAAACAGCAGTGAGGGATGAGACACTCTCAGCTTCTGCTGAGGAGATGGAATTACTGGCCTTCGTGGACACTCATTTCCCCAAGATTAAGAAGAGGGAGGAAGATAGTTCATGCCCTCAAACTTCAGAAACACTGGCCTTATACCTGCACAGGAAGATTGGCCTTCATGGAGAAAACAAAGTTTTCATGAGGAGGAAGAGCCTTGAGTGACAAGGACTGATACAGCTCACCTCAAAATCCTGGTACTGCTCTTCTGTCAGAGTCCTCTTGGCTACCACAAGGGTTCGCAGGCCCTCTCGTGCCATGTTTCCACACTGTAAGGAAAGGGCTCTTATTTGTGGCTCCCAGAGAATCTAGACTGATGCATTGCAGTCTGGGGACCCCCACAACAATCGCAGGCAGTGCTGCAGTCTGGTCCCCACTACAAGGAAGCAGGGTCACTTCAAGGGAAGCTAGAGGAAACATGTGGAATGTGTTTTCAAGTTGTCCCTACCACAGTGTCCCAGCCCCCAGGAGGGCTACTCTAAGTGTGCCACTGAGGGGCAAGGAAGAGAGCAGAATGAGATCTAAGATGGGTGGGCTTGACAACCACAGCAGCCTGTGCCCTGGGCAAAGCATCCGACTGCTTCAGTTTCATCACAGAAATTGCTTCAACAGGGCTAGTCTGTAATATTAGTCCACTGGTATAAAGTCACATGCCAGTGTCTGGCAGAAGTACAGCACCACAAACATGCACAGGGTTGATCGCAGAGGGTAATCTACTCTCCAGACACTCCAGGTCTGGGGCTCAGGTCTTAACTGGACAAGGAAGAAGGAGGCCTTAGATGAGTTATTATCCTACTTATATTGTAAATAGGAAATGGAAATACATTCAATAGGTACATGAAAATATGGTCTTGCAAACTTTATATGCCCCAGTACAGGGGGACGCCAGGGCCAAGAAGTGGGAGTGGGTGGGTAGGGGAGCAGGGTGGGGGGAGGGTATAGGGAACTTTCGAGATAGCATTTGAAATGTAAATGAAGAAAATATCTAATAAAAAAATTGGAAAATAAAAGAAAATATGCCAACCCATTTACCGTGCCATAATACCATTACGATAAAATACTGTTTACCCCTACTAAAAGTGGAAAAGTTTTAGCTGGGGCTAAGGTAAAGAAAGAGGATTTGGGGTACAATGCTGGTTGTGTTCTAGGAACACCTGTTTGAAGGCAGCTGGTGACTCACTTCAGAAACTAAATTGCTCCAATGGCATCAATCCTACAGCTAGACATGCTACCTATATTTGTAAACAAACACTGTGACTTCCAAACAAAGGGGCCAGCCTTTAAGGAACTGAATAGATATGCATATTGTAAACACCCTCAGGAATTTTGCTAAAATACCATTTTGCTTTGCTTTTGATAAAGTGAAAGGCTTTGAGACTACAACAAAATTATAACAAACATATCGGTGGCAAAGAGGCAAAAGATTTATCTATGGAAAGAAAATACAATGTTGTGCACATAAATGTGCACAGGGCTTTAATGAAGTTATCTTTCTGAACAGCTATCTGACATTGTCTGTCTGTGGCAAGACATTTATTGATTTGACCTCATAAAGCTAAATAAATTAAACAAGTATTTTACAATTAATTGCATGTCATTATGACCAAAAGTAATTTTTATGGCATTTTACTAGGTCTTCAGGGAGTTTAATTTATTCATGTCTCTGATTAAATCAAAGTGGCCTGAAGGAGATATTGATTCATATTGCCAAGACCATCGTGAATATCGGGTGTGGCTGCTGTGCTGACAGACCATGTCTGAGGTCTGAGTGGAACAAGAACAAGAACAAGAAGAGGGCACCTGCAGGTGTGTGCACAAAGGAGAAGAGAGAGGGCTGGTCACAGTTCTAGCTGCCTCAGCCTCACTTTGGAACCCAATTAATAATCAATACACAACTCTAACAGTGACTATTAAATCTCACGAGGCGAACTACAAATATATTTGTTTAGGAAAAATAATATAGGACTGCTTAAGTTTGTATCTTTTTTCCTGCTTTCTTTTTTAAAGAGAACAAATTAGCAATATTAAGCCTAATTTGTTAGATATCCAATACTATTTTAGATCTACTTTTATATATCTGCACATTTCATATATTAAATAAAAATAGCAATTATTTCTATAGGAATAGAATAACTAAGCAGGGTTCTTAGCCTTTATGTATATGTACCTGGAAGGAACTGTAAGTATTTAGAATAATTTAGTGAGAAAGAAATATAATCCTTGGTCACGAATGCTGCTTGAAGTGGTGACAACAGTGCTTCAAGTGTGGGAAAGGGACTACTTTTCTGTCATTGCCTTAAAAAGCTTCATGAAGACATTTTGTACAGTGCTGATAATTATTTGCTTACCTCCTCTTCTAACCAATCATTGTACTGAACAATGGTGGACATTGCGACATCAGCACCTTTCATATAGAATGTAATTTCTGCTGTGGATTCATCCTGTAGTAGGGTAAAAATAAACAGAGACAGCTGGGCTGAACTGCTTCTTGTAAATAACCACTGGACTAAAGAAGATGCTCCTGTGTCTGAGAGAATGTACTGTGGGCATTCTTTGTAGAAACTGTTCTAAGGCCAGATGTGGTGGCACAAGCCTTTAATCTCAGCACTCGTGAGGCAGAGGCAGGCGGATTTCTGAGTTTAAGGCCAGCCTGGTCTACAGAGTGAGTTCCAGGACAGCCAGGGCTATACAGAGAAACCCTGTCTCGAAAAACCAAAAAAGTCAGGAAAAGAAACTGTTCTAAGATGGCAGTGCATGGAGAGCCAAAGTCGGCAAACACCTGAGAGGTAGCACTGTAATGCTTGAAATAGTCTGGTTAAGCATAAGTAGTCACTCTCTCCAGTTTCTCAAGTGTGACAGAATGCTCACTGCTTGACAAATGGAATTGCAAAATACAATTTTGGTACTGAGTAAGATAACTTTAATAAAGGTATGTATCAGTAACTTTGTGGACATAAATCATGCTATGCAATTTCTGTTGAGGACAAACAATTTTAATTAAAAAATTTACTACTGTCTTTTATTTGTTCTCCTTCAGTATTCACAGGAGAGTGACTTTATCAATTGGAGTCACACCAGCTTCTCAGCTCATACAGTATTAGCTGTTTTTTTTTTCCTGTTTTTAAGAAAATAATAAAGCACAAAGTATTTGAGTAAATAATTGACTTTGAAATTTTCTGAGGGTAGTTTCTGTATTGACTTAGCAAGCCTGGAAAATGACTGATGACTGGAGTGTGGGTGCAGCCGTAAGTCATAACATACTCTGACTATGATGCCCATCCGCTTGCTCTCGGAGGTGAAGGGGAACATCTGTAGGATGCAGTAGGTCAAGACCTGGCCATTGGGGGTCTTCAGCTGCATAGAAGCAAGGTCTCTGCTGACCAGAGTGAGCCCGACACTCTCTGTCCATCGTACCAGTGCCACCTGGAGAGAGCAGAATATATGAGGGACAACTGCCTAGGGATCATTACACAAAGAAACACACAGCACACTAGTG
>LR749544.1:1469871-1710519 GCA_902729485.2 Mus minutoides
ACACACACACACACACACACACACACACACACACACACATATATATATATATATATATATATATATATATATATATATATATATATTTATAATCATTTACTGCAGACCATTCTACACCATAAAGACTATTTTGCAATGTGTACTGACTGAGTCCCAAACCCAGATGGCATTAGATCTTATTAAAAAAAACAAAACCACTCTCCACCCTGGAGCTGAGTTTCATAGTTTGTCCCAATTCATCACCTGTAGTTATAGCAGCTTCAAAGGAGACAACAGTTCTGTACACTCTTTAACCTCCTTTTCCTAGTAGAAAAGATAGGCTGATACCTGTAATGAACCCATGATAATAAACATCAGGGTGCCCACATTATAGCTACAAATGCCAAGACGGCCCTAGGTCATCCGGTTGCAGTGATACAACATTTTGGCTTAAAGTAACCCAAGGAAAGAGCTGACTTGGCTTACACACCAGGTCACAAACTATCACCATGGAAAGTCAGGGCAGGAGCGCAAGGCAGGAACCATGGAGGAACACTGCCTGTTGGCTCACTCTGCGGCTTGTTCACGTGTGACAGCTTTCTAATACAGCCTAGCACCACCTACGTGTGGATGGTCTCACTCACAGTGCCTGGGCCTTGCAGCATCAGTTAATAATCAAGACAATCCCTTACAGATATGCCTGCAGACCAATATTATAAAAAATTACTCACTTGAGACTCTATTTCAGGTGATTTTAGTCAATGTCAAGTTGACAGTTAATGATAGCTAGGACAGAGACAACAGCAGAGTAGAAGACCCACTTGGGCTCTGAGTCTCAATTACAACTGAGACTCAGAGCCAAGTTCTGTGACCAATTCTTTATCTAGGTTTGCTTTCCACTGTAATGTGAAAAAGATACTTGCAAAGTGTCCTAAGGCTGAAATGATATAAGCAAATTCCTGACATATGCAGATGCTCAAACTTGGGAGCTATTCTTTTTTATAGTTATTTATTATAAAATTAAAAAAATATTAAAGGCAAAATTAATTTTAAGCTAATATATGTAGTCTTTTATGGCTGTTTTTTCAAGAAAAGGGGTTATCTTTAAAAGCAATCTCAGTATAAGACAGTTAAAACAGTATATAACCTTATCAACAACCAAAGAAACACAAGTAGAGCCCAGCAAGGCCACAGCTTCCTTTGGTGCCCTTGGGGGGGTGGAATTGGGGGGGAAGGGGTGTCTCCCTTACTTTTGTCAGCTGTCAGGAATGCACAGCCCTCGCAGAGCATGAACCTCTGTTTTCAGTTTTACCACCACTGTACAGCAAGTGTTTTATTTAGGCTTGGGGAACTCAAGAAATCTCAATAAAACTTAAATTCTGTGTTATGCCAGGTATCATTAATTCAATCTTAGTGTCTTGTAAAAGTCACAGGACACCATGCCCACCCCTAAGAAACAATGCAGTGAAGCTTCCAGTAAGGGGTCAAGAGTTTATGCCAATGGTGGCCTCACAGAAAACTGTTGAGGATGAGACCTTCACAGGAAGGGGGTCCCTGAGCAGGATGCATGTGTGGTTTTGTTTTTTGACTCTGGGATAGAAAGTTGTTGCATACCCTGAATGCTGAGAGCTCCCAGGGCACACAGCAGGCACATGCTTTAAGAGACTGTGGAGCAGAGGGAAGCACTGCAGTGCACAGCGCCCCTATTGAAGGCAGATGGGACGCTTCCTCCCCTGTGCACTGTTGGGGTATGACAGACATGGACAGCAGGCCTATAGCCACACTGTAGTCTTTATGCAGTCTCTCCTGGGGTTTGCATGCTCTACTATAACACTTCCTAACAGTGATCTGCACAAGTATGAAGGTTGCTTTAGATTATAAACACATAGATTTAGGCAGTTATAAGTTACCAGTCACAAATTATATGCAGGGAATGCACCAGGGAAAATAACTATCTTCTTTACAATGTTTTGATACTTTTAAAATGTTTACATAGTGGAGTTAGCCTATGATACATTGAGTATCAAATTGTAATATATACTCAGCAGGCTAGACTAGAAAAGATCTGACAGATCATCAAGTTAGAGTAAACTCAAGCCCTGGCCTTCTATTGGTCTGACCTGGCCAACCCTCATCTGATTACTGTGCTCCACATTTCTGGATTTTAGGAGTATACTGTTTTGGATACACACAGAAATTTGTCTCATTAGTTTGAGTCCTCCTTTCCCCTCTCTACATGCAATTGATAGTTTTCCCCTTTTGTAAATAAATTTTGTAAAAAATTTCCTTTTGTAAATTTGCTGTAGATTGTAAATGATGACTTCTGTAAGTTTTGCTAGTCTTAGTAAGATTTCTGTGGCCTTGTCCTAGAAGATAAATCATGCAAACAGTAACAGAATTCTTAGTGCTTGCCAAGTACTGTGAGAAACTGCCATCTAGAAACTATTTGCTTTGTGATTTCCTGTTTGTGAGGAATCAACTAAAGATTTATCTTCTAAGGATGCCTCTGACTAGGCTGCCAAGTCACTGCATCTTTGTGGCCTGTCACCTTTACTGAGGGCAGGGGTGTAAGCATCAGAAGACTGTATGTGGGACCTGCATGACTGCAAAAAGGATGTGTCTACGAAAGTCAAATGGCTTTCTAGGCCCAGGTCTTGGGTACTTTGCAGCATAGCAACAGCAACATGCCCCTACTCTCTCAGCATTGGTGGTGTTTGCTGGTTCAGATGACACACCATGCGCAAAGGTGTGCTACCATAAAGCTTGAATCATGACTCTTACTCCAAGCTCCCAGGTTTGAGAACAGAATGAACAGCACCTGCCAGTGATCTGGCACTATAGCCAAGAGCATCAGCAACCTGCTCCAAACTACAGCATCAACGAAGGCATGTGGATATTAACAATCCCACAGAGGAGAGCCTGGCACCTGACCACACTGTCTCTTCCTACCCAAGACAATGACTCTGTAAGTTGCAAATGATCTAATATGCCAAGGTTAAATTTCAATTTACAGTGAAAGGTTACTATTACACTGTGACCCGTAAATTGCATCTTTCCGTGAATACCCTATCATCTCACAGTGCCCCACTACAGTCAGGACCAGGCTTTCTATATTTGGTGACTCACATCTGTTTATTATTTAGTTTATGCCTGGCTTCACAGTTCCTTTTAGTTCAGAGCTTATAACAAAATTAAGTTTAGCTCCTTACACCTAGCCCAGCACTCCATCCAGAAGATTTAATCACCCCAAGGGTGACATATCCATATCCAGTCAAGCAAACAAAGGGGTTACATTTTCCGCAACACAGAAACTTTAGTTACTGTCCAATATAACCACCTTGGTATTGGGCAGAATTCTTTTGATAAAGTAAAGTTAAACAAGTGACTCCAGAGGGAACAGCCTCAAAGCAGAACCTTGGTGCTCACTTTCATCTAGGTTGATCTTTCCCCTAACAAATCCAGTGGCCAACTTTCAGGGACACACAGCCCATCCTCAGCAGCTCCCCAGCTCCAGGAGGAGCTTGGAACCCGGGTGTGTTACTGGAGAACTGTGTAGCAAGTGATCTCTTTCTGTATGTCTGAAGTAGACTGAGGCGTTCTTTTTGAGGACTAGTATCTGATGACAGTGAATAGTAAAACAGAAGCAAAGAAGCTTTTGGTGGCAATGGCAGCTAGATTCTATCTTCCTCCTACAGACTCAAACAACTGAAAATACACACTTTGGGGACTGGGGATGAGCCTTAGTTATAGAATATTCGCCCCACACCAATAAAATAAAATAAAAGATCCCTTAAAAAAGCATGCTTGAGGAAAGCAGTCCAGCATGCAGCTAAGAAATAGATTGCTCTATCAGATTTGTTTTTTAGTTTGAGGAGCTGTGGTCCTCTTTAGGTTTTAACTTGGATCCTTAGAGAGATTACTGATTCTAAGACTAGAGCAAAAATATATATAAGGTGTGCCTGTAGCATTCCTATATGTACATAAAACAAGGCAATGTTTAGATATGGAAAGTAGCATGGGAGAGGGGATTAAACAGGTATAGAGCAAGTATCCAGGAATCCATTGTAAGAAGTAAATGGTTGATTAAATAAATCAGAGAGCATGGGGAACTCCCTCTTGCAAAAGCATACTTTATACACTTCACGCACAGGGAAGATGTATAGCTCTCCTTTTGATACAGGCTGTGTGCACAGGAACTTCCAGACCAAGAATACAGGTTTGTTTTGTTTTTTGTAGGCATGGTCTCTCTATAACCCCAACTGTCCTGGAACTCATTTGTGTGGACCAAGCTGGCTTCAAACTTACAGAGATCCTCCTGCCCCTGCTTCCCAGATGCTGGGATTAAAGGTGTGCACCATCCCAGCCAGCTGTCCATGAATACAGTGTTAAATGAAGAAATATAAGGGAACCCTTCCGTGGAGACGCCTGGCAAACACACATGGGCCATGTGTCCAAGAGCAGCATCGTGGGATTCAAAACAAAGAAGATGACCTCAGGCACACAGAGGCCTGCTGTGAGAGCACAGGTGTAGTGTGCTGTTTGCTCATTCCCAAGGAACCCAGTCACACTGTGTGCTTGTCCTGATCAGAGTGTTTACAAAGGACCCCCCTGTACTTTTCCATAGTCACTTTGAAGTCATAGTTTAGGGGTTCTCTAATTGACACCTGGTATTTGATTCTGAATTGTATGTAAAGGGCACCAGGATTACTGCACATCACCAACATCTAGAGCTCAAAATGTGGGTGTTCTGTAACACTTACTAGCAGAACTAGGTAAAAGCCCTGGGGATCACAGTCAAATGCTTTATATTATGACCTCTGCATCCCTTTTCCCTGTTTCCTTTAGATGCTGTCATGAATGTACAGGCCAAAGGATGCATTTCTCAACCACCACTTTCTGGTTCTGTGTATCCAAGGCTATCAGTTGAGTCTATTTTATAAGGTAATTTTGTAGGTAATGAAATAACTTACGAGTAGGGTATCAAATACTCCTTGTGTGTATCTATATTAAATGGAATTAACTGCTGCCTGGCATTATAACAAGAAATAACCTCTGGGATATTTTGCTCTGAGATGTAAAATGATAATCTAGAAGTAAAAGGCTTCATATATTTCAAATGACTATTTTTATGACTACTGAGCTTTCTGAAATTTCTAATACATAATGTGACTATTGATAATAATTCACAGGCAAGAATAATTAAAATGAGAATGTACAAAAAAATTTCAGTGAGAGCCCATGTGATCCTCTGTAGGCCACTTAGCAGTCACTGAGCAGCTGTCACAGGCACCTCATCTGCACATCTCCCCAAGCTAAGTAACCAGTATAGGCAAGTGTATCCCAGAGCTACACCATACGGGAGGAAGGAAATAAAACACAGGGCAAGATTTTTATCAATCTCTTTCTCTATAATTCCATTATCTAGAAATTTCTGGGCCACTATTAGTGAAACGCTGGGCAGAAATTTCCTTTATCCTATTAGCAATTATGCACACAGCTGCCAGCTGTAACCCTCAGAGTACATATTTTACCATGTACTTTATAAATCATAATTTAATCATTGACATCTCATCATTTTTGATTGTGGTTATTACAATCATTGTTATAATTTAATAGAATTATTAACCTAAGATGCAATTTGATCATCTGGAAAAAGTGCTAATCAATATTCACAGACAGGCTATGCAGTATTTATTCTCTATTGGTCTTGAAGGTCACAGAATGAAGGCTTTGTGTCACTGACAATGATTTGCTCCTCACAAATATATCGACAAAACACCACAATTAGTCTTGCTTCAATAGGCACACACAATAAAATGAATTTAAAAATACAACACTCCACATACATGAGTTCTTCAGTAAATCCAAATGCAATGCTATTAAGGACATATTGTTCCTTTATTTAGAATAATAAACTATTACTGGTGACTTGTCATTAATTCTAGATGATTCTTGCATATAAATGGCTAAGCAAGGAAAAGACAGCTGTATCTTGAAATAATATTTAAACATAGAACTTACTAATGTGAATAAATATAGCCATATAGGGGAAAGAATGCTACTACTAAATAGCTAGTTTACAGGATTAAGCACTCATTAAAAAGCACAGCCAATCAATCCTTTGGTCTATAGTCAGCAAAGGTCATGCTATGCCTTGATCACTTGTGTTGATGACCTCTGCACTGAGCTTATGTTCTCTTGTGAGTCCTAGGACCTGAGCTCAGTGCTGGCTTCCTGAAACTACACTGGATTTTCATTCTGTGAAGGAATTTCTATGGAGCATCTAACATTTCTTCAGCTTGAGTTTGGTATGCTAAGCCTGTAGATGTAAATCACAGGCAAGCAGAACTTCCTTCTGTCTTAGAGAAAATAAAATATTGATCACTTATCATAAGAACCAATGACCAGGGCATAAATAGGTTCTACCTTACACATACAAAGTCAGCTGTTTCCTCTCTGACATCACTCTCATTGTTAGACATCCAAGTTGACATGAGCATGTGGTTCATGACACACTTGCAGATGACACACCACTGCAAGTACTTACGAGCTGGGCCTGAGAGAACCTTTATGAATTACTTAATTCTCCAAGACTTCTACTATTTGTAGATTAAAAGTTCAACTACATTAAAAGTGCTGGTGTAGAAAAGATCCTCCTTTTATTCAGGAAAATAAATATCAAGGTGGCTTATACTACAAAGAACAGCAACTGGTTCAAAAACTCAAAAATGGGGGCACCCAGCATCTCCCACTCATCCTAAGTGTAAGATGAAACAGTGCTGTGAACTGATGGAGATTATCACAGGGCAGTGTGATACACACAACGTGGGAACCGCTCATGTAGAAGATCTCTGTAGAAATAACTGTTAGAGCCATGAATAAATAGGATTATAAGAATGTAGTTCTGATACGACTGTATAAAACTAGTTAAGTCTCTTAAATGATAACACTGCTTATTAACCATGGATATTGTGCTAGGTCAACACTGAGGTTAAACAGAAAACATCAATTGAACCATTTCCCTAAATAAAGCTCCAGGGTGCAATATTCTGAGCACTTTATTCAATAAAAAATGCTTTTACAATGGTACTTTGGTGATTGGGAAACATTGCTATCATCTGTCAAGCTAACGGCAGTGAAGTTCAATATGCCAAACAACAGGCTATTTGGATGCCTTTCCCGAGGCTCTGGGATCTGCACACACCACATCAATACTACACTTTAGAAAAATCATGATGAAGCTCATTGTTTTCATTTTTAGATTTAAAATATGAGTTACAGATCTTTTTACATATTACTCAATCTGCCTTTAATCTCTGTAAAATTTCCATACAAGTCAAAAAGCTTAAGTGTAAGGTTAGCAGTTTCTTTGTTATAATTTCTTTAAGCTCTTAAGTCATCAAATCAAAGAAATGTCTTTCTATGGTAAATTCCTAATATTTAAGCATTAAGACATGTAACAATTTATGATTTTGTATGCACTTTAAAAAATTTATACTTCTTTTGGTAGGCAATAAAGTGAATATGTAAGATAGTATATTTTTGAACTTGGAATAAGAATTTCTTTGGAAAACCTCTGGTCTAGGCTTCCAAAGAAGGAGAATGCAGGAATTCTTTTTCAACATGTAATTGTATAGAATTGCTGAAGAGTTCTGGAATGCTATAGTAGAAAAAAACAGTATTGAGGCCTTACTGAGACAAGGAACAGTAGTCCTTTTCCCTTTCATAAAGCAGTACGACTGTCCTACATTTATCTCAAAACTTTCTTGGAGAGCTAAGAAGATAGTAACTTATACATTATACAGATAGGACCCACATACCTGAAATTTCCAAATGGATGCGCATCCAGATTCCCTATTAACACACACACACACAAACACACACACACACACACACACACACACACACACACACACACACACAGAGTCTATTTTGACACACTGTAATGTTTTCAAAAGATGTAGTTAAGAGCTGATCAACGTAGTCTATGAGCCACATAGGAGAAGTAGTGTAGGGACACTAATTAAAGGAATATATACTACAGGACCAGGTAAGTGAAGGATGGGGCTCATGTCCCTAGCTTGTCCCTTTTACCAAAATTGGATTTTATTCTGATGTTTACATATCACCAATAGTTCAGATAATCCTGATTTTCACATCATGTCAAGATTTTTGATTCCCTTTCTTTCTGTGGGGAGGAGGCAGGATTTATCACTTTGTAGCTCTGGTTGGTCTTGAACTCACTAAGTATACCAGGCTATCCTCAAAGCTCAGAGATCTCCCTGCCACTACCTCTTGAGAGGTGTACCAACCAGTGACTGCAGCAGCTAGGGATCCATCCCATAATCGGCCACCAAACATAGACACGATTGCATATGCCAGCAAGATAGTGCTGAAATGCCTTGATATAGCTGTGGGAGGCTATACCAAGGCCTGGCAAACATGGAAGTGGACGCTCACAATCAGCTATTAGATAGAACTCAGAACTCACAAGGAAGGAGCTAGAGAAAGTACCCAAGGAGCTGAAGGGGTCTTCAATCCTATACGTGGAAGAATAACAGGAACTAACTAGTACCCCCAGAGCTCATGTCTCTAGCTGCATATATAGAAGAAGATTGCCTAGTTGGCCATCACTGGGAAGAGAGGCACCTTGGTCATGCAGACTTTATATGCCCCAGTACAGGGGAACACCAGGGCCAAGATGTGGGAGTGGGTGGATAGGGGAGCAGGGCCGGGAGGGGGGAGGGTATAGGGAACTTTCTGGATAACACTTGAAATGTAAATGAAGAAATATCTAATAAAAGTTGGAAAAAAAAAAAAAGAATGTGTACCACCAGCCCAGATACTCTGTGTTCCTAAAACAGTTGTGTGATTAGTTGTGTAAGTTTTATTATGTACCAGTAGGCGAATATTTGAGAATGTGAAATGTAGCCTTGCCAGTCCACAGGAATTAGACCCCATGTGAACTCTAAGGGGTTTCAGACCACTTGTCCTACATGCCCACTTTTAAACAACCATGCACGTTCTTCCATTCCCTCCTCCTGTCTTGAGTTTGCCCTGGCTTCTTGTCTGAAGCTTTCCTCTGCAAGAATTCTACATTCTGGCAATCTACAACTTACCTGGGGTTTCTCCTGCATCTTACTCTGTAGACCAGGCTGGCCTCGAACTCAGAAATCCGCCTGCCTCTGCCTCCCAAGTGCTGGGATTAAAGGCGTGCACCACCACGTCCGGCTTCTCCTGCATCTTTAACTCTCCCCTGAATACTGGTGCTTTCCTTTCTCCGTGGCCATCTGCAGGGATCCTAATTTTGTCACTTATCACCTAGCCTGACAGATTTTCTTTTGAGTCTCAGAGGAAGCCTCCATTACTCTGTAACTGCCACATTCTACATGCAGAAAAAAACAGTATCAAGCAGTCAATACCAAGGCCTACTTGTCAAATCAAACAATCTCAGACCATGGCTATTGAACCTTGTGTGTCTCTGTAGTTAAACGCAGGAAACTGCTTTAGGTGGCCTGTAAGAGCAAGTCACCATGGTGGCTCTCTTTCTCAAGGGAAACTCTTTCAAATAAGTTTATAGCATTAAGCCCTAGATCCTGTGGTGAGTGGGATCTAATTCCTGAGGTGCCCTCACAGCATCTTTCCAACTGTCCAGCACATAACAATGCTAATCTCTTAAACAACCATGCCACCTCTGTCTAAAAGTTGCAAGGAGCTCAAATGGCCAATCTGCATACATTTCGAGCATTCCATTACTCTGCTTTCTGCTTCTAATTCTTATTACAAACCTTCTTAAGATTAGCCATCAATAGCTATGTCAAATGTCTTGAAATGTCTCTACTACATTAATTAGTCTATTACTTTTAAACTTATCCTTATTCAAAGTCTCAGAAAACAGGCAAAAAACAGTTTTGTTTATTTGTTTTCCAGAATGTGATATGAATATCTCTAGTTTCCAGAATTTTTCCCTCTCACTTGAGTCCTCCAAGTCTGGCTCATTAGCCACATGACCTTTGGTGTTTTCATCTTCTGATCTTACACATCAGAACTACCTATTAGGTCTGTCCACTGCTCATCAACAACATTGGGGTTCTATTTCTATCTTTCTATTGCTTCCAGAATCAGAATTTAAGAGGCTCCCCACCCATGATGATTATGTACTCATATGATCTAATTTTGTAGGGTATTTGAAAGATCTAACTTGCTAACACTGTCTCTAAAGTTGGTTTGATTATATTACATAACTGTCTAAAGTACTCTGAGGGGACAGATTAGATAAAGCTATATAAACACATTCAGAATGACTGCAGAAGAAGTGGAAACTTTAATAATGAATCTTACCAAATTCCAACAGAGCAAAGCTGCAAATGACTAAGTTAACGTGTTTAAGTTTTTTCATCATTTCTGTAGGTTTCTCAATTATTTATACTCCAAATATTTTAAAAGAACACACACACACACACACACACACACACACACACACACACACACACACACTTCAGAACAACTGGAAATTTCATATATAAGCCCAGTGACTCAGTGCAACATAAGGAAATACTAGACAATGAGGTACAACAATAGTAATTAAGTTCATTTGGAGAACCAAGTTTTGATAAAGCCAGCTGATTTTTCTCGTTATTTCCATTAAAAACTTTTGAATGTAATGGTATAAAACTACAAGGCCAAAATCCTTAAGAATTTTCCCTTAATGTCATAAGTAAATCTAGCCTGTAACAGTCTGAATTTCAGAGGCCTAGGCTATGGCTAACAAGGATCGTGCAGACTAGCCCTTAGGCATTGACACGGAAGGGTCAAAAGGGAGCCCTAAAAGGCTAGGACTATGCCCAGAGGATCACACATACTAAGGTTAATGTCAGAATTCAGGACATGGTTTCCTGTCCTTGCCTTAGAGAAGTAACCTTCAAGCCTGTAAACTCCAGGCTGAAACAGATCACACAGGTTTGCATTGTAAAGACTACCTTCCCCAAACAAGATGCTCTAAAGAAGCAACTGACCTCATCGGGGCTGGAGGCCTGGTAGGTGCGGTTCTCATCACTAAAGTCTTGGTCTGCTTCAGCAAACTCAGTCTCTCCAGTGATGCCAGCCCGAGCTTCATACACAGGAGTGACATTATGACAAAGGGCAATGGCTTTCACTGCTTCATGGATTCTGCTGCTGACGCTCTTCTTGACTTTGGGCGTTGAGGACTGGCTTCTTCTCAGTGGAGCAGAACTTGGGTTATGCCCAGTTGGTTGTGAGTGTACCTTTAAAACAGGGTGCCATGTAATAAGGGCAGACAGAAAAAATGATCCACACAGAAATTACTGCATGTTTTATGAACTAAAGTAAGCTGTTTGAGACTATGGCAGTGATTTGATTCTTTTTTTATACACTGTACTTAGGAATATAAATTATTATTTTTGTCTCAGCAATGCAAATTGCTTGGTTCTTTTGAGATTGTCAAACATACCATATATGTATTTGTTATGATATTTAAAGCCTGACATGTTCCCTTTTCCTAAGTTCAATTAACTACTAATTTACTCCTTAAGACAGCAAGATGAAGAACAATGCAGAATGGTGTGTGCACACACTACACATAAAACAATACCAAACAACGCAGCCATAACTCTTAAGACTTTCCCCTGAATATCATAAATAAACCCACTGTGATTTGTAGTTAACAAAGATTAAATATAGTAATGGTGTCAGGGAAAGCAAGCTTGTCAGAGCTCAGTCCTGTCCATGGGAAATAACTGCCCACTGAGCACTGTGTATCTGCATAATTCCCATCAGGTCTAGTAATGAGTAAGCAAGCCGTCACCACCCAGTGATTGGTTTCTATTATTCACTTCCTACCATGGTGGGTGACAGGGGACGCTTCCCAAACCCACAGGACAGACACACATTTTCCTGTTAACCTACCTCAGAGACTCAGGACAGTACTCAGAAGACACTAGGGTTAGAACAACTGAGAGTCACTAAGTATGAGCCTCTCCCCACCAAGCACAGGGCTGCATGCAGAGGTATCTGCTCAGTGCTCAACTGTGCTACCCACAGCTGCATGGCAGCCCCCATCTGTACCAGCTTACGAGCTGCTTCAGCCATGGAGGAGCTCGGCACTTCCCTTCTGAATTATGTAATGCTCACTGATGCTTGTACAATTTAATTTCACACAAATTCCATTAAAGAGTAAGCTCTCACCCAGCCAGTGCTTCCAGTGGGCAAAGATAATCAGGTTAAGAAAGATCTGTGCTACTTTAAAGTGGGCTACAGACAACCATCATTACAATAACAACATAAATAGGGACTAACACCAGTTCTACATAGTCTTACCAGAAAGTCCACAGACATCTTTTAGTGAAAAAATATTTCCAAATACTCTTAGATATAAGTAAACATTAAATATCTGTTATATTTATATAATGATTCTTCAACTCTTCTGCTTTTAATATGATCCTGATAAAATAGTTGTAATAATAATCACATCATGGATACAAATGCCTCCTTAAATGATGCAGGCTATTGTTACGGCCTTCGGATGCCTCTCAGAGGCTGCAGGTGAGCCTATTAATGAAGACACTACCTATGTAAGACACAAGACTGCAAAGTTTTGAGTTGGATAGCTTCCTTCCTGCAGCGTGGCCTCCACAGTGAGGTCAGCAAGTACTCTGTGAGCTGCCAAGGCAGCATGGTGCTGAGGTATCTACCTTAGTCACTGAAAAGGTAAAAAACAGAATGGATTTGTTTTTTAAGTATAAATAAAAACAAAGGGATTATTAGGAAACAGCAAAGCCAGTATTCTATTAATTACCCTTTAAAATACTGTTTACTAAACTATTTTTCGAAATGATTCATTAAAAGACAAATAAATGATTTGAGTTCATCATATTTTCCATGAATCTGCTGATACAGATATGCTAGTCATAGTTTCTTGGTTGAGATACTAGAGCTGATAGGAGGGTAATGATAAAAAGTAAAATAATCCAATCAGCATATTAGCTCAGCACGGTGGGTACACCGAGAGAAGACGGCATTCAGAAGTATACTCACATACCTGCAGGTAGGAATTCAAGACGTGACTTTGGATTTCGTCCATAGTGTCTGTTCCATAGGAGACAGTACCCAGATGGAGCCGCTTAAATACCATTTCATTCTGAGTGAGCGTTCCTGTGATAGGAAGATTAGCAGCAGTGAGCACAGGCAGGGTGAGGAAGCTCTGCAGTTCCATGAGGAGGGCTGGTGACACACTGACTGTGCCCTGGGACATCTGTTAGGAGATGCAAAGCCCTGCAGAATGGTCACTCTGACAGGGAGGCTTACAAGTTTTTCTCTAAGCATGTCGTGTCTTTACCAATGGAAGGGACTCTAGAAAAAAGAAAATCTGAGTCTCTGTGCCTGGTTCACATCTGTGAACTGGTATAATAGCAACTTCTGCTCCTCTAAGTAAGGCATAAACTAGGAAGCTAAGTCATCATTGACTTGGTCACAGTACTGGGCTGGAGAATGACATTACCCAGCCTCACATTAGCATGGTTTAATAGCCTTAGGACCTACTTTTGAAAAGTAATCATTATTGGAAGAAAGGTAATACTCCTGAAGTTTAACCCTTCCTATACTGCCAGGAGCCAGCCTGGCTCAGAATGGTTGAAGTGGGACACAGCATTGGACGTAGAGGTTGCTTTAAAATAGCTTTAAAAACTATACTGAATGTTTGCTGGTAACTCTTAAAAAAAATCTTAAAAACTTAGTTACTTATTCTGTTGTTAAAAACTGCTGGCTTGGATGATTAACACCTGTTGCCTGGCAGTGGGGAAGTAAGTAAAAAAAATTATTGCTGGGCTGGCGAGATGGCTCAGTGGTTAAGAGCACCGACTGCTTTTCCGAAGGTCCTGAGTTCAAATCCCAGCAACCACATGGTGGCTCACAACTATCCGTAACGAAATCTGATGCCCTTTTCTGGAGTGTCTGAAGACAGCTACAGTGTACTTACATACAATAAATAAATAAATCTTTAAAAAAATAAAAAAAAAAAATTATTGCTATAGCTCCCTCCTCTGTCCAGGCAGCCAGAAGTCTCCCTTGCTAGGCTGGTGAACTGTTTGTGAACCAGAGAGGAAGGAAAGAAAAATAATTAAATGCTTTCTGTAGATAAATGTGCACAGATACATATACAAACATACACCCACACTCTGGCTGGGCCCGACTATGTGTCTCAATCAACTCCACAAGTATCCATGTATGCTTATATACAAACACATTTACCTACATAGAGTATGTACAGACAAAATATACATTTGGATGGATGCATGAATGGATGCATGAATGGATGGCAGAGAACACCCCCCCACACACACACAAGCCAAACCATCCTATCAACAATTTTATTTTTCTCTGGCCTTTGCATACCTTCTTAGATAAAAGGCTCTTTTAAGAAAATTACCTTAGAGATAAAATGGGAGTTCAGAGTATGTTGATATTAAGTTCAAAGAAGTGTTTCACTCTAATTGCTCATTATAAATTCAAAGCAACAGCTTTTACATAGCCTTGCCTTATCATAGTACATATCTGTGGCTTTATCCTTGGACTTAAAGGTTTTCCTTGGATGCAAATCTGTCCCAAGTCTGTATCTCTTTTAATGTAATTATGAAAGCTCATTGTATTTCTTATTATGCAGCCTTTACTTACTATTAAGAGGAATGGGCACATTCTATTCTTGATTCTAACTTTATTACATCTTTTTAGCAAAGCAACTAAGGCCATCTCTTAAAACTTTCTTCCTAAAATTATTTAAATCAAATTAGGGATTCTATAGGTTTATTAATTCATTTAGATAGCATTAATTCATGAAAGTTCATCTTTGTGTTGATCTGCAGGAAATTGGATCCATAGAGTGGGCTAATGCCCAGGGGTTATTATATTAATTAATTTAATGTCAAGAAGAGCATATCAGCTATAAAAGCCAGTCCTTAGATGGAGTCTCTTTGGGTTTTGCCATCGAGGTCACCCATCATTGCAGACCATGCCAAAAACAAACAAACAAACAAACAAACAAACAAACAACGGTGGACTAGCCTTAGCCTTTCCTAGATGGCTCTGTATACATTTATGTCACCTGAAATGACAAGAAGATTTGTGAAACGGGAGACAATTTTCATAGGTGAGTTTTTGAGAGAGCAGTGGGGATGTGCTATTTAACACTTGCTCCTCAAACCAGAGCAGAATCTTTGAGATGACTATGCCCAGGCCTGCCAATAAAGCCGAGTCACATAGAGCTCGCTTAATGCAAGTACTCATGCCATTCCAGCACATAGTGAACATTCCCTTTAGTAGGAACAAAAGTGCTGCCATCAAGGTGCTTGTGTCTAGCCTCCACTGGGGCTTTGGCACTGGACTTAAGCACAGGTTGGAGGGTTCCCACTAACAGGCACATAAGTGAGAGGCATGACAAGCCATGGCATAGCCATTCCAATGAAAGTTGGGCTTTCCCCACATCTGTATGGCCTTTAATTTTCTTTGGCATACATGATATTGACAATACCTATCAATGACTAGTCAGGATTTACATTCAGGGTAAAATACGTTATTGACTTGGAGCTTTCCAGAAGAACATTGGATCTTCTTTACAAAAGACCAGCTTTTTATTTTCTTGTTTCTTTTAAGATGCTATTTTGACAAGCACTCTTATAATGAACATACTTTATTAGAGCTTTACATATTCCTCAGGAGCAACATTGGTTGCAGTCCTGTGCACTGACCATGTGTACCATACATCTTAAGTATATGGCTCTAATTTCAGAGAAGTGTAAATGAAGCCAGTTATAGGAGATGTAATCTATGTCAGTCTCAAAGCGGAATTAAAATACGTAGTTACATTAAATATCAAAGTCAGCAGCAACCCAGCTTCTAAATAAAATGAGGAGCTCTGTAGGTGGCATTTAACAAAGATGGATAATCAGAATTCTAGTACTATGTAAAGGCAATAAAATAATATACTAATTGATAAATACAAAGCTCACAACGTATGTGTCCCCAAAACTGCAATATTCTAAATGTATTATATATGAATGCTTTCTGTTTCAGATTACTTGATATAAATGATGAATTTTCTATAGAAAAATTTCTCCTTGATAACTTACAGTGGGCCAAGGAGATTAACTTTTTATTATGAACAATTTTATATGTAAAGTTGAAAGAATACTACAACAAACAATGATTGATATACATCAGACAAATAATGAGTTCTTTGTTTAAAAAAAACTTAAAATAATTTTATTAGTTAAGAAATTTATCTAGTTTGATTATATCCATCCTTCCTCCCCAACTCTTTCCAGTACAACCTCCACATCCCTCCTGACCCAACGTTGTGTTCCTTTCTCTGCCCTTCCCATGCCATATCTCTTCACTATACCCCAGGCAACAAGAAGGCCAATTTGGAGTAGCCAACTATTTTTGGATGTGTGGCCTTCCACTGGAATGTGGTTGATTTATCATAGAAAAGGCTGTCCCTTCCTTTTTCAGAAGATTTTTGTTAACTATATTATAGGGACATAGTGGTCACCCTTTGGAGCCTTGACTGATAAACAAGACCCTCACCACTGCCTCCTCACAGTGAAATGCCACCAAAGGTGGCACATGGATGAAGAAAGTCCCAAACGGTTGTCAACACTACCTCTACACAGTGCTATAAGTACCCCCCACACCGCCCCTGTTTCCTTTGCTCTCTGTGTTGAATAATCCTGAAGTCTCTCAGGTCTACTCAAGAACACATACAGTACCACTCTTCCTTCTCTGATCTCTATTTAGGAAATCCTTGGCACAGCCTTCTTCATCTGTCATCCTAATTTGAGAACCTCTTGCAGGTTTTCTTAAACTCAAGGTCTAATATTTTCTAACACATTTCCCACCTCTGTTATATTTCCAAAATAAAAAATCTCTTCACACCACTCTCATGATTAAAAGTAACCAATAACTTGATATGGTTTACCCTTTTAAATATAAACTGCTCAGAATAGAAACAGAATTTTCATGATGCAGTCTAGAGCTCTTTCTTCACACTGCTTGACAGTCCTAATTGTTGCCTCCCTCAGCAGGGGCCAAAGCCCCTCATCCCCCACATTCCCACAAACTTCAAAGGAATTAGGAACTGCCTATCAGTTTACTCTCCGCATTCGAGCTGCAGAGTGACACAGAGATCTCTTTGAGTTCCAGGCTAGCCTAGTCTACAGAGTTTGAGGCCAGCCAGGGATATGTAGTAAGACCCTGCCTCAAAAACAAATCCAAAAACCCAACAAAACGGAAAACAAAACAAAATTGACCAAACAAAAGCCTAAGGACTAACAATTCATGGAAGAAGGCAGAGACGACAGTCTATATTTGAATCGTGTATCATTCACTTTTTTTTCTCCCTGAGATTTCTGGCAAAAAAAACCCAAAAACCAAAAACCAAAAAACCCTAGCATTTCAAATGCAACAGGTGCACAATGATATCAGCTGCCTTCCAAAACAAAGACATATCATTACCATTTAGAATATTTCTGGATAGTAAATTGAGGGTTTGAATGTGGCTCCTATTTTAGTACATCACTTTAGTCATCCATTCAGCCTATGATATAGCATTTCCAATCTAAGTTTCTTAAGTTCTACAGTGTTATCTACTACTGTATATTGCTTCTGAGCATCTTTGGAGAAATCTCAAGAGGAATTCTAGACATGCACAAAGCCTGTGAAACAAGAGAACCCAGAAGACAATAAAATATTAAACATATTGTTGCACAGTATGTTCAGTTGAAATGATGTAAGAGATATCTGAACCCAGGTTACAGCACTTATCTCCTCCCCCTAGATATTATAAAGCTCTGTGTTTAGATTTCTTTTCCTGTTACTAGCCCAGCTATGTTCACTTGTAAGCTTCCTGCCTGTGCCTCCTGAGTGTAGGTATGTGTCATCACATCTATCTCAGTGTTCAGATTAGTAAAAGACTTTCACTCAGTTGTTTACTTGGAGCCAGGGAAGATGTCATGAAGAAGTCAGAGCGAGTTTGTAACACAGGACCAATAAAAAAAGATTACATTACTTTTAGGAATAGCATCCCTTCTGAGTAAACTTCATACACGATGAGGCAGAGTTCAACTTCATTTGTGCATATAGATATCCCAGTGTTGGGGCAGTCTGCTCCTTTTCTAGAGCACAATCTGGATACCCTTGTTGACAGGTGGATGACTCCACCTTATAGCTTAACCTGGCACATTGTGTGTCAGTTCTTTGCCCTGCCACTCAGCCCTTCGAGGACAGTTCTGTGGTCAGTTATGAAATGAGGATGTTCCAGTATTTCTAACTTCCTTCTTTAAGACTATTTTAGTTTACTGGTCCCTCTCAATATATCCATACAGATTTTTAGATGAACTGCCAAGTACTGAAAAGTATTTCAAAATTGTAAATTATTTTTTGATACTATTCTAAATGAAATTGCTTTCTAATTCAACTTTGGGATAGTTTATTGCTAGTATATAAAAGTACAACTCGTTTTGATGACTTAGTTTTTCACACTCTGGCTGTTAGGTTTCTAGGGATCTGGAGGCCTCCCTCTATGGAAGACTGAGTCACACACAGCAGACACTTTTACTTGCCCCTACAGTATGGATGGATGCCATTTCTTTTTCATGTCTATTTTGCCTTGGCTAAATGTCTAAATATTTTTAGCAGAATTATCTATAATAAGCAAAAAGGGAGAAGTAACCCAAATGCCCATTTATTCATAGGTGGATAAGTAAAATGTAGCATGTGCATATAATGGAATAGTATTTACCAGAAAAAAAGAATGAAGTACTCCCTATACAATGTAGATTAACCTTGAAAATACTCTACTAAATGAAGCTCAACACACAGAGCCCATGTGTTCGTTCTACATCATCCATATGATGCCCACCAGGCAAATCCTCAGGGCCAGGGTTTCCTGGGACTACGAGTGGAGAAGGTACTGAGTGAGGAGTGACTGTCAGTGCTTGTAAGCACTTGACTTGGGCGTAGTGAGAAATTTCTAAACTGAAACTGGGGTAAGTGCTATATAATAGTTATACAAAGTGCTGTGTAAGAGAGATAAAGCCTGAGTTTTTCATTTAACTCAAGCTACAATATAATAACTGAGTATCTAAAGTTTCTAAGCTGTATTAAACAATGTTTGAATCAGTTCGAAACTGATACATCCAAACCACTGACTAGCATTGCCCACCAGATCAAAAACTAAAGTGTCCCTGATATTCCAGCATTCTAGATAAGTATATCACAGCTGGCTGGGTCCTAGGATCTGGGATGTGTGTGTAGACAGGTGAAAGCAGTCTTCACACAGCAAGTGGGATCCAGAGAATGTTTGTTAAAGGTGTCAGGGTTACACTTTGTTTCCTACTCATCCAGATTCTCTCTACACTGTCCGTCCCAGGCAGAGGGCAGCAATGCATGCTTCCTGTCTCACCTCTACAATGTTCATAACTCACTTACTTGGTGATTTCTAGTCATCTTAATATGACAGAAACCAATGGGCTCCAAACTGGAAACTGTTAACATGGAGGTGCTGGCTTGAAACCAGATGGAAAGGGAGCCACCACATCAAAGATAGTGACATTGAGTTGTTTATGATACTCAGGTCCTGTGACACCAGGTTTTCTTGTGATTTCTAAGAAAAAAATGTAGTAGTCTTTAATAAAGCAGAGGCTTTCTGGACTGCAGTGTGCAAGACAGGCAAGGAGGAAATGGATTTTTAGGGAAAATGTCCTGCGGGCATCATTTTCATGGTGGCAGCAGATGCAGTCCACGCTGGGAAGCAGATATGAAGCCCCTGATCAGAGCCACTCGGGCTGCAAGTTGTCCACACATCAAGATTGTGCTGAGCCATAATATATGGATAGACAGGTGGTTTTAACAAACAGAAGTAAGTCACCTGCAGTGCACAGAGATAAGCTCCTCCCAAGACTACAGGATTTCTTGTGAAAATTGGAGCAAGGCAAAGGCATGACCATGAGCGATTACTGGCTATAGCAAAACAAATGAGCAAATGAAAACACGGCTCTCAAATGATGAGTGACTCACTAAAGTAAACATCAGCACTGGTCATTAAAACATCCAGTTGGGTGTGATGGCACATAATCCCAATACTCAGGAGGTTGAGGCAGGGGTATGAGTTCAAGGCCAGCCTAAGCTAAACAGGGAGTTGTCTCAAAAACTTACAGGACTCGAGAAATAACTCAGTTGGTAAAGTACGTTACTCACAGGCATGAGGTCTAATCTCTAAAACCTGCCTTTTTTTTTTTTTTTAAATAATTGGCTAGGCATGGTGGTACATGCCTTTAATCCCAACAATCAGTAGCAGAGGCAGGCAGGTGTCTGTGAGTTGGAAGGCAGCTAGGTCTTCATAGAGAGTTTCAGGCCAGCCAGGGTGGGACACTGTCTCAAAAGCCAAACCAAACCAAACCAAACCAAATTGGGCATGGTGGTACACATGTACCTGTAATCCCAGTGACAAAGAGCTGGAGACATGCAGATCCCTGGGGTTCAATGGCCAACCAGGCTAGCTTACCTGGAAGTTCAAGGTAAGTGAGACCCTGTCTCAAAAAACAACGTGGGAAGCACCTGAAGAACAACACAACACCTAAGCTTGTCTCTGGCTACCACACACATGTATGAACATTCATGCGCATATATGCATACATATATACAAATCAAACACACACACTACTCAATGTAGAGTCAGTCTATTTTCCCTGTAAATCAGGTCTTGTCCAACGATTCTGATTCCTAGCACTTGTGTTAAGTGTCTCAATCAGTCTAAACACCCGAAATGTAAATTATACCACTCATATCCAAGTACTTATTTTAGTGAATGACTGTCCTAGTAAGACAGCAAATGTTTGCTGTAAAGGAATACTTTAGCTACTATCACCATGATGGGAAGATCTCACAGCCAGCCTTCTGGTTTACAGGACATTAAAAATTTATTCTAAATCTGACTTTCAAGATCTGCCTACCCTGTAACACTAACTAGCACACAGTTTTTGCTGGTTTTAAAAATTATGAAAATAGCATATTCTCCTGATGATGCTGTCCTATGAAATGCACAACATTCAAACCTGAACAACATGACATTTTGAGTAATGAATACTATAATTAAATATAGGTCCAAAAAAATTATCCTCTTGTTTTACTGAGTATTTCTATTAATGGTTTTGTTCTACATGAGGACAAAAACTTCCTAGCAAAGGAATTAATGTATTGCTTTAATAGGCTGTACCGTGAGTTAAGTTTTAAAATTTATGAGTTCACTGCAGCATTGTTCTTTAAACAATGGCATTGTCAGATGCAACCAGTGAGAAGATTAAAGTTCTCCCGGCAGATTAAGTACAAATTATCCGTCCTCCTGTTTCAGCATCATTTGTTCATTTATCACACAGTGTCTAGTATTCCTGGTCAGTGTCAATATGCTCTGCATCCTTGCAGCTAACAGATGTCGACTCTTGTCGAATGAATTACTTTATGTTTCACGCGCTGCTGGCCGCAGATGTGTCACTATAGCAACATCATTAATTTCAGATCTTACCGGAAATGTGCACTCCAATCAAACCTAATTATACCACATTGCTTTCTTGTCCACAAGAAGGAAACTATAATGCAATTATTGGGACACTTCATTTTCTGTTCTGCTGTGGCAAATGAGAGAGCCACTGTGATGGACGCTTCTTGTCAAAAAGCTTATTGATGAAGCCCAAACCCAATTTACAATCATACGAAGGACCACCTTAGGACTATGTTAGTAAAGTTCCTCAGATGCCAGCTCACACTGGAGCATCGCAGCAGGAATCAGCCCCAGTGCTGAACCTCTCATCTCCAGAACCAGTGCTGCTCATGCCAACCATCACCCACTGCTGAGGACAGACAAGGTCAGCAGCTCACACCTCACCAGCTTCCAGCACAGAGGTGCAGGGAACACACACACACTTGCAGAAGAACACAGAGCCATTGCTTTTGTGAATAAAATAGAGAGGATGAGATAGAACTAGCAACTTACATCCTGGAACATAATGCTAGTCGACACCAAGTGTGTACTGTCTCCGCAGGACACAAATGAGGCAAGAGGACAGGGTAGGCCTGCTAGACTTACCCCAGCTTCTACTTGTGCTCTCCTGCTGTCTTTGTCCTGAAAGCTGTCCAACAAGCGGCCTCTGAGCTGGCGAGGCTGACAACTCTCACTCCACAGAGCACAGATGTGTCTGAGATCACAATCAGAGGGTTGGCCACCACTCAGTCTCCGCTCTCTTCACCTGACTGTGTGAAACCCGTATATTTCCTTAGGACTATGGTGGGGGAGTACTGAAATGTCACTGAGCTGCTGAAAAGAACAGTGGTTCTCTGTTATCCACCAGCTTATGGGTTCGTCAGTGTGGCCCTCATGAGAGGCCATGGCTATCTACCACTTTCGAGAACCCCTGGAACACCCAGGAAGCTGGGATGCAGAGCCCACCACCACCTCAGCTCCCAGCAAGTCAGGTCAAAATCCTGAGAACAGGTAATGAGCCAGAGTTCCTGGAAGACAGTTTCAGGGAGAGAATGCAGGTAAAGATGCAGCCAGAGCATTACATTTCTAAACAAATGGCCACACAATTGAAAAACTCAGCCAATGATGGCATTTTCTTTGGGAGCTCTTACACTGAGAAGCAGAGGTGAGCAGGCATGGTGGCTCATCTGTAGTTCTTGTACCTGGGAGGAGGGGGAGCAGGAGAAGGAGGAGGAAGAGGAGAGGGACGAGGGAGAGCAGAAGGAGGAGGAGGAGGGGGAGGAGGGAGAGGAATCAAAGTCAGCCTCCGATACACAGAGAGTTTCAGGTCAGCCTAGGGAGCAGAGGAAGAACCTTTCTCACAGATAAACAAGCAAATAAGCGAGAAGCCACAATAAGCTCCTCAGTGCATTCTATACATTCTGCTGGGATCCTTAATCTTATGCCAATGTAAAAAGAGACTGTCACGGGCCATTTTCAATGTGAAGGCAGTTTGTAGGCATTAGTCCCCGCCCTCCCTTGCTGGAGCCTGTTTATCTCAGGGCTCTGGGAGCTGGGAGTTGCACTTGGCCGAGCCTAGGATGGAAAAGGGGGATAGTAGGTGTCTCTGGCTCCAAAGTGTTCACTGAGTGAGGAGGCTTTGTGCCCTCAGCCAGTGTGAGCAGGAGCCAAGGGGTAGTGTAGTACATGTGAAGCCACTGACTTTTGCCAGGTCAATGCTTCAGCCACTCTTTGCTTTTCTTCTATGTGGCTCCCGTTCTGCAGAATTATATATTCAAAACTGCTTCCTGTTCTCTAGTCTTTTGGATTTGTTATCTTATGCCCAGCACTAACACTGCTTGTATGTGAGATGCCCTGTTTAGCTTTAAAAGAGTACCAAGTGGAGGGAGCTTTGGGCTTCAGGATCCTTCCTTCCCTACCATTCCCTTCCTTCCTGCCATGCCTTCTCTGATGACATGAAATTTCATCATAGAAAATGAGGAGCTGTAACTAAGAATCTCATCTTTATGTTTTAGAAAAGGAAATTGGCATTTTAAGGAGGACAGATGTTACCAACTGGTTTTGTTATTTGTAAGCACAATAGATTTTTCTATATTGGTTTTGTAAAAATGACCCACAATTTCTATTATTAATCTATAAACTTACTAGATTTTCTGTGTATGCTACTTGCTAATAAGCACTTCACTGTCCTCTCCCAAAGCCTTCCTCTTCTTGGAAGTCCCAGGGATTGAACCTAGGGCCTAGCCTATGCTAGACAAGCCCTTTCCCACTGAGCTATGGCTCCAGCCATGTTTTAATTTTTATCTTCAGGCAGAGCCTTACTAAGATGCTCAGGCTGGCTTTGTATCTACTCTGTAGTCCAGGGAGGCCTTGAGTTTGCAGTCAATCCTCCTGCCTCAACACCCACCCTTCCACTAAGCATCTAGGATTACTTTCTTCTTTTCTTAACCTTTGACCCTTTCCTTGCTTTCTGACATAAGCTGGTAACTCAAATATGATATTGACTAAGCTTTCTTTTTGTTGTTCCTTCCTTCCTAGTGTTGGGGAAAAGCTTTAAATATCTTACTGCTAAGTGAAATTATATGTTGGGAATATCCTTTTCTAGAATGAAAACAGTTCATCTTCATCTCCAGTTTGCTAATGAATGTCATACTGATAGGTTCTAAATTGAAACTCAACAAATGCTTTACTGGACTGGAAGGAGTCCCTGAGGTTTTTTTTTTTTTTTTCTTACGGCAATGCTGTAATTTTCAGTGATAAGTTTCTGAATTTAAACAAGCCTTGAGGCCCTGAAGCACATCTATCTAGAGCTTTTACATTATATTTTCATTGATTACAGGCTTCAAACAGCACAGTTAAGGGCATCTCAATGTATTCAAGTTTGATAATGAGCTCATAGCTAGGCAATGACTTCTATCTGTTATGATTCAGCTATTATTGTATAGTTCATTGTGGTTTTCTCTTTAACTTGTATACAGAGTTTTAAATATTAAACATAACTAGTTTTAGCAGTTTATTTAGAATTTTTAGATTGGCATGCAACAGATGTCAGTACTTTTACTTTTCTGGTTTTGCTCCTTCCTTACTTTGTTGTGGCTTCAAGTTTCTATCAATAAACTACCCTATCGCCTTTCTCTTCTCCAAAGAAGTGAGTTTATACTATAAAAAGTATGCCCTGAAAGGGTGATAAAAATCCCCTTAAAATTATTTGGGGCTGGTATTAGGAAAGCTTTTGGAAATGAATTTTAATAGTTTTAGGATGGGGTGGGTAAGATGGCTCAGCAGGGAGAGGCACTTGCTGCCAAACCCAGTGCCCCAAGTTCAATCCTCAGAACCCATAGAGTAGAAGGCGAAAAATGACACCTCCAAGTTGTCCTCCGATGGCTCTCCATGATGTAAGGTGGCACGTACATGTACTTCCTACCCACACAAAATAAATAAATGTGAAAATTAAAAAGTTTTCAGGTACGAAAACTATTTCTTATGGTCTAATTTAATGGCTTGTATTTCCTTGAGAATTTTTCTATTGGCTGCACTTTAAGCTGCTGACAATAATCAACATCTCTTATGATTTATTTTAAATATCATGATTGTAGCTTTGCTCTATATACTTATCTCTATTTTTGTTTATTTTTTCCAGTTTTACTTTCAAGTTACATTTATTTTATAAAGTCTTTTCAAAAGACTGCTGGGCTGTATTGTATATTGTGTTTTATCTTTACAACTGTAGTTATGTTTTTAGAAGGGGTCTTGCTATGTTGTCCAGGTTGGCTTTGAACTCAGACTCAAGAGACTCTCCTGAGCTGCCTAAGTAGCTGGGACTACAGATGTGCAGCAGCATACTCTATTGGCTTTTGAATACCATGTCTCTAATTTCTGTTCTTTTTGCTTTTTAAAGTTATTTTGTTTATTTACATTTAAATGTTATCCCCTCTTGCAGTTTCCCCCCTGAAAACTCCTCATTCCACCTCCACCCACTGCCTCCACTGGGGTGCTCACCCACCCACCTACCCACCCACTCTGACCCACCGCCTTAGCATTCCCCTACATTGGGGTATGCTTCACAAGACCTAGGGCTTCCCTTCCCATTGATGCTAGACAAGGCCATCCTCTGCCATATATACAGCTTGGTTGGTGGTTTAGTTCCCGGGAGCTCTGGGGGTCTGGTTGATTGATACTGTTTTCCTCACATGGGATTGCAAACCCCTTCAGCTGCTTCAGACCTTCCCCCAACTCCTCCACTGGAGTTCCTGTGCTCAGTCTGATATTTGGCTGCAATCATCCCCATCTGCATCCATAATGCTCTGACAGAGCCTCTCAGGAGACATCTACATCAGGTTCCTGTCAGCCAGCACTTCCCAGCATCAGCAAGTGTCTGGGTTTGGTGGCTACACATGGGATGGACCCCCAGGTGGGGCAGTCCCTGGACGGCCCATCCCTCAGCTCCTGCTCCACTCCTTGTCCCTGCGCTCCCCCTAGACAGGAGCAATTCTGGATTGGATTTCCTTCTATGTCTGATTTTCACTGCTCCTTAAGATTGATCTTTACTCTCTACTCTTTTTGAGTCAGGGTTTTTCTATGTAGTCCTAGATGTCTGGAACTCACTGTGCAGAATAGCATGGCCCCAAACTCAGACCTGCCTGTCTCTGCCTCAGAGTGCTGGAACTAAAGGCATATATTACAATGCCCAGTCTCCTCTTTTATTGAAAAACACAAGTTCCTGAACATCCTGCAGCACGTGATTCTGTTTGGTTTTTCTATTGTACTCCTAACTTTTTACTATTTCTGATGATTCTATTGGCTACCTCCACTGTGTTCGTAACTTCCACTATTTCTGCTGTTTTACTGTGAGTAGGTACAGCCATTGCCTGGAGTTCACTGAGACTGCCTAAGCTCCCCCCTGCCCCACCCACCCACCCACCTACTACATGAAAACATGTATTGTCTGGATGGCAGACACAGAAGCCAGTCTATCCCAAGAGATCAGGGCTATTTGGACTTTCATTTGGTTGACCACTTGGATATCTGCTTGGATGATCAACTACTTAAAGTGATGCTAAGATTTCCTTCCGCAACAGCAGATACCGTAATTTTCTCCTGCATCCATCACTTTGTGCTTATATACTGAGGCCTTTAAAGTGTATATGTATCTAAAATTCAACCTTCTATTAGGAACCTGTCCTGCTCTCTGAAATAATGCTTCTTAGAGTCTGTCTTGTGTGATGTTTAGGGAGAAGCCAGTCTTCTTTCAATCCCTAGTTACCTCCATGACTATTTTTCCTTTCATGGTCTTTCTTTCATGGTCTTTCTTTTCTTTCTTTCTTTCTTTCTTTCTTTCTTTCTTTCTTTCTTTCAAAAAAACACAATTGGTTATTTTTCTTTAAGTGTTAAGTGGATTAATTGTTTGCTTTAACACTCTTAGGACTGACAAACATTACAGACTTTGTTTTTCCTTCTGTGTCTCTTAGTCCTTCATCACTGTGATTTAAAAATCTTTCTATGCACACAGTTATCCTTTGTTCTCACTGCTGGGTGGGGCTCTGAACAGTCTGAACACCCCACACTTCTCTGTGTATTTTTAAAATTAATTTTTGACACAGCATTTCACTTTGTAGTCCAGGCTAGCCTTCAACTCAGGTCTCACCTGGTTGCCTCTTGGTTACAGGAGTACAGCACCAGATGGCCCTAGATTCTACTTTGTAGTATTCTAACTAGACAGCTTTCCTTTTGTTAACTGAAGCAACATTATCAGCATTCTCTTATACTCCCCTGACTGCTTACAGACACACAGACATTTCTTTTGGGAGGGAAAAAGTAGGAGAATAACTACTGAGAAGTACAACACATAATTTTGATGCTACAGCCAAAATCCATTCATAATGTTGTATATACCATCTCAGTTCAAAGCAAGTAGGATTTCTACTTTATCTTGTGCTTATTAAAGTGAGAAACCCTGGCTATAGGTATCATACCTATTAATCGAATTAGGTCTTCTTTAAGGGTTTCAAGTTTTAAAAATTATATACATTTGCATTTTGTGAACTTTGGCCTTAATCCAGACTACTTTATATCATCTGTGTTGATATAAACAATTCTGATTGGTTTTTTTTTTTTTTTTTTTTTTCACTAAATGCCCTAACTGACATTGGGACACAGGACACTAGGCTTACACATTACACTAAACTAAACTCTCTTAAGGACTAAAAATTCTCCAGAAGATTCTCTCCAGCTCTGTGTTCTTCTGCTCATACTGTTATTCTGATTTGACTCTGGAGATTCTGGTCTTAGTGTCCCTCCCTATCAGCAGAGAAAGCAGCTCACAGCAATGGGTACTTTTAGCCAGTACAGCAGTGCATACATGTGCAGTGGCTGATTCTGATGGCTACCTGACTGACTGCACAGGCATAATGGCTATGAGGTCGCCCCTCTCTCCAGGACTCTGGACTGGAGAACTCTTCCCTCTGATTCATCCTGGCAGTCATCTTGAGCTTCAGGATGCTTTGTAGTGACTTCCTCTTCCCTCCAGCTCTTTTCAGTTTTGGAATGGCGTATGCTTTTGCTAGCATTGCATTGTCTTCAGCAAACTTCCTGTGAGCTCACTGGAACTGGGAGAGGAAAGTCCAAGTGTATTCCTGTAGTCCACTCTTGAAGCAGAGCCCTCTGATTTCTGAATGAGCCATTGTACTTGTGAGCGTCCCATGCTGATGTTCTTCATTTGGTGCTGTATGAAAATCCAAATAAAAATCCCCAAACTGGACCCTCAGTTACACTAAATTTCCGAATTCCCCAGGAGAGCTGATACCAGCATAATAAATATTGAGTTTATATTTATCAAAGTCTTCAGTTACATTCATCAGCAATGTCCAGTTGGGTTTGTTTTCACACCCACCCACCCAGGTCCTCAAGTTCACAACCACATGTTTCATTACTGCAGGAGCTTTATTTTCTAGTGTATTTTCACTTACACCTTGAAAGTAGACTCCCCCCCAGACAGGGTTTCTCTGTGTAGTCCTGGCTACCCAGTTGTCTGTCCTGGCTGTCACTCTGTAGACCAGGCTGGCCTTGAACTCAGAAATCACCTGCCTCTGCCTCCCAAGTGCTGGGATTAAAGGTGTGCGCCACCATGCCCGGCTTGTAAGTGGAATATTTTTAAGTAGGATATTTGAACTTGAAACTTGCCATTTTGCTGTTTTCCTATATTTTAAAGTCATTAATTGACCTCTTTGGGTCCTACACCTATAAATATGTGTTCTTTCCCACTTATACGCCTACTTCTATTGTTCTTACCTTTTTGCAAATCAAGAGTTTTATAACAATGTTCAGTTATGCTGTAAGCACATCTGTATTCTTTGTAGTTTAACAACTAACATTAATTAAATGTGATGTTGTAGCTAACTACTAACATTAATTAAAGGTGATGCTGAATTGTGTTTGAAACATGTTTTATTTATGCTATGTATGTAATTATGCTTTGTATGTAATATGTTATGCATATAAGCTTTTATTTCTAGTTCACTAACAATTACTAGAATTTAAATAATCTTTTATTTAGTACATTATAGATTAAAAACTCTAATAAATAAAAACACAAAATACAAACAACATAAAAATGAGCTATAGAGTGGGATAGTCAGGTGTGGTGATCCATGCAGTAGAGTGCTACGAGTTTCCAATGCTTCCAACAACTCAAGGGTCACCAACAGTACAGACATACATGTTTTGCTCTTAAGCCACTATAGAAATATGTAGTAGCAGCAAGAAAAAAAAAATGAGATTCTAGAAGACTCAAAATATAAAAATAAGAGATTTAAAGCTACAGCACAGTTACAGTTACATTTTGTTGATTGTGAAGATACTGAACATACCAAAGGATGGAGATTCAATCGTATAAACAGTTCTCAAAAATCGAGTCTAGACACCTACAGATCTAGCAATCAGTTATGACACATATACATGTGCTCTTGTGCAAACGAAATATTTGTGATGTTATCTGGTACATTGAAAGACAAACAGATATGAACAATACCTGTTTTGTCTGTCAGTAAGTACACCAGGCGTCCAAGTTCTTCTGGTATTGTGCTGGTCCGAACAACTGTACCAGGTATATTCTCATCTTTCATAATCATCCATCCATATGCTGCTTTGCCCATATCCAAATTTACTCGCAGACTGCCAAGAAAAACCATCATGATGGTCAATGCTTCCACACCTATATAACATGTCCACACCCATGGTTTCATCTGAATGTACATCTTAGACTTTAACAGATCTGTGTATATTTAATTCAACAAACGCTTTTATACTCTAGATAATGTTTTCAGGTGATAGTTGGGTGGATAATTCCTTCTGCATGAGTTACAGCATGAGCTAGAAGAGAAGCAGGCAACTGGTTCTCAGCATCCAATTAACACCCAGAGAACTGTAGGTCTAAAGAGGGAAATGCCTACGCTTAGGGAATCATGGAAGGAATACTGTGTAAAAATATGTGAGATGGGGCTTTGAAGCCTCTGGCGTAGGCATGGTGCTTCCTAGTGAGGTTTTAGTATTGCACATTTCTAATCTGTAAGGTTAACACATGTAAGGGGTCATTGTACTTGGAACAACTCTGCTGCGATTGTATCTTACAGTACAGGACTATAATAGATGGACTCTGGAGGGGTGTGGTGGCACATGCCTTTAATCCCAGCATTCGGGAGGCAGAGGCAGGCGGATTTCTGAGTTCGAGGCCACCTGGTCTACAAAGTGAGTTCTAGGACAGCCAGGACTATACAGAGAAACCCTGTCTCAAAAAAAAAAAAAAAGTGCCTACACAAGAAAGCACTGTAAAACTGTCTACTGAAGGAAATAAGTCACAGCACACCTATTTGGATCAACTCACCTAATTAACCTATGGAAGCTCAGTGGACAAGATTGTATAAAGCAGTAGTTTCCTACTTGCTGGCTGAGACCCCTTTTGGGGGTGTGTGAACAACTCTTTCAAATGGGTCACGTATCAGATATTCTGCATATCAAATACTTACATTATCATTTATAACAGTAGCAAAGTGACAGTTATGAAGTAACAACAAAAATAATGTTATGGTGGATTCAGCACACATGGGGAGCTGCAAAACTGGGCAGGTTGAAAACTGCTGGTGACAACCATGGAGATGCAACTGTTATTGCCAACCATTTATAACCTAGCAACATGGTAATTCACAAGGTCCAACTTTTTTTTACTAAATTATTTTATTTATTTACATTCTAAATGTTGCCCCCTTCCTGGTCCCCCACCCCTTTGCTTCTGAGAGGGTGTTCCCCCACCTACCCAACCACCCACCCACCCACCCACCCACCCACCAACCCACTCCCGCCTCACCCATTAGCATCCCCCTTCCCTGGGGGCATCAAGTTTCTACAGGATTAAGTACATCCTCTCCCACTGAGGCCAGACAAGGCAGTCCTCTGCTATATAACCTTTTAATAAATATAATTTTGAATAAACAATCTTGAGGAATCAGTCAGTGGCAAGTGTCTAAGGTAGGAAGTATCAAATAAGCATAACGTCATTAATCTATGCATAAAGTTCACACCTTAAAAATAAGGAATTGGGAGGAAAACTGTTAACTGGCAGTCACCTGTGTACATCTCTCCTGCCTGTACCTCCACATCTTTTGTTTAAAAAGTAAAGCAAACTACTAAATGGCAACAGTCCTTAACCTGGAGGGACAGAAAATGGCATTCTAGGAAGGACCAGTGGCCACAGTGCAGCTCTACCACTGTGTGGGTCCACAAGTCAGAACCACCAGACACATTTTCCCTAAGTCTCTGTGCCACAGTGGTCCTATCGATATACTAGGATCTGTGAGAAGCTGGTAAATCTGTATGTGTTAAGTGGGCGGGATATCTCTGTCAACAGGTGTGACATCACAGTACCTTCTAGGGGGGGTTAGGATGAAGGGAAGATTAAAAGAGGAAAGGCAAAACATTCTCTTTGGATTTTTATTTGAATTGGGCTGAAAAAACATATTCCTTATGAACAAGAGAGATAATTAAGACCACAGCCCTTGTTGAAACAAACCCAGAAGTTGGGAGGGAATTGAGCAGGTGAGATGAGCCAGGAAGGGAAGACACACATATCCAGCACACAGCACTGAGATCTGATTTGTGTCTAGTTTTTCCGTACTTCAGATCACTTGGCTCATTACTTGCCTGTGTATTGGGTTCTTTTGGATTTTGGTTAAGTTGTCTGGGAAAATGTTACCCTACAAGGTACTCCATCTTACAGCCCTCACAAGTTTGGTGGGAAAACCAAAGAAGCATCAGCAAACTTGTTTTGCACAGTTCTTTTCAAATCATGAGCAATTAATGCTGTTAACGAATTACAAGAATGTATTAGTTCATAGGATATTATATTGTAAATAAATACTCTGGGACCATTTTAGGTTGAATACCAACAGCCTGCAAAGAACTGATATACATAGCAGTATGGAGGAGAACAGAAAGGTGTAAGGAATGGAGAACAGAAATTCTTCACTGAATACAAGTCACTTAAGAAAACACTCCTACACAAGGAATTACAGCTCCACATGTACCATGACTGATGTTGTGAATCTGGTCAAATGCTAAAGGATAATTTGTTTTAAATGCTAAGTCTCTAAAGGCATCCAAACTCTATGGCAGCAGAGTCACACTGTACTGAATTTACTTCTTAGTGATGCCCTGCCCGTACAGGGGCATGCCAGCTCTGACATGCTCTTTATTCCACGAATCACATGATTACAGAGACATGTTACACAGTAGCAGACGCCAGATGCACAGCAAGTCCACTCTTCGGCTGACTAAACACCTGGGACACTCTTACCCACAGACCCGTTCCAGGTAGAAGCAGTTGTTCTCAGATGGTCCACTGAGCCAGGACATGGTATGATATTTACTATCATTCACTATGAAAAACTGACTGTCTGAGTCTTTCATGGATGTTGCAATAGGAATATAGATATAAATGTTTCCTTTTGCAATACCAACAAACAAGAGGTAGATTTCAAGATATAAGACTGCCTTCATGATGGTTTATTTTTGTACAGTCTAATCTCACAGCTACAAATACTTGAAGAAACTCAGAGTCTGAATAAATTTCAAGTGCATTTTCCCCAAAATACACAATACATTGCATTTAGGCCCCAGGGTGCTTGCTATATTTAAGCTCTAATTTGTTACAATTAAACCTTAGCACTTATCATTGCCAGGTGAGCCCAGTCCCTAGCCCGCCTGGGAAAAATGCACAATTCTCATTGGGGAACAAATCTACCTGAAGTAATTCACAGGCCAATTCTAATCCGAGCAAAAAACAAAACAAAACAAACAACCCCCCCAAAACAAAACAACAACAACAAAAAAACAACCACAACAACACACACACACAATACCCAAAAACAAAAACCACCACCACCATCAACAACAACAAAAAAACCATTTCTATAAAGACCCTTAGATGGGCGAAGGACACAGGTGTTTTATCTGAAATCTTCCTGCATCTCCTATTCTGATGCTATACTTCGGGCAGAGCAGCCAGCATCAAGGCTTTTCCCTGGTGAACTGTCTGTGCACCATATTGTAGCTAAGGCTGTCATCTCCAGGACCAGAGGAACCCTCCTGAGTTTTGGATCAGCACTGCTAACCTTAGATGAATCAAAACACCTGTGAGTGAACAGGAGGACAACAGGGCAACATGCCAACTTCTCCACTTCCTGCTTAAAGGTGCTCCACTACTGTGCTATACCCACAGTCCCTGACAATCTCTCTGGTTTTAGTCAAGGTCTGTAAATGGTCTGTTAGTTTTCAATTTACTTTGTAGCTTAGGTAGGCCTTCCCTGAACTCCTGTAGCTAAAATGTTAGAAGTCCAGTCTTGTGCCACCAAGCCCATGTAAATGTATTGTTCAGGTCTAGAACTCAAAATCCAGCTTCACCTTTTCCAGCAATCAGTGCACCACCAAATGCCAATGGAGACCAACCTTTCTGCTTACATATGTATAATCTAGTTAGCATAAACTCCTGACAACTCATCTTCCTACATTTTCTGGTGAAGGAAGTTAAGTTAACATGCTTAATGTTAGGCGTAACTTGTATCTGTTCCTAATTTTAGCATATGGTAGTTCTGTAATTTCTTACTAAAGGCTGACTTGATCATCATTCCAGTGGTCAGCCAAGGTTTCAACAGAAAGTATAACTTAGGCCAAGCAAGATGCATCAGATCAAAGTGCATGTACTGCAAGCTTGGAAACTGAGATAGACCCCCAGGACATGGTGGACAGTGGAAACCACTTCCCACTAGTTGTTCTAGGACTTCCATACTCAGACCATGGCATGCATGACCCAAACAAACACATGCAATTTTAAAATGTTTTAGAAGTACCACAATTGACTCAAAAGTCTAATAAGGTCCTAAATGTATTTGCAAACATGAGATACCAATTAATCAAATATTAAATTCAACAGAAAAATGAAAACAGCAAGAGGTATAGCTGATTCATAACCAAGCAAAGCGAAACCTCAGGACTAGGAGGAGGAAAGGCCTGTGTTGAAGACTGCCGAATTCTGAGGGAACGTTCATTAGCTTGCTACTGTGTCAGAGGTGGACAGAAGGAGTGGGCCCACAAGGGGCAATAAGCATGTGCACAGACACAGATGATACCAAGCCTCTGGGAAAGAGGCTTTCTTCTTATTTTACAAAGGGTGCTGAGACAATTAGTTGAAAACTCTGGATCTAAAAACTCTATCAAATACTAGTTAAAAAAAAATCACTTGTCTAGCATAGGCAAGGCCTTGGGTTCAAACCTTTGTCTTTCTGCCACAACCCCCACACCCTGCCCCAACCTCCTTGAGCTAGAGTCTATCTGTGGTAGAATTATGCATTAGTTAAAGTCTGAGTTCAAGTCCCATCATCACAAGAGAATGAAATCACTTTCAGTGATCAAATGGAAGAATGCTCAGATCCAGCAGGCAGTGAGAGAAGAGCAGGTCTCAGAGCAGGGGAAGAAGACTTATAGGCACACAGTTGGACAATATCCTACAAGGATTCATTTATATTTAACAAGGTAAAATTAGAAACTTTTCCTGGGTTAAAAAAAAAAGTCAAGCTATAGAGAAAGATGTCAGCAAAATAAAAATGAAAAACATAACCATAAAAATGTGGTCCAGAAGACCACAACAAAGGACTACAAAAGTTCACAAAAGAAATTCTAAATCACTGGTTCTCAACTTATGGGAGGGAAGGTCAAATGACGCTTTCGAGGGGATAGCCTAAGACCATAGGAAATTACAATTCATTACCATAGAAAAATGACAGTTATGAAGCAGCAACAAAAACAATGTTATGGTTGGGGTCACCACAGTGTGAGGAACTGTGTTAAAGGTTTACAGCACTAGGAAGGCTGAGAACCACACTGGTCTATATTGACAATGGTATGCCAACTGGGTACCACCACTCAGATAAATACTGGCAATATTAGCAAACACAGCAAAGTCACAGACAAGTACAGAGCCAGGCAACTCCATTCCTAGACTTCAATACCAGATGTGCATGTAGGTACTGGTCACAGAGATGAGAAGAGCTAACACATACCTACTGAAGCAAGTCTGAGGACACGTCAAACCCCAGATGGGAGTGGATGTATCAGAATCTACTACTGTATCAGAGCTACTCAGTGTCTAATAGTTGCTACTGACTCCAATGTGAGAACTAACCCCTTTCTCAGGTAGAAGAGTTGTTGGATAAAAAGACAAACCAAACAACCATAAAACCATTCAGAACTGACAATAACTGGCAGAAATTGCTAAGAACTTTCTTTTGGGGAGAGTTCACCACTAACCCTAGTACAACTCTGCACCAATACAACCTGGCACCTTTGATGGCAGTCTTCAGGGTGCAGATGCTGCCATCCAGTCTTCAGTCCATAGGTTCTAGGAATTTCTCTGATGAGCCTCCTACATGCTCTGACGGTGACACAGGCAAAATGAAACAGAAACTATGTCTCCACAACCTACAGACAGCCCTTGCATTTCAGTGCTCTAGGAAAGGCATTGCTTGAAAAAGAGGTCCTTAAGTGTGCCTCAGAAGGGATATAATTATCTCTTTGTCTAACAGCATTTTGCCTCTCTTGATCATGTATGCCTTATGTAGAAGCAAAAGTCTCTCTGACTCAGCACTGAGAACTTGGTTTTTGGGTTATCAATTTAAAAATGGGCATTCTAAAGCCTCTTAAGAAAACGGACAAGGCACAGCAAACACATGACCCTGGATATGTTGATGTGTTAACAATTCTGCTGGTATCTTCCTGTTAGGGGACATGCAAAGGGACATATACTCATTTTAGAATTACAATAAAAGCTTCATACATGTCTCTTTGGATGACAAAAATCTTGTAATTAAATTATGATCTAAAAACCCCACAAAACAAATCAAGTATCTTAAAAATTATTTCATTGTACTGAGTAATTTTAATAAAATATTTAACTTTTGTAAACTTGAATTCTGATTCTTAGGACACTAGAGAAAAAAATACTTTTCTTTCTAGATTTGCATATTTTGCAAAATAACATAATTTAAAAGTCCAAAAGCACATTTAAACACTTAAATAGTTATCCTTATTTTACAGAAACTTGTCAACAGGAAAACAAATTTGTTCTCATTAAAGATAATGCACAATTCTCTAAATAAGCCTCCTGTACTTCTATGGCTCTTATTCCTTCTGGTAAGTTGGTACAACTCAGGTCCAGGGGTGCAAAGATCTGTAGGGTCTCTGTTAAAGTGAGCATGCTCATTGAAAGCTAAAGCAAAGAAAGGCTGCAAAACTGTGTAATCAGGTTCAGCACGCCTAGATGAACATGCTAAACATACTGAAAAACTAGAGCATAAGAGATTGTAGGCAGTATTTTCATTTTATTAGCAAATATTTTCAGTGACCATAGAGTCTAAAATAGGAGTGTACACTGATTTATGCATATATGTATGCACAAAGATATATACACAAAGATAAGCATAAGTGCATATTCATATTTATATGGTTATCTAAACATATAAAAAGGTAAGAGTGTATGTGTATGTGTGAATGTCTTCCTCTATTACTTTCCATTGTATTTTCTGAGACAACATTTCTCATTGAACTTGGAGCTTGTGAGTTTGGAAAAACTGACTGAGCAGTAAGCCTGAGGAGTGGGTTATAGGTGTGTGGTACCAGACCTAATTTGCTTCCTTAATCCACTAGGTCATTTTCCCAGTTCTAAACACATGAAAGGTTATATATAGTTATATATATTGACATTGTACTTATTTTCTTATTAGGTATTTTCCATTTTCACTATAAATCCAAGTTACTATTCAAATATAAAACCAACAGAAATCACTTTTAGCTCCAACAATTCTACTAAGACATAAGTTTGTTAAGATAATTTTATTAAATGAATAAAAGAAAAGTGGGGCAAGAACATTTATGTTGTTATTTTCCTAAAGACAGAGACAATGGAGATAGACTATAAATTCCAGTCCAGATCTCACAGAAGTGCCCCAGATTTAGGAGAAAGGCTCCTTCAGCCTTTCCTCCCACTTTCAAACAGAAGCAGTCTTCAATGTAATATCACAGGACATTCCATCCAGACAGGCTTAAAGAAAATCAACTCAAAGGAAGAACACAAGAAAGAAAATCTTTATAATCCCCCCTTCAAGAAGATGGGAAAATGCCATTCCTTTAGCAGACAAAAGCAGGTTCCATGCATAAGCAAGCATGTAGAAAACAGGCCGTGGGTAGTGCAGGGCAGGCAGGCAGTACTTTTCTAGGCTCGCCCTTCCTCTGCCACAACACTTACTTACCTTCCTCTGTCTGCTTTGGTGCCTGTCATCACCCTGGCCACAGCTAGATAGTCAACAGTGTCCTGGCACACTTTCTGATAAACACCATGGCTAAAAGCAACTTGGCTTTTGTTTTTTTTCCTTACATGTCCACATCACAATCCACCATGGAGAAACACTGCTAAATGGCTCACTTAGCTTGTTTAATCATTCAGTCCATGGTCACCTGCTCAGGGTGGCACCACCCACAAGTGTTTGAGCCCTCACACATTAATTAATCATTAATCAAGAAAATGCCCAACAGACCTGCCTAAAAGCCAATCTGATGAGGACATTTTCTCAATTGGAGTCCTCCTTTCCCAGGTGACCCTAGTCTTGGGTCAGGTAACATCAAACTGACCAGCAGTCAGCTAAAATAAAGGAAGAAAGGACATGAAGTTGGCAGGATACTGATTCGTTTGTGCATTTCTAGTGTTCAAATGAGCCTGATGCATTGATTGTGGCCTACATCACCACCTATAGTTGCTTCTCAATTGTTTCAATTATAAACAAAACAAAAAAGGACATAAGTAATAAACAAACAAACAAACAAAAAAACCCAAAGCAAGTCTTATTTCAAACATAATCCCTAAAGGTGTCTGTAAATGACACTGGCATTGTTCAGAGCCCATCCTTCTGTCTGTCCTGGATAAGTGGGAGACAGCTTAAAGGATAAGCGGGATAAGCTTGTAAGGTGTTGACTATCCAGCTGTGGCCAGGGTGATGATGGGCACCAAAGCAGTCAGAAGAAGGTAAGTGTTGTGGCAGAGGAAGGGAGAGCCTAGGAAGACACTGCCTGCCTGTTGTGCACTACGCACTCACTAACAGAGCCTTGCACTACCAGAACGGTATAGAGAAGGTCAAGCCATAGAGGCTGCATGTAAGTCTCGAGTATGAGTGAGGATGACAGCCAGATGTGTAGAACAGAAGCCTAAGTACAAGTAAATAGCACTGTGTGTGTGTGTGTGTGTGTGTGTGTGTGTGTGTGTGTGTGTGTGTGTAGGCATATAATCATGAGACAGAGGGTGCTACAGTCCAAATATTTTGAGGTCCTTGAATCATTTTTAAAAAAAGCAAAGAAATTTAAAAAAAAAATTATGTGCAGGGTAACTCTTCTATGAAAATAATAGGACAGAATACAAAAAAATACAAGGATAAAAAGGACTTTAAAACATTCAAAGGGTACAAAATATAGACGGAGAACAAATTAAGTAAAAATAAATGCAGACAAGTCATTTAACTGTAATAAATGTAAAGATCATAAAGGACTGAAAAACAAAACTCCCCAGCCACACACTACTGCTAAAATTTTCTCATTCACACAAAGCAGCAATTCTGCGCCTGTAAACATTTAATAACATAGCTTTAAAACACACAAATGCACCACGGGAAATGAATAAAACCATAATTATGATGAGAGATCGTTTGCTTATAGAGTTAGGGAGAGTTCTCTTAAAAAGGAAGCAAATAGATGATTTTAAAAAGCTGTAAGACTTATCTAGTGACATTTGTACAAAAAACTCACTCCACAGAATACATAGAAAACTTTCTAAGCACACATGGAACATTCATGACTGGCTACATCATGCAAAAATAAAGTGCAATGAGAATTTGGAGGTAAGTTCCAGAGGAAGCCCTAAAATATTTTGTCATTAAACTCAGATAAAAACAAATGTATAGCCTAATATAACTTGAGAGATTATATTTCACAGTGTCTATCAACAAGTCTAGAAGTTGGTATCATTTTTCCATAGGAAAGAGCCTGCAATTCTATTACCAGGCACTGAGAAGTCCTAGCTTCTGCCTGGGACCTGTGCTGCCTGCTTCAGGAGTAGCTAACTAGGCAGTAATGTAAGACTGGCCTAAGTTGGAGTTCCTAAGCAGGAGACACAATCTTCTTTTTACACTAAGTAAATGAGTTTCCTCCTCGGCTGATGTCCAGTGAGAGTGGGTATTATATACATAAGAACATCAGGGAAACAGTGGGAAGAAGGACAGTAGGCAGAAGTTAGTGGATGGTGATAAGATACAGAGGCTTGGATCACTGCAAGCCCATGCATCTGCAGGCTGAAGGTGTATCAACAAATAGCTTCCTGAAGAATCTGCATATCTGAGTAAACTCTGTCATAACTGCGGAATAAAATAGACACGTGACTCCACAGTTACACTATTTGGGGACATACATCTATCTATCCTTGGGCTCACATATGGTATTCAATACGATACATGATATCTGTGACGGTTTGTACATATGTAACTTTCCAAAGCCCTTCCTGCCCACTGTGTCACCTGGCTCTGGCACTGGGTACAAAAGTGCTTGTTCAAACAGTCTGTATCCCTTTACAGAGTTTGGTGGTGGAGAGTAGTGGCCAACAAAGAAGACAGGCCTCAGCCCAGAGCCACACAGAATGGCAGCCAATGGCAGGCAGCAAGTTCCTTGGGATGGCTTGGTGGGACCTTCCTCAGGCCTAGGGAGTGTACTTGGGTGATGTCTGAATGACAAAGAACTGTTAGTACCAGCAGACAGCACAGCTAGGTATGAAGGGCTTAATGTGGAAACAGTCTTGCGTTATTCCTGGAGGTGAGAGAAGGCAAGCCCAGCCTATGTAAGAGGCAAGGCTTACCACAGACAAAGCTGGGGAACTGGCTGGCTTGGAGGTTGTATCAAAGCTGAGGACTGTGCAATGACAAGTGTGGTGGTAACAGCAACGACAGCTGCATACAGGAGCCTTGTTGCCTGGATCCTTGTCACCTTAACTGACATTACAAATGGCAGTTAGTCTAGATCCAGGCTTCATTCATGAGTCACAGGTTTACTCAGGAAAAATCTCAGTCTTTATACATGTAAGCATAATGCAAACACACTAAGGATCTCTTTCTAAAGATACCATTTTTGAGGCTGTTTGAGTGTTTAAAAATGTACAGAATATTAACTGCTTACACACCAATCTCTAGTTACATTGCTTGTCATTTTGAAAAATAGTTCCTTTTGAAGACTGCCTTAGTAAGCATCTCTTCTAATCTGAACGATCTAGCAGATCCTCCTTAAACAGTGGGGACCTTCCTTTTTGTTTGTTTCCTGAGACAGGGTCTTGATATGTACCAGGCCTTAGCATCCTGGCTGTGGCTAAGAATTACAGGTGAACACTACTAGCCCTGGCTTTTAAAAGTAGATAATTTCAAATATCAAGAATGCACATAGGCCCTTGAGCACTGGAAATAAGAGAGCAACCAGCAATTTGCTAACTTTTTCTTCTGAATTCATATTTGTGTTTGAACGAGAGGCATTTTCCAGCTTTTGAGACAACACTGTTAAAAGCACAAAAAGTGGTACTTTTCTCTAACTCTAGCAAAAGTAATCATGTTCTAAATTCCAGTTACAGATAACTTGCTCTATTCATCTGGGTTCCCAGCCCCTTCCTATGTAGTTTTGGCTGGGTAACCTCTTTCACATTATGATAAAACAATTTCAGTAAAATAATACATTATGAAATGAGACATTTGTGTTCTAATTTTAAACATACCTTATGGGAATGATGTAGGAAAAGAGAAGGAGGAACCGAAAAAGATTACGATACCATGGGCCTGCAAATCCCTGTAAGGTTACCATAACAACAGAAAGAACAACTAAAGCCAGAAATAGCGCCTTTGTCAGCTGATTGAGTTCGAGGTCCAATAAACCAACCTAAAAAAAAACAAAACAAAACAAAAAAAAGTGTAGAATTAATACATACTCAAGTTGGCACCCATCTCTAGTGTCCTGATCAGAATACATGAAAATGATGACTTGAGAAGACATAAGATTGTAATAGTCTTTATAATAATTCAACACAAAACTCTTGATTTTCTCTTCCCATGCCTCTCCTAGATTTAGGCAGGATTTCTAAAACTACTGTAACCTGTACCGAGTTCTCAGGGAGGAGTGATGGCAAACGGTGGACCAGAGTGAACAACCAAACCCCATAGCTTCATCTGCTGTGTGCGATAGGAAGATGCCATCAGGACAAGACCAAGAATCACAAAAGCAGGGCTGCATCACAACAACGCTGTGAGCAAAGTGTTCATCTTTTATAGCATGCAGGTGAGAGCATCCCTGTTGTCACTCTCAAGTATCCCTTGGATACCCTCCACTCAGATCCAGACTCCCCTACTTATAGGATAAGTAAATTTCTGCAAAAACTTACAAAGAAAGAGATCAACCATGGGGGTCAGTTTTGAATTGGAACTTGCTTAATTTATGCCAGTCCCACACTTCTGATTCCTCCAGTGTGACATACTACACTGAAATTCATCATGTGGATTGATTACTAGCTGAGCACATACATATAAGGAACATTACATGAAAGCAAGCAATCATCTCTCCTTGATTTTGGAAACAGGGAGCACTGATACCCAAATAGCCCCTGCCCTAAAAAGTAAAGAGAACCCAACCTGGCTTTTCTGAAATGCACAACTTCAATTTTGAGCTCTGGCAATTTCTGTGGATGGTTTCCCACTTCACAAAGTGTAGTTCCATGTGTGGGCAGAGAGGGGTGCTGCTTGAGGTGAATACAGAGAAGCAGCAACAGGAGAGGGAGAATAGAAGGCACACAGCAGCCGAGGCTACTGACCTGAATGAAGCCTGCTCACTTGGATTTGGACTCTACCTCTGAAGGGTATAGCCCAGGCCAGCCCTCAGCTTCTTACTGAAATAAGGACCTCTCAGCAGCTTCTTGGCTGGGCTCTGAGAAGGAAATAACACTGTTTCTGTACACAGTGTCATATGGCACAGCTCTAAGTCTAGCAGGGAGGGAGGCAACGCTGTGCAGTGTCACACGACTGTGAGTCTAGCAGGCACCCTGTGTTTACTGTTATGCATTCACTTTGGACCCAGTTACTACTCTTCAGAGAAAATGTGTGACTTTGGGGACTAGCCTCAAAAATTTTTTTTAATTAATTAATTTTTAAAAATCAGGATCTTGTTATGCAGCCCTGCTTGACCTGGAACTCCCTACATAGACAGGGTGACCCCTAACTTTGGTCCTCCTGCCTCTACCTCCAAAATATTAAAAACCAGTAATGAGCCATTGCATCTGACCCAGCACCAAACGCTATCCATTGAATAATGGTGATTAGAGGAGCTAGGTTATTGGGCACATACACAATACTGGAATGAGGTCATAGCCACTGGCCACTGGGATACCTGACTCAGGCGGTGTGAACAGCAGACTGAATTCTATCAGGCTAAGCATCTCCCTGCCACCCTGAATCTGGCATCGTTTTTTAAAAAATAAAGGGAATCAGGGCAAGGGGTTGTGGCAGGGAGAGAAGAAAGGAGAGAAAAATGGGGGGGGGGGAATAACCGACAAATGTTAATTAAAAAATAAAAGAAAACACTAGCTCTTAAATGTAAAAAATTGAGAATTAGCTCAACTACTCAAAAAATTAGCTTTTCCATAGCTCATAATTTAGTTTAAATCTAGTTTTGGTTAAAATTTGTCACAAACTCTTATGAGACCATGAGAAGCCATTGCTAGAAAGAAAAACAAGTTTCTCAGAAAGTTCATTAAATTCATTGTAAGGAAAACTAATTAAACAAGCAATTACATGCCTCCTACACCTGTGTGCTAGACTCTAAGGTTATGAAAATGAGTTAATTATGAGAATTCCTTCTTACCTGCAAGAAAGAGTCTACCAAGAAAAACAAATGAACGCTAGTACTACATGTCTTATGAAAGAGAAATATCCAAACACATTGTTCTTTTTTGTCCAGGTTTGTGTCTGAACTATGTTGGTAAATCCATCATGATCTTTGAAAGCACTACAGAAACCAGCAGTACTGACCAGTCGCCAGGAGAGCTGGAGTCTGCACCCACACCAGTGTCCCAGGCTGCAGAGGGCAGTGAGCAGAGCAGAGCCTAGCACATCTGCAGCATGCTCTCTCTCACTCAGGGGCCTAAACAAGAACTCTCAAACAATAACTACACGTCTGACTCACACAGCGTCACCTTTGTCACTTTGATGGTGACAAACGGGACGGACATGGCATGCTGCACAGCACACAGTAGCACATGTCAACAGTCTCTGTGCAGACTGACCACTCTCAGGTTTAAGTTCCCCCTAAGCACATGTGCTGTAGTTCTCAGCAGCAGATGGACTGCCTCAGAGCCCACTAAATCATGGGAGGGTACCCCTAACCCGGCTTAGCCCTTCCCATTTTCAGGTCTTGCACCAGAACAGTAAAGTGACTACTTCCCTGGAGAGTGAGCAATGTGAAAGGACCAGTATTCAGGAGTCCTGACAAGTCCCCAGCCTTGCTTTCCTCCTGAGAATGAGGCAGCTTAGACCTCAGTGGCTGATTTATCAGCTCCATTTAAAAAGCAGCACAAGGAGGACAAATACCATGCGATTTCCGCTACTTCACTACTACGTAGTTTATGCTTGAATTATTGAGAAAAATAGGGTTTTGGATTAAAATGAAGAAAAATTAAGCCAGGGAAGTAGAGCATGTTTCAAAGCCCAGATCTTTCTACTGTGACAAAGGCGGTCTAAGTTTCAGGCCTCACTGAGGATCAGATGAAGTCATTATTCATTCAGTCAGGGAAAAAAGACTCAATTACCTCAACCTAAAGATGCTATCAATGAATGCAAAGTGCATATTTTACTCTATTCATCCAAATCCCATTAAAAAGTGAAAGGAATGATTTAATCTGGTCTTCCAGAGTTGGCCTTTTTTTTGTAATAAAATAAAGAATTACTGTCTTGCAAAATGCATAACCACTGTCTCCCACTTCCCCTGCAGAAGAGCAGTGAAAGACCAAAAGGTTGCAAGAAACCCACAAGAAACAAATGCCACATAGAGGTTGGAAACACTAAAAGTTACCCATGCACAGGATATGCAGATAATTCACGACATTAATACCTTTCTAATTGACCAAGACAGATGTAGTTGACTACCGACCAGTGGCTATCAACTGTGAAGCCAAGAGAGTGCTCCCTTCTCGAACTCCCTTCCAGGGAAAGGAGGGTTCTGAGGACAGGCTCAGCAGGTCAGATCCACTTCCACCGGTGGGCAGACAGTTATCCCTATGTTATTTCAGGGTGCCTTTTCTGCCCTTCCTTGACTGGAATGGCAACCCTGACTTTGGTTAATTCCAAGAAAGGGCAGCAGTAAGAAAAGAAGGTTTTAATACTAGTTTGTTTGTTTTAAAAACTGAAACATTTCAACCAATAATCTTTTTATATTCAATTTTTCTGCAAAACTTTTTAAAGTATTTCATCTAAAAGCTAAGATTAAAATTTATAAGCCAGGCGTGGTGGCGCATGCCTTTAATCCCAGCACTGGGGAGGCAGAGGCAGGCGGATTTCTGAGTTTGAGGCCAGCCTGGTCTACAAAGTGAGTTCCAGGACAGCCAGGGCTATACAGAGAAACCCTGTCTCGAAAGACCAAAAAAAAAAAAAAAAAAAAAAAAAAAAAAAAAAAAAAAAAAAAAAAAAAAAAAAAAAAAAAAAAAAAAAAAAAAACCCAAAAAACAAAACAAAACAAAACCTTATAAAGTACTGCAAAAAACAAAAACAAAACCCAAAAACAAACAACAAAGTCACAGATTCTACGTCACCTTCAGCTTTGATGTGTCTCTCAGTATTACAAAAGAATTTCTCAAACACTTGAACAATCCAGAACTTTCTGCTATGATTGTAAAATCTTTTTAATCTTAAGATATATTATTAATCATTAGAAGTAATTATGACTGTATGAGAAAAGGTAAATTAAATACTCTAGGAAGTAATCTCCAACATTTACTACTATTTACTACTAAGTTCTTATATTAGTAAAGCAAATTTTCTTCTACTTGTCATAATATTTGTTTTATTTGAAACAACTGTGATAGCAAAATTAAATACGCTACTGGAAATTTTAATCTCCACGGGAAAATTTGTGCATAATGCCTAAGACAACCACAATGGCTCTGCAAAGGGGCTGTTCTAGGATAATGAACACAATAATTGCCTGTATAATCTAAAATGCTACTAATGGCAACGATCACAAATCCATTTAGCTCCTCTTTAATTTATGTACCAAGTTTTAAATAGCTAATGGTTCTCAGTAAAATAATGGTTTATACCAACAATAAAGGGTAAATACGGTGTTCTCCTGCTTAATCAAGAAAAGATCAGTCCGTTTAGTTTTTTTTTTTTTTAATGAACACATGGATGAATGAGAATCGGACCTTATCTCTATAGAACAGCACCACTCCCATCCATCTCAAAGTTAAAAGTACCTGCACAGACTAAGTTCCTAAGAAATCAATGTGCACACCAAAATACAGCAACAACAGTATGTTACAAAACCTTATGTTCTATGAATTTTTTTAAAAGTACATGAAACACAGCTCTGAAGTACAAGTAACTGCTGCTCACATCACCCATAGATTCAAAACTGGAACCATCACAGCACTTTCACCAATCCTCTAAGGTCTACACGGACTTATTCCTTACATGCAAGTATTTCAGAATCATAAAATGTGAAGAAAACTACAATTTAAATTGCCCTATGTTTTCCTTGTGAATATAGTGCTACTTGAAAGTGAGAAAAGCCCCTGATAAAATGCCTAATTCATCTGAGACTCCATGTACATGAGTATATCTTTAGACAAGATGCATAAGAAGGAAACAGTAACTGTGTTAATATCTTCTTACCAGCTATTTGTGGACCAACTATTATCTCTTCATTTGGATTTAGCACAACACTGATGTAATACTGCTATGAACCTAACTGGATTCCTATAAAAGGATTATTTCATTTCAATATCCTTAAAAGAATTCAGTCTGTACTATCACATTTAATCCAATATATTTTTTTAAAAAGCCATTTTAAGATCTGTATTTGTATTTAAATAAATTAAAGATGTACATTATATCTAATCCCTAAATCTTACATCAATAACTTCCTCTCGAAGAATTTAAATTATTAGCAGAATTTTTTGAAGTTACCACTTCAAACAATGATAAAATGAGGTAGCTTTTTGCCACTTCAAGTTTGTTTACTTATTTATTTTGGGATATAAACTACTAAGTCTTAACTGTTTGCAGCCATGCAGCTGGCCACACGATGACTATATATCTGACCATTACTGTTGCCGCCCCAGTGATCTGCGAAATAAGATGGGCTTCTTTGGGCCATTATTGTCTATTGGCTCAATAATCTGTGCTTTAAAAGCTCTCTAAGTATGTACCAGTGTGACAATGCCTAATATTATAGTATATTTACCTTAAAATATAAACTCTGTATTTATGTGAGACATTCAGGTCTACAGTGAAACAATAATCCATAACACATGTTCTTATCTACATATAAATTTTGACTATTTTTCCCTTAGAATTTAGGGTTCTTGCTTGGCTTACTAAATTTATTACACAATATGTTTTTTTCCTTGGTTATTTACATTTTAAAAAGAAGATGGTGGGTGCCTTGAGGAGTCTGACCAGTTAGTAAGGTGTTACACTATAGCCGTGAGTACCTGAATTCAGTCTCTGGCATGCATGTGAAAGCTGGGTGTGCCAGCACACTTATGTATTTTCCCTGCTGAGAAGGAAGAGGCAGGAGAAACTGGAACTTGTTGGCCAGCAGAGCAGTAGAATCACCATGTTCCAGGTTGAAGAGAATTTGTCTCAAAATACAAAGGTGGAGAAGTGATTGAGAAACAACATTCAACATCAACTTTGGCCTCAACATGTATATCCACTACAAAAAATGTGTGTGTGTGTGTGTGTGTGTGTGTGTGTGTGTGTGTGTGTGTGTGTATGCATGTACCAGTACAATTATCATGTACCAGATGAAAGATGGACACTCCTTTCAACACTCCGGGAGCTAATCAGGAGACAAAGGCTTTCAAGTGGTTCACACACATTTATTTCTTAATGTAGACCCATGCACACTGTGACATACATGGCTTCATCATAGTGGACAAACAATCGGCTGGTATCTGTAGGCACACTCACTACTGCCTTGAAGAACACTGTGATACCATCTTCTCAAAATGCTGCTTTTCACACAGTGGCTCTGGCCTTTACTATGACATAGTCCACTCACTAAGATATTCTTCATAATTTGCAGTAATACTAGAAAATAGCATAGCAGCCAAGCACATGTGTCCATGCATGCATCACATCTCAGGTCTGCTTCTGAAATGCTTGTGTTGATTCTATATGTTCAAGAGGGATCACCCTGTCCTGCTGATTGCTGGCTAGCAGCCCTTATTGACATTAAAACCTTTATTGAAATAGAATCAAAATGTTAAAAGCCAGCAGATATAATGCAATGGTTTCAACATGTTGATGTCCTAACATTTTTATTTTAAATAATTATAGATTATTTAAAATTCTTCAACTGTGAAGCATCAAAATTGTGTTTAAAACAAAAATAAATGAGGGAAATAGGGAAAAGATCTATCTGGAATTTTTATTTTTACTTCATATATACACAGAACTTTGCAATCTAGCACTGGGTGTGAAGAGAAACCCATCACTTGCTAACATACCTTACTCAGGATTATACCACCTTAGAAAGTGATGTTCTTTTAAAGTTGGTGATAAGGGGAGACTAGATCCTATTGTTACTTCTTACTCTCATACAAGGTCTACAGTTTGAATACACTCAGCCCATGATTCTATTGGTATTTCACTCATTATCTCTTCATGCCCATGTTTTAAGACTAGGGAGACACACACATAAAACGAGTGTATGGCATGGCAAAGCTTTGCCAGCAGAGGGTGCTCCAGGTTGGCACAGAGTTTCCTGGAGTCTGTTCTCAGTAAAGTATGGCTGCTTCTCCAAATCAACAGCTCAGTTCATTAAACCACATAGATTACTTATTTTTGACAACAAAGCTGACCTAAATATCTTCTTATCATGCAGAATCCAGGGCAGAATTAGTAGGCTTTAACACTCCGGAGTATAGGACTGGGAGGTTCCTGGATGAAAAATCTACTGTATAAGGAAGAAATCCTATGAAAGATCTGAAGCCTCCACCCCAGCATCCACTCAAAATGCTAGCGATACAGGGTGTAAGCCGAGTGGATGGAATGGCAGCTAGAGTTCCCAGAGTGCTCGGAATACACTAAATGTATTTATCTGATTTTTGAGGTAACAATACAAAAAACTTTCCGTTTTAAATGCTTTGACCAAATCACCAATTTTCAACAATTACTTCAATAGTTTATGCTGCCCAACTCACCTCAGTTCTCAGTGCCAGTCACATAAATGGTATCTAGGCCAGTTATTTGGTTAGCAGTTTAGTTTAGCTAAATAAAACTTGCAAACTATACCTAGAGTCTTTTTGAATTATTCAAAGATTTTGTAGTTATGAATTTACCTACTTGGTAAAAATTACTATTTACTCTGGAGTCAATGCTAAGGATATGTGCACAGTGGCAAAACAAAACAAAAAAATACAAACCAAAAAACCACCTCCCGATGCTGGTATCTCACTGACCAAGTCAGTGAGGCAGAGCTCTATATTCCCTTCACAGATTCCAGGAGTCAAAGGACAGATTGTGGCCCTCTTTATAAATACCAAACGGGGTGAGTAATTGTGATGAACAGCATCATGCACTTCTATTACTACTTTTTAACTTTAAAATGTGTCATATATAACATACAAATGAGTGTCTACATGTCCTTGAGAAGATGCCTAGCTTTACCCAACTGAGATGGCTCTGTCCTGGGACACTATAGGTGCTATAGGTGCCCTGCTCACTGGTTAGGGTTTCATGGTCACACGAAGCCATCCCTGGGAATCAATGCCTTCTTTGGTTTGCTTGGCTCATACCTGATCCTCCTCCTCCTCTCCTTCCTCCTCCTCTTCTTCCTTTTGTGTGCACACAGTGCATGTTTGTGTGTGTGTGCATGAGAGAGAGAGAGAGATAAATAATATGGTAGGGCTTTTTTTCCATCTTATTTTACATTGCAAGATATGAACGACTAAGTCTCAGTGGTCTGCATCCATGCAGCAGGAAACTTCAATTTATTTTGGCAATTCTGTATGTGCTTTAATAGATATTGTTTACCTTTTGGATTTACTTAAGAAGTAGAACACTAGCCTGATCTTTACTATCTGAAGCCAGTGAGCTGAGCTTGGGCCAGCAATGCTGTCACTGGAATGAGACTACACCTGGCAACGGCAGGCCCTATGCTCATCAGGCAAACCGCTGCCTGCTTGCCTGCCTGCCTGCCTGCCTGCCTGCCTTTCACTATTTAACAGTTCACGCTGAAGAGAAGATATTATTTCACACATTTTTATTCTGGAAGGTATATGTGCAAGTGTGTATCTAATTCCTTATGTAGCAAGTACTGCATTATAAATACCTGTAGAGGGAGAGTCTGTTAGAACATTCTTCAAAGTTGCTCCTAAATATTCATTTAAAGATGATGGCTTATAAAATATATTACTCAATAAAAAAATTTTGTATTTTTAAATACTTTGACAATAATACTAAAATTCTGGTCTCCATTCAAGCCTTGTTATGGAAATCACTAAGTATTTAGTCCAATGAATGTCTGCACACTGAGTTTCCAGCAGAATGTCTATTCTCTCTGGTGGAACTTCACTAGGCCATGTGAGGTTGCTAATTGTGAGTCACAGCATCTTAGGCATAACAAGAGGATGACAGAAAACTCCTGAGTGTTTAACCTTGCAAGTGGCAGGATAGCAGAGTTTAACTATGCAAGCATCACAGCTTAAGAGCCTTCACACAGCTCTGTTGGAGCCCTTCTAGGACACGAAGCTCAGAAAGGAACAGCTTGGGATACAAAGGAAAGGACAGGCTCTACTGTTGTTACTGAGCCACAGCTCAGTCTGAGTCTTCCCTAATGCTTCGTAGATGACTAAATATATTTGATATATGGACCAACGAAGAAGGAACCGTGCCATTCTGAGAGTTTCCTCCCCATTCTCCATGACATCTATCACTACAAACAAAACACAACAAAAGGCAAGAGTGCTTTCAACTCGAGAGCCATTCGCTGAGTCAAAGGGTCTACTGCTGAACTATTACTGGGACCAGACCTAGAAGTGCACTCTCAGTCTATTCACTAAGCTTACTGAAAATCAGACGCATATCACCTATTTACAATAACACTAAAAACACATGTGAAGACATAAAATACTGGCCAGTGTTTGAAGCACCTCAGAATTACTATCATCTTGAACAACTAGGTTCTGCCATTGTTGTCCCACCCACACATCAGCTTAAGTAGCTATTAACTAGAAGTTAATAAGAGGTAAACATTTTAATTTTTAGGACAGCACAGCAGAATGGCAGTCACAGGAAAAAAAAAAACCACCCGAGAGAGAGAGAGAGAGAGAGAGAGAGAGAGAGAGAAAGAGAATGAATGAATGAATATGAAGGGAAGTTATCATATCTAACATTCAACTCTAAATCAGTTCTATAGCACCCAAAATCCATAGCATCTTTTTTTTTGTTTTGAAAGGAAAATATAATTCAGAAGATTTGCTGAAACATTTAAATGGTAATGGTAATATGATTAAATAAACTTTTCATCTTCCTTAATCACCCTTTTATTATTAAAACTGTAGAAAGCTTTATTGCTGGTATCTTGGCAAATTTAACACTATTTTAAACCATCTAAAATTTTTGTGTTACTTTCTGTCTTTACAGACATTTTATGAACCATTTCATACTTAATGGCTTGTAAGCAATCTCAAGAGTTGGGAATTGTGTGAAAAGTTGCTCAGATTGACAGATAAAGTGAAAAGGTCTGTATTAATTTCCAAATAAAGAAATGCATGGCGTGGTATCTCACGATGATTATACTCTAAAGTACCAATTAGAACGCATCAGAAACTAGAGCAAGTTGACACTCTACAATAAAGCAAATAATTTCCAGTTGGAGGGGCAGAAAATGTTAATATGCAATGTTCAAGACTACAAGAATCTTTGTAAAAGGAAGTAGCTAATAAGGTTTAATGATGCATGTCAGGAAGCCACAGTATGTAGGGAAACACAGCTGGCTTCATTTTGTAAACTATTTGATATACACATCTTTCTCGTTCACGATTATCAGCTGTGCCAGTGCCACAGGGGACAGTTTAGACTTCAAATCAGGATATTCTTCTTGTTCTCTAAATTACACGTAAAATACATTAATATAATATGATGCTACAGGCTAGCGCATGGGCGAAAGCCTATCAGCTGTGCAAAGAGGGTTAAAGTCTTCTGAAAAATGCGCAGAAACAATCTCACAGCCTAAATAGGCTCCTAAGCACCAGAACCATTTAAAACAAATCATAAAGCAGACAGACCACTTGGACAGAGTGAATTAATCACTTTCATAAAATTGTCACCATTTCCCACACTTCAGGTATTAAAATATAAATTGTCCTAAAATGCTTCTGCTGGGCCGAGTCCATCTTCCCTTTCAGAGATGCATCTGCAAATGCATAAGGAACCGCCCTCCAAAAAGCAGTGTGTCTTGTTTCTAGAGTCTCAGTTATGAGGGACTGCAATGTGCAGGTGACAGCAATTAGCAGCAGATGACAGAAGCACTTTGAATTTATACCAGATGGCAGCAAAGGGTCACTGGAAGCCAGCAAACCGTCCACAAGGAAACCCTTGTGTTAGGCAACCATCAAACTCAAAAGCTCTTAGGAACAAATTAATTATTCAACTACCAGAAGACAACTGCTAGGTCACAGCACCAATATCAAAATGCTGTTAAAGCACTTGGAGCGCACTTATTTTAAATGTAATTACACATATTAGCTGTTAAAAACAAGCATGCCACATAATGACGAAAAGGTTGCCCTAAACTAAAAGAGCTAAAATTCTAGTAATTAGTGAATTGTCTTATGGCAAAATAGAGTCAACAGGTTCTAATTCTGGATGAATGTTGTTCGTGGCTGAACCCGGAACAGCCCAGTTCTAAGTAGAACCTCCTGAGCCCTCAGCATTGCTGCTGAGAGCAAAGGTCAGAATAGCAACAAACACTGAGCAGAATAAAGGACAGACCAGACCAGACATAGCTCTTCAAGGTTTGGAAGATCTAGGAAGACCTTCAAATCCTAGAGGAAGTTGGCAAAGGCTTCCTGCTCAGAAGAAAAATGTATTGCTACACTAAGTAGTTGGAACACAAGGGAGGAGAATCAGCAAGTAGGAAGCCCAAGGCTTTCTTTCCTACAGGGAGTGCAGATGGGCTAGGTCACTACTGGTGTTCATTTGTTAATGGCAAAAAATAAAGATGAAATTGGTTAAGTCAAACAAAAATCAAATGGATAACCAATTTTCTCTGACAGATTAACTCCATATAGATAACTAATAACTGACACATAAGCTTAATTTTTAGTTTACATTGCTTGATAAATAAAACTACTAATTTCTTTATCCTCTATGATCTCAAGCAATTTATAAGCTAGCAGCCATTTCCAGTTTAGAACACTCCTTTTTTAGCCTTCCTGATTTCAACCCATTTTATCATTCCTGCCTGACTTAAATGAGGCGTGTGTCAAACAAAGAGCCTGGCAACTCTTTCTCTTCCTCCTTCAGTTTTTTCCTCCTTGGCACCTACTTGTTGAAGATGACCAGTTAGGTCCTGTACTGGCTAGTTTTGTGTCAACTTGACACAAACTTTTTTATCACAGAGAAGGGAGCTTCAAGTGAGGAAATGCCTCCATGAGATCCAGCTGTAAGGCATTTTCTCAATTAGTGATCAAGGAGGCAGTGCCTCTTGTGGGCAATGCCATCCCTGGGCTGGTAGTCCTGGGTTCTATAAGCAAGCTGAGCAAGCTAGGGGAAGCAAGCCAGTAAGGAACATCCCTCCATTGCATCAGCTCCTGCTTTCTAACCTGCTCCAGTTCCAGTCCTGACTTCCTTTGGTGATGAACAGCAGTGTAGAAGTGTAAGCTCAATCAACTCTTTCCTTCCCAACTTGCTTCATGGTCACATTTGTGCAGGAATAGAAACCCTGACTAAGACAGGCCCCACGTCCCAAATATTTACAGTATCCCCAACAGTGCCACAAACTGGGTATCAAATGCTCATACACATTTTAATTACAATAGCTAGAAAATCCACCTCTCCATACAGGAGATACTGGGCATTCTAAGAGCAGGCATGAGATCAGCTACCTTCTTTTCTTGTTTAAAAAGTAAACAGCTACTGAGGGTACTCAATATCTGAACACTGTCAAGTCTGTAACTATAACATCTTACTGAAAAAGCAATTTGGAAATAAAATGTGCTATTAAAGATAAATTACACACACACACACACACACACACACACACACACACACACACACTCACAGAGCTAGGCTAGCCTCAAAAGCCATGTATAGCTGAGGACTAAGGTTACAGGAGTATGCTACTATGCCTGACTCTGTGTGGCACTGCAGATAAAACCCTGGGCTTTGTGCATGCTAGGCAAGCACTCTACCAACCGAGCTACACCCTCAGCCTAGAATTTTATGTTTATATAACAGCAAACATAATTAAAAAATTAAAGATAATGGCTAAAGCAGCATACAAAATTTCAAGTAAAAATAAAATTGTATGACACTTTTAGAAAATTACAAAAATATTTAAAGGGTTACAAAATACTAACTAAAGACTAAGTGATCAAATCAATTGTCTTGAAAAGCTCTGCAGTGATGAAATGCAATTATAACTGGCCTGCTTACAGTCTCAAATGTTTTAGAATACATCAACAGCCCAATATATGAGAAGACCCTGAGTAACATGTACAGTCATGTTATGGAGATGACAAGATAAAGACAAAACACACCAGGCACAGCTCTTCAAGGTTTCGAAGATCTAGGGAATGCACTGAGGTAGAGACAGCAGCCACTGCACCGTGGTAATATGGGTCTCTACTGTGTCAACATGTTGAAAAGTAGAAGCCTGGTCCTTGTTCATCATATACAAAACAATGCCAGGTGGGCAGAGACCTTACTGAGCTTGTCATTTAAGTAAGGGAGTGTCTGCAGGACTGTCAGACAGCCTTATTGTGTAGTTACTGAACTGATGGTTATTTTAAGTGCATTTAAGTGGTATTTTGCATTTCTCTGTTGTCAATAAAAAATTTTAAAAATTAAACCAAGATATATTGATCTTTCTTGCTAGCAAAATTCAAATGTCAGTCAGAAGATTCCTAGTGTACTGGCTGGTTTTGTGTGTCAACCTGACACAAGCTAGAGTTACCAGAGAGGAAGGAGCCTCAGTTGAGGAAATGCCTCCAGGAGATCCAGGTTTTTGGTCAACAGGGAATGGCCTGCTCTATTGTGGGTGGAGCCATTCCTAGGCTGATCATACTGGATTCTTTAAGAAGGTAGACCCAGCAAGCCATGAAGAGCACACTAATAAGCAGCACCCCTCCATGTTCCTGCTCTGTTTGAATTCCTGTCTTGCCTTCCTTCAATGATGAACAGCGATGTGGAAGTGTAAGCAGAATCAACCCTTTCCTCCCTGACTTGCTCTTTGGTTGTACCATTTTGTTACAACAATAAAAACCTTACCTAAGACACCCAGCATAGCTTATGTACATCATAATGGTGTAGAATGTCAGTCATGGGATGTTGGGTGGAAACTGAGAGGATACTAAATAAGGGCAAGGCTAAACTTAATGGCCTAACAGCTGCAAAGTAAAGATTAGTTCTGAAACTTTACAAAGCTGACAAAATAATTTATGAAATGTAAGGTTATATCAGATACTTCTACAGAATCTGAATGAACACTTTATACACATAGTTCTACATGGTTACTAATGGCAACAAACTACACACTCTCCATTTGTCACCCTGCCCAAGCTGCAGAACCCCAGAAAGCAGCTCACAATGTAATGGTGGAGATGACTGTAAAACTTAAATAACTAAAAATAGGAAGCTCAGAAAGAAGTTCTGTGATGCCAACAGCTTCAATATGGCTGGGAAATCATAGCTAAGAGCACTTGGAGAGAACATAACTTCGGCTAATAAGATGTTATTATATATACAATTATAAATATTTTTGCTTTTATCACACTTAAAAAATACAGATCCTGGAGGATAGAGAGATAGCTCTGTGGTCAAGAGCACTGGCCACTCTTGTAAAGGAACTGGGTTTGTTTCTCAGCAACCAGCTCACAACCATTTGTAACTCCAGTTCTAGGAACTCTGACCCCTCCTCTGGCTTCTGTAGGCACTAGGCAAAAGGTAGTGTGCACAAACATACAGAGAAAGCAGCTAAAAAAACATTTAAAAATACAGACATTTAAAAACATTTTGGTGTTTTATATACATGTACCTTCAGAGGTCAGAGGTCAGCCTCAGGCATTCTTTCTTAAGAGCTGTCTTTGTTTTTTCTGGGATAGTACTGGGGTTCACCTCCTATTAGGCAAGACTGGTTGACCTGAGAGCTCCTGGGGATCTTGCCTTTCTCTACCACCCTAGTGCTGGGACTGTAGGACGTGCTAACACATGAGTTCTGCAGATAGAACTCCCATCCCAGGTTTGTGAGAGACACACTATACCAACTGAGCTGTCTTCCTAGTCCCCCACCATCTCCAAGCACGTCTGTTTAACTTTTGGGTTCTAGATTGTGGGTTTAGCTCAGTGGTTATAGCATGCACGAGGGCCTACTAACCTAAGAAGCCTGTAATCAGCATTCTTAGCATCCTTGCCCTTTCTGACTTTCCACCTCCTACACAGACTAACCATTTACTGAGGCATGGTAGTGATTTTCCTATAGAACCCTTACTTGCCAGCCAAGGGAACTGTCAACCACTCCTCTGCTCACAATATAATCTCTGCCATACTTCACTGTGGCTCTGATGCTTGTCTTGAGTTTCAGCCTATTTTCTTTTATCTTTCTCAAAACACTGTTACCTCAGTACAAAGCAGTCCCAGGCTCCAGAGGATGCATGCTGTAGAGCAGTCCCTCTAGTCCCAGGATCACTATAGGGCCACTTGCTTAGAAGATATATCTACAGGTGCTATGTCTGACCCCAGATGCAGAACATACCAGGATCTGTTTCTGGACTTTCAGCTTATTCTAATGTGCTTCCCAGACACCCCTTAAAGCAAACTCAACTGCCTCCACATCTGAACAAGGTGTGGCTGGCAAAAGTCTCACTGCAATATAAGACAAGCCTTCACCTGTACTTAGCACTTCTCAGATGCCCTCTACCAGCTTTCTCTCCCATTGTTCTCCTCCAAATTCCTGAGATTTTCCTAAAGCCCCAGGAGGTCTCACGCCTGAGGCAAACATGCTTCCCACTTCAAGGCCATGCAAATATACTCACTTGCACCTTCATATGCTTCATATGTTCTGAAGACTATGAACTTGCCTCTTTTGGGTCTAGCTAATCAGCCATCTTCTTTTTCTTTATGGATTCTTCCACATCCTCCCTGATACTACCATTCCCTATCAACATGGACACCTTTATTTCTTGGGTAAGTCTCTCTTGGCCCCAGACCTCAGAACATTTATCTTTTCATCTCCCAATATGCAACTTCTGGCTTTGTAGTCCTACTGCTCTAAGATCACTGGAGCCCTCCAACAGTGAGCCCCACATCCTTTTAGCCCATGAAATTCAAGCTCCAACCAGACTGTAGGAGGTGACACTTGGGAATCCATGCTCCTTAAATGCACCTGTGTTCAACACATCAGTCTAGGCAGATGATGCAATGTGATGCTTCTCGAGGTTTCCTGACATGATTGTCCTTGGCTTAGCACGACCTTCACAAAAAGTACCTCTCCCAAGACTTCAACATCATTAGCCCCCCACCTCAGTGAGGCAATCCAGGAACATCTCTAATGGCATCTGGAATTCTCTGTCTTGAGTCAAAGCTAGGGAAGTTTTAGGGCAGTGGACACTATCTTATAGGATGGGCTTATAGTCTAAGCAAACATATTAAAATTAGCAGTTTATATTAACTCATGTTCAGGTTTTCGTGACTGCTTCATTACTCCACATCTAAGCTCTAGGTGGTGTGGGGACTCCTGTGGTATCTAAGGAGAAGGGCATCTTTGATGCATGTGACACCACTGTCAGTGCTACAGTCCTGTCACAGGCCTTATCACTTCCTCACAGACACAGTTCCATAAACACTGTGAGCTTTCCTCTCCAGTCTGTTCCCTTCCAGGGTACAGAAGCTTGGCACTCTTGCTTGCATGATTCTAAGAACCTGTGGGCTTTTCCATGGGCTTAGGCAGCCAACTGAGATTGGCTTGCAAGGACTGTGACTCTCCCACAGGGATACCCATCATGCAGAGACACAGGCCTATACCCCTCAGGACCTGTCTTTCTACTAGCTCCCCAAGCTATGGCAGGTCACATGAGGACATCTGAGGGTCTTGCTTCGAAATCCTGTCACTTAATCCCTAAACTCCGCAGTAATTCCCCTTAAGAACTGTCTCTTGGATCTCAATAGTCCCTCAAAATCAAATTTCTCTGTGCTTGTAATACCAGCAACTAGGGAGGTGAATGCATAAAGATCAAGAGTTCATGTTCAGCTTAGGCTAAGAAAGCAAGTTGGAAGTCAGTGTGGGTCACACAAGACCCTGCCTCAAAACACATGTGAGTGCGCGCGCACGCGCGCGCGCGCACACACACACACACACACACACACACACACACACACANCACACACACATACACACACACACACACACACACACACACACATACACACACACACACACACACACACACACACACACACACACACACACAGATAGAGATATAGATACATACAATACATCTCAGCAGCCCTGGCTTGTCTAAAACCCAGAGATGTGTCTGCCTTAGCCTCCAGAAATCTGGAATTAGATGTATACCACTATGCCTGGACTCCTTTTTTTTTTTTTTTTTTTTTTTTTTTTTTTAAAGTAAATTAGATATATAAAACACCACTAGAATTGTTATGATTTACTATTACTATCTAGAAGACCACCATTCAGGAATGTACATTAGAAGAGGTTTGACTACTGTTCAAAGATGGCAAAGAGACTTGAGTCTAGCCTTCTTCTGTTCAGCATCATTCCCTGGTGACAATTTCCCTGCTGCTGCTGCTGTGTGCTCAGCCTGTTGGGAAGAGGCAGAGCAGCCCATGATCTGCCTTCACCCATACAAGAGGCAAATGCATCATCTGAGACCAAGATTAAACTCAAAGTAGTCATTTTTCTTTATATAGTTTGGAATTAAAAACGTATTAAATTGATCCATTATGAAAATTCTATTCTCTACATTGTGTGATTCAGACCATGTCTATATCTTAAGGCTATGAAACAATTTTTGTAATAACAAAACAAATTATTGACTTTAAGTTAAGAAAATTGTTGCTTGAATGACTAAATATTCAACCAAAACAAAACAAATCTCTCCCTAAATTGTGTCATACACAACTTGCTCATTTCTACAGGTTAATGAACTCTCTGTAGCTCTGCTGTGTTTGTGTTCATTTCTCTTTTCAAGTCTGTATTTGGGAGTTAAGTAAAAGTGCCTATAGTGCAGTTTAGCAATGACATGGCTATGTCGCACAGCTAATACTAGTCATCAACATTACTGCGATGCAAAAAATATATTTCACATCAGTGCCAATGACAAAGGTAACAGAAACTTGGTTATGTATATGTGATGCCATCATAGTAAGTCACACCTCAAACAGATTAGTATAGTCTATTTACTAAGTGCAAAGTATAGTGGAAGAGGTCAAAGACAAAGCCACTCTTTGGATTATCATCTCACTAGTAATGTTTTCATTCCTTACAAGAAATACAACAGGCAGTCCCCTGCTTAGAGGTAAGGTGACATAACCAATTATAAACCATGTGAACATGAATCATTTTTATGTCTTATTTAACTCTTTGTTTGGTTTTCCTGAGCTATTGGCTGTGTGAGGAGCATGGGATCTAAGAATGTACACAACACAGCTCCTGCGTCTTATGGAAGACAGGGCTAACTAACTAAGTAGTTGTCTTGGCTGATTCCTATCTTCACCAAGCACTCACTGAGAAACTAGCTGGTGCAGAGTGCCAGAAACACCAAGATAAATGGATAGGCCAACCCAAGAAACTGTGATGGATAAGGTAGAATAATCACTGGTCTACACAGTGTGTGGCCAGACGGCCCTACAAGCTTAAAACAAAGCAAACCCTCCTAGAGTGGCATTGAGTGAAGAGAGGAGGGAAGGAAGGATGAAGAAGGGCTCATGGCACACAGCAGAGAGGCTACTGTTTATCATCAGGGCAATGGTAAACATTTGAACAGGTCAGTGCAATAGGGAGCAAACCTTATCACACTTCACTTCCTGCTGAGAGCACAGTATTTGTTGCTGTGGAAATATGTCAAGGGTTCTCTGTACAATGAGCTATAGGCTCCTAGACCCAATAGAAAAGAAAGGCTGTCCACCAACTCAGTGGGAAGTCTACTCTATGGCCTGCCCAGAGCATGGCTCTGTGCAGCTCAAGGGAACAAGGGATGGATGAGGGAGGCAGCAGGATGAAGGAAGAGAGGCAAACATGTTCCACAGAGCCAGACTCTACCCCAGTGGACTTTAGCAGGAACCATGACAGCCCAAGGGTTCTCCTTTTTAGCTGACTACGGGCTCAAAACGTCTGCAGTCTGCTTCTGATTCTGTAGGACCTGTGTGACCTGGAGATAACAGAGGAGGGCTACAGAGGACTTCCATTTCCATAAGAAAGGACAGAATGGGACAGGTAGGAGTGAGTTGCTAGAAATCCTCTGTCCTGAGAAAGGTGGCATCATAAAGCTGCTCTCTGAGAACTTGAGTGACAGAAAAGTGTCATCCCTCCATTCTTCTCTAACATGTTATTTCTGCCCAATGTACTGCACTCTACAAACAAGGCAGAGAAATTGTCCTACCTTACTCACAGAACACATCATCAGAATTGTGTCAAATGATGAGGGAGAATAAGACTTTACTTATTCCAGAAATATGAAAAATAAGTATTATCACAAGTTCCTAACAGTTTTCAAGGCCTCAAGGTAAGGAATCAAGGAGTTCAATAAAATCTCTGCTATGAATTTAGTAGTGTACTAAGGCATAAGGAAACACTACCAAATATATTCTTACTTATATAAATATACAACAAGCATTTCTTATTCAGAACATAATGCAGAACTAAGCATTTAAATAGCTTACTTCCTATGCAAGGCATTTGATTAATAGTCAATTTTAAAGGAATTCAGAGACAAAAACTGACATTTGTACTTTAGATGTTTCTGTGTTTGTAAAGCAGGTCTCAATTATCATCAGAATAGCTTCTTTCCTGTTTCCCTAAAGTTCTAAGTCCATGTGTGCTCATAGTGCAGACACATCTGTGTGTGGCTGTGATATCAGGGTACTGGACACAGTGACGGTGGCCTGAGTACCAGTGTAGCAGCCCAAGCAGATGTTCACCATCTTATCTGTGTGCTATTAGAAAGCCTCACAGTTGGCCTGACAGTGGATAGTGTTTTCCTGATGAGGCCTAGAAACACTATGATTTGTTAATAGTAATAACAGTTGTGAAAAAGGCATTTAAGTGTCTATCCAGGAGGCCAACCACAACACTATGTTCTCCCCACGCAGCTCTTGGTGAAGTAGAGCAGCTCATATTAAATTGGAAAATATAATACTCAAGAATACTCAAGAAGGCAGCTATTAGAAAAACAAAGAGGTCCTATGGTGGGATATAACCACACACAAAAAAGACAAAAGCCAGCTATTCTAATGTAATATTTTACTATAGATCAAAAGGACTCTTAAAATATTAATAAATGGTCCTTTTTAAAATAAAAAAGCCATTTTCCAAAACTGCCTTGATTTCAACTGGGAATGTACACTGCAGTTGACTCTATTTTGTTCTATTGTCTGAAAATGCCTTGCAACAATCCAGATAACGAGAGGCAGCTCTAATTCCCATAATGGTACATGTCACCTGTCTCTCTGTCAATGAGACATCTGAAAGCATCTTTTTATTAGAAACACAAATCAATATGCCCGAGGGATTACAATAACTACTTGAAGCAATTTGTATTATCATTTCATCCTTGATGCTCCAGCTCTGAGCAACTTATTATTATGAGCGGCAAGAAAATGGCAACCTGTCACGATTGATTTTCCTTAACCTTCTCTAAGAATTTTTCCCTCTTAAATGTAATCAAGTATCATCTTATTAAATACATCTAAGGCTAGGTTTTATAAAGCAGTCCATTACTGAAGTAGTAGTCCTTGTAATTTAAACTTTCACCAAATTTCATTGTAAAGTTGCTTAGTAATAAAAAACTTTTTATTTGTTCAGTTTTAAAACTTCCAAATATGAGTAGAGTCCATCTCTCAAGTAAGTCATATGATAAGGAACAATTTCCTCACATCTAGAAAAGTTAGAGAACTATCCTTCCATCTGGATAACAATGCTGGACTTTGTATTCCCCTGACATAAGCATACAACTGTATTTCATTGTCACTAGAGTGCAAGAACCACTTTAATAAGAAATCTAAACCGTGAAGCAGAGTGTTGCATTAGTCAGCTGCTCTGCTCACAGATTCCGTAACTGACCCAGGGATCTTTCTAGGGCAGACATCAGAGCAGAGATTGTCTCCAGAGTGCGCTACAAACCCGCAGGGAGGCAAGGTCCTGTTTCTGACTCTGGAAGTCTAAAAGTGCAAGAGTTTGCATTTTCGTGTCTCAGAGGGAGACAGGATTGTTGCAGACAGTATTGTTGCTAGCACAAAGAAGCAGTACAGCCCATGCACAGAAGGAGGGAGCAAGGCTGGCAGTTAGACATGTTTTATTTATATTTTAACACCTATAAAATATGTATCTAGGGCCCAAATGCATGATATCCATAACCACAGAGAAGAGAAAGGAGCTGGGGAGTATCGGGGTCAAGCCTGGGTGTTAGAGAGGCCAGATTATTCTCCCTAGTTCTCACAAGTCATATCAGATTGAAGGATTGACTTTTTATTTTTAATCTACTAGAAAACAAACAAACAAGTAAACAAACAAACAAACAAAAAGCAAGGTAATAAAACAAAGAGAAAAGAAAAGTGTGCCAAAACCAAAAGATATTAGCTAAGGCAACAGCAAAATTAAAAGTAGATTTATGAAGCTACCAGTAAAATTGGGTGAATATTCAATGTTCATTTGTTCATCTGCTTAGCTCTGCAGGTGTTTTTCTTTTTTTTTTTTCATTGCTGACCTCATTTATTGACCAAGAACATAAGTCTAAATAGGACCATAGTCCTATGAGAGAACCCACTATTGCTGCTAAATGGTCATGGAACAAAACGAAGTCCTAAGAACTTATCACTATAATCATACATTAAGGCAACTCTCAGCCACCATCAGAGAAGCTTCCATTTACGTAAGGTAGGTAATGAACAACAAAGGCCCACACTGGCCACAACGCAAAGAGTAAGAAACTGTAGCATGTTTAGCCCTAAAGGGCTCGGGGAATCATCACTGGAAAGAGTATAAGATCCAGAGGTGATGGTTGATTACAGGGAAACAGTATCTTCTGGTCATATTAAGGCAGTTGCACGTGTTAACGCACATCTGCAGGTGTTTTAAAAGGCAAAATAGTTGCCTGCTTGTGGTGGCGCATGCCTTTAATCCCAGCACTCAGGAGGCAGAGGCAGGTGGATCTTCAAGTTTGAGGCCAGCCTGGTTTGAGTTCCAGGACAGCCAGGGCTACAGAGAGAAACACTGTCTCGAAAAAGCCAATAAAATAAAATAGGCACAAACAGGTCCTTATGGATGCTCCAGCTTAAGTGGGAAAGTTGGCACTCTGTCCGGGATCCAGAGAGAAAGGGCGCTGGTGGGAGTTGGTGCCTTTCCAAGTGTGGAAGAGAGATCTACTGGAACAGCCTCACCAAGACCAGAGCCTGGCAGATTGACATGCCTTTGGGAATTGATGGTGGGTGGGGAGGTCTGAGTAGTGAAAGCTCCAAGGAAGGTCAGCAGGGATGACCTTTGCTGGGTCCTGGTGGGTGTCCATTATGTCTCTGCTACAAACCATTTTTTGTGGTCATGATTACAAGTTGTGAGTTTAACAGAATCTAGAACCACCTGAGAGCTGGGCCTTTGAGCATGATTGTGGGGGATTATCTTGACTGATTTAACTGAGATGGGAGAGCTGAGCACTATGGGTATAAGTAAAGAATGGGTGCTGAGAAGCAGCTCCCTCTGCCTTTTGACTGTGGTATTACATAATCAGCAGCCTCAAGCTCCCTACACTAGCACTTCTCTGCCATGATGATCTAAGAGTCAACATCCTTCTACCTTAGGTTGCCTTTGTTAGGGTTATTTTATCACAGCAACTAAAACTTAACTAGGATGGATTCTAGTTTACTCACAGTAATGGCAGACAGAAAGCTGATGGAGAGCCACACCCATAACAGAAGATAAAGTGAATGATGCTGCAGGCCAATTAAGTGCCAAAGCAGGAGCAGAGGTGGAACAGGAGGTGGCAGATGTGAAGATGGAGTATTCAATGTTTTTATGGAAGGGAGTCTCATCTCTGTTAGTCAACAAGTCCCATGTGCTGTGGCCATCTCTAAGCCAGTGAGAAGGGCAGTGTGGGGAGTGGGTGTGGCCACATGGGCCAAAGATGGCGCCCTGGCTCTATGCCAAGCCCTGTGACCTAGCTTGTTTAACCCCAGTCTCAGTCATGCGCAGTAAAAGCAGCGTGTGTAACTCCTTGGAGAGATTAGCGCAACATCTCGCGATACCATTCTATCAGCCAACCTTGCATGCTGCCTTGGACATGTGCATCTATGATTGGGTGGTGTGAGGTGGCATGAGTGAATGGAAGTATAAATTGAGGGCAGCACCAGTGAGGAGAGACCAGCGTTAGAGAGACCAGAGACCAGAGACCAGCATTAGAGAGACCAGGGTGAGTGAGTGAATGGATGATTGATGTGTGTGAGTAAACAGATGTAGCTGTGTGAAACCTGAGAGAGAGAGAGAGAGAGAGAGAGAGAGAGAGAGAGAGAGAAGCAGAATAAAGCAGAAGCTGCGAAGGCAAGCTGCTCTGAACCAGCCTTGGCATCCCCATGTTGTTTCTTCCCACCGTCTCTGCTGTTCAGAGACGTGTGGGCACGACAGGGTAGGACTTAAAAGCCTCCCTGAATAACCAAACTGGACTATTACAAACTCATATAATGGTAGTCCTATGCCCGTGTATGCCAAAACACACATTTAGTTTGAGATGAAAAGACAAGATGGCTCCTCAAAACACCTATGGGTTTGTAGCCTGACACTGCCTCACCTCCACTCCACAATTCCTTTCCTGGTTGTACTCCACCTTGTCACCAAGAACAGCCTTGCTTCCTTTGGCAGACATGTCTCTGGATGACCATTTTCAGTGTCCCCTCCTCTTTAGAGCTTGTCAACTTTCCAGCACAGGAGGCCTCTGGGTTAATGTCTGCACAGTTCTCTGGCCCCAGCCCTGGCTGGTCATCCTCAAGGTTGTAGTTCTGCTCTCTGACACCTGCTCACAGCTCTGGATAAACCCAGTGCCAGTCTGTTGGTATGAGCTGATACTCTTGCATATTGATGATAGAAGGCCTTAGATCGTCACTAACTACATCACTGCCATACAATCCAAAGGTGAGTGGCTAGGCTTTCATCCTGACCCTTTTGGGAATTGTGTTAATCTCTGACCAAGTTCTCTGTCAACTCTGCTACTAGACCAGCTGTTAAAGGATTCATTATTTATCATTAAGTCAAAATTGGTTTTCCTGAACCATTTTTTAATCTTAGGAGCCTAAAAGAGTTCTGTAAGTTTGCACAGTTCTCACATGTGTACATCAAAGTAAAGGCAGGATGTAAACCACCCAAGAAGAGTGACCAGGTAACACCATGAGATTTTTTTCTAAGTATTCAACAATATGTTTCAGGGACCTTTGGATGCCTGCACTAAGCTTGCTCTTGTGGAAGATGAATAGATGTCTTGTGGAAGATGATCAATGTCCTTTAGTCTTTCCTGGAGTCATTACTGTGATACTGAATTTTCTCACCAGGAAAAACACAATCAAACCACAAAATCCTTTGTCTTATGGTATAATCTTTCTTAATTTCTTCTCTCTTGCTTCCTCTCTCTACACCTTCCTCTCTCTCCCTTTTCTTCCTCTTCTTTCAGCTCCTTGCTCCTTTAATTAACATTACTTCTCCCTGGTTTGAGATGCTGGTCATAAAATATGTTACTTTTCCCTTCCCTTAACCCTGAGCTCAGTCCCTGCAGAAGGCACTCACATCCATCCTGCGGTGCCCCTTAAGTTTCTCTGACACTAAGAACATTCACCTGAATTTCTGTCTTGAAAACCTACGGCAACTACTAAATTAAACTAGTATTTTTCAGACTTATAATCTAGTGACTCCTTCTTTCCCCAGTAACCACTGCACTCTGCACCCATGGCTATTGCTTTCTCCTACAGATTCAATGCCCTCGTCACTCAGCTGTCTTTTTTCTTGGTAATCTTCCTGTTGCCTCTGTTTATCTTTTGAACCAAACATTCTTTGGAATTCCACTTTTTTTCCTTACTAGCCAGAAGATTCCAGGAGAACATCATTTATAAGCACACTCTAAGTGTACTAATACTGCTTAATAGATATTTCTAATTCTCCCACTAGATCACAGGGCAGGATTGTGCTTTCCTGATACCCTGAATTTAGATGAAGCCACTTAATTGATTTGGCCAATGACACTAACACTATATGGTTCATTGGTAAAAGCCATTAAGAGTCAGTATGTGAGATGCCAGTCCTTATCCTAGTGGTCATGGGACTGGGTTGCCAAGGTAGGTAGTTCATCATGACCTCATGATGAACAAGCCAGATGGAGTCTGGCACAAAATTTGTGTGAGACTGCTGCAGAGGCCACCATGGTCTGTGTAGTATATTATCTGGCATGGGTTAGCTCATCCTGACTGGTAACCACTACTCATTCATTCAGAATTATAGATATTTCAAGCAATACTTACTCTGCCAGCAGTGAGCTCTGGCTAGTTTAATTTCAATTAACCACCCTGTCAATCAAGGTCCCAATTAGGATCACTGTCAAGACATATTTGCTAGTAGGAACCCAGTAGAACTGAGAAAAATAATCTGCTTTCCCTCTGAAATGTTTGGTTGTTTGCACTAGTCTTCTCTGAAGTCTAGAAGCTATAGAACACTGGGGTGTAGCTTTCAGGAAAATGTCATACAAACAGCAAACATCCATTTCTGTCTTCTCTTCTGTAGTTATCGTCAACATCACATTCTTTTTCATTTGACATCTATTAAAACCAGTAGTTCCTCTGTAAAATCCTAGCTGTTTGGTCCACTACAGTCTGGCTGAAGTCCTTTCCTGAACTTTACTAATATAAAACTAGCATTGAACACTTGGAAAAATTTCACTGATTATATATGTAAACATATATAATTTTTCTTTTGAGTTAAGCCTCAAGTTACAAAGCAGTATCTGAATATTAAGCCTGGAGAAATACCTCCTAAGGAGCCTCACTGTCAACAGGCTCAGCTGCAGACAGAATGTCCCCTCAGCACTCAGTGTCAGTTGAAGGGAAACAGGTCAATGAAGGACCAGAGGAAGAAGAGAGAGGGAAGTGACAAACTTGGGGACAGAATGTAAAAATTACTTTAAGATTAGATTATAGATAGTTATAGGATTTTAAGATTGATGATTTTCAGAAAAGACCCTAAGAAGTACCCACGGTGTACTAAGTACTCTATAGACCCGACTGTCACTCCTATGAGTGTGGCTACAAAGGGAGAAGCCTAAGCACCAATTAAGGCCCAGGGTGGGGCTAACTAAAGAGACTGTTATATCCATCTGTGAAGCCTACTGATGGAAGGACGAAGGTTCTAATGTAAGCCTGTAAAACCTCCAACAATAGCCCATCCTCACTAACACCAAGGAGACAGGATATTTCACACAGCACAAGAGAAGCGGTGCTAGGGAGAAGGCTCCCTTCCCTGACTAAAACTACTTGTTGCTTTTACTGAAGACTGGGACTTGCTGGCCAGCACCCACATGGCAGTTTACAACCTTCTATAACTAGGGGAACCATTGTGCTCTCAGAGACCAGAAGATGCTCTCAGATCCCTTGGGACTAGAGTGATGGATGATTGTGAGTGCTGGGAATTAAACTGGGGACCTCCAGAAGAGCACCCACTGAGCACTCCTCCCAACCCCAGCTACTTAGGATTTTTACATACGAATCAGCAAGTCTTTTTAAATTTTAAATTGGAAATAAGAACTGAGACTGACTAAATATTTCACATCACAAAACAGTATTAAGAACTGTGATGCAGCTGAGTGTGGTGATGCACATCCCACATTTCTGGAGAGATAGGAGGGTACCTGTGAGTTCCAGGCCAGTCAAAGCTATACAACAACAACATTAAAATAATAATTATGATAATAATTACAATACAGCATCTACTGAGCACTTGTTAGGTAGCAAGTTCATTTTTAAGAGCAATACATGCACCAACTGATTCCCAACTGCATATGGGTACCATCATCGCAATTTTACAGATGTGAAAATGAAGATGCAGAATTAAACCACTTGTTCAAAGTCTACCTGGTTAATGGCAAAACCTAGATTGTTCCCCAGCGACAAAGCAAGTGTGAAGATCCTTAACTATGACATAAACATGTCTGACGCACAATGAGCCAATATGAAACATGAGCAGAGATGAAAGCTGCTACGTTGGAGACTATAAAAAACAAAACAAAACTGGATGTAAGTGCAACTGAAGAATAAGGGAGATTTTAAAAGTCTGATTAAAAGATAGCTTTTAAAATGTTAAACTTATTGCTTAAAATTAAAGGTATCCTCAATATCACCCTAAACACAAGTGCATTGGAATATTCTACCTGTTCACTTGAGGAACAATCTCACACTTCTTTGTATAAATGTGAGCATCACTCTATGATATATGAGCTATTGAATTGTTTTACTGTAACTATAGTTCTATTGTTGAAGTAGTGACTACGGTATATTTGATACCGAGAATAGAGTTTGCTAAATACTCTAAAGGGACATTTCTCATCATCACAGATAGATTTCATATTGAAATTAGAATAGGATAAATACACACAAACCTAATCTCACTGTCTGAATTTTAATCTAGTGAAACAGACACTGATCATTTGACACAATTTCATCACATACACAAACCTTCACCATTCATTTCTCTGTTGGATACTGTCTGCTGTCTGTCTGTCTTCCTCCCTCCCTTGTATCCATCCATCTATCTATCCATCCTATGTATGCATCTATCTATCCATCCATCCATCTATCTATCTATCTATCTATCTATCTATCTATCTATCTATCTATCTATCTATCTTTCTATCTTTCTATCTTTCTATCTATCTACACCTGACCAGATGTGCTGGGGGAGACTTTCTAGCAGACTTTACTCACATCAGCAAGCATGAGGGTTAATCTACTGTAATGGAGTTGGGCCATATACAAGGCTGATGATGTTTTCCTGTTTAGTTTGTTGTTTTGTTTTGTTTTGTTTTGTAGACAGACTCCTCACTATGAAGCCCAGGATGGCCTTGAACTTACAACGTAAGTCACTACATTTGGCACTTTTTAAAAGGCTATTTTAAAAATAGTTCTTAGCTGAAGAAATGGATTATACCATACCAGACATCATATACATGTATTTTTAAGGGCATATTTCCTTTCTACTGCTTAGTAGAAAGTTTTCCAGCAAAAACCAACCTTTACTATTAATAAGCTACAGAGTAAGGCATGAATCTGTGAGAACTGTTTGCTCTATTTAAATATATAGGGAATATTTCAAATAAATGTACACTGAAAAATAATAAAGTTTCTCATTTAATTGTACTTTCAAACACTGACACACTGAGTTCATTTGAACAATGAATCAGCCACACAGCAGATACTGAGAATTCACACTAACTTTTTGCTGTGACTTAACTTATAAACACATTTGACTGTGTAAATGATCATTTCAGGGGTATTACCACGAGTCTTTATGCTTTTACTATGTTTTGGAAATGAAAGAAATAACCTGTATATAACAATATTGTCAAGATAAATAATACAAAGCACTAACAGATCATTTTAAAAATAAACCATCAACATAAAGAACACAAACTACAAAATAAACTTAAGATGAGAAACCCAGCACTAGCTGCCAAAAATAAGGACTATAGGAAACACAGATGAGGCCAAGGATTCTTGACTGTAAGAATGGATACAAACACAGGCACTCATTACAATTTGCCAGCAATCGAATCTGTTTTTCATGTTATATATTATGCTATATAAATGGGCTATTCAGCTCTACATATACTTTCCTACTGAAAGGAAAAAGCAAGTTCATTAAAGCAGTTGCTCCTTAATCTAGCCTACCTTATTTTTTGGATTGGATGTGTTCATTACACTTCGAGTCTCTTTTCCAGTATAAATGACAACACCTATTACAGTACCTGCAAAAACATGAAAGTGGTCCTTATAGCAATACTTGAAAGCATAGATAACACTTTCTAATTAATTGTCTTGATGGAAAATATATTATACTGTTTGAGCTCATACACATTTATCCAGCAGTCTATTTGATTTAGTTAGTTCAACAAAATTTAACCTTAACTTTTAGAAAGGTGTTAGAAGTGACATAATTTGTTTAAACAATACAAATTTGCCTATAGATAACAGCAAAATATGAATTAATATACATTTTCCTGACAATGAGAGAGACATGGGCTTTTCCTGCTGTCTACTGAAACAGTAAGAAGTTCACTGTTACAATGGCATCAAAAGGCTGTGTTCCTAACTGAAACTGCACTGCTGGATCTCCAGAGCAGGACAGCGATAGGGGAGTCAGTTCTTCTGCTTGACCATGTTGCTCTGCATGAGAGACCAGGAGAGACTTTGTGGGTGTTTCACATGCTTATCAGGAAAACCCCATCAGAGGACAGGACATTCCTCAGTGGAGCACTTGGCCAGCATGTGTTAGGCCCTGGGGCCCACCCTTACCACCACAAAAATCATGTAGTTGAGCAACCAAAAATCCACCAGAAACATAATTTTAAAATACTCGATTTTACATTTAGACACTACTCATTTCCTTAGTGGATGTCTCTACAAATTTAGTTTTCTAAGTTGACTGGTCAGGAATGTGTAGTACTTTTTAAACTTAAGGAAATGATAAGTAGCATGTATGTTAAAGGCTTGAGCATTTATCTAGACTGCAAAACTAAAAGCCATGGAACCTGTACATAACACCTGCATCTCTTACAGACCTATTTTTGTCCTTAAAATAAAAAATTCTGATATTAAAATTACAAAGTAGAAAGACATTATGTATGCATGCATATAACATACTGAAATTAACAATCCTAACAAATTTAACTATAGAAATTATATAAAAAACTATTCTGCTAAAGTTCAAGGCCAGCCTGGGATCACAGTAAGAACTGCAACAAAATAAAAACCCCAAAAGACATATAACCCTAGATGTGGCATTCACATGTGAAGTCTAGCAAACCGTAAGTTAGGACCCATGAGATAAATATGAAGTCCTATTTGCTCCATCTGAGCAGAAAGGGCCACATGCTGCACACCCTGTACCCCAAGTCCCTGCTCCAGCAAGCTATGGGGGTAGACCCGCTGTGGTTCTTAGCAGTGGCCTGCGGCTCACAGAGGCTGCAGATCTTGTAGTTCTGAGCACCACTATCTAGAACTGAACCAAGTTCTAGGAAGGTTGTGATTGGCCAACAAGGGGCATGAGGCTCACCCAGCTACCCAAGTCTCTCTGTATTAGGATCCATTTAAACTTCCTACACAAGTCTCTCTGTATTAGGATCCATTTAAACTTCCTACACAAGTCTCTCTGTATTAGGATCCACTTAAACTTCCTACCCAAGTCTCTCTGTATTAGGATCCACTTAAACTTCCTACCCAAGTCTCTCTGTATTAGGATCCACTTAAACTTCCTACCCAAGTCTCTCTGTATTAGGATCCATTTAAACTTCCTACCCAAGTCTCTCTGTATTAGGATCCACTTAAACTTCCTACACAAGTCTCTCTGTATTAGGATCCATTTAAACTTCCTACCCAAGTCTCTCTGTATTAGGATCCACTTAAACTTCCTACCCAAGTCTCTCTGTATTAGGATCCACTTAAACTTCCTACACAAGTCTCTCTGTATTAGGATCCACTTAAACTTCCTACCCAAGTCTCTCTGTATTAGGATCCATTTAAACTTCCTACACAAGATGACTGTGTTTAGTGTACAGAATTTTAATATTTGATGGGGTAATACTATCAGAAACTTTCTCACACAGAAGTTCACACCACAGAATTGTTTCACTATTAAAAGTACAAGGTTAAATAGAACTCATCAACATTTTCTTCCTATTTTGCCAATTTAATTTATTCAAAATACAAAATTGCCATTAATATTGAAATAATCATATTCTCACAACAAATGCAACTTCCAACTGGATTTACTTATTTATTTTTAAGATTAGCAGAACAAATAAGTGCCAGGAAGCCCTCAGGATGACTCGTCAAACTTAAAAGTCTCTATCTTAAAAGCCAAGGCGGGTTTTGAAGACTGTGGACTCTAGGCTGGTATTTACAGTACTAAACGAGGGAAACGCAAGACTAACAAGAAACACAGCATACTGACACAATTCCTGATGTCACAGCCGTGTGACGTATTAACATTTGCTAAAGGCTCTCATTGTATTCTCTCATTTCATGGTTGCTAAAAATGACTACTCAGTGTAACTAGTTTAAATGCATTGTTGTTCTGAGTCTCATGCTTTTAATTACTTTAAATTGCTTGAATTAGTTGAGTACTATGCAGGACTCTTCACTCTCTTGGACAAAGGATTTATATTTATAGAAAGATGTAGACCCCTGTAGAATGACACAGAGCAAAGGGAGAGGATGAGTCTTTACAAAGAGTCTCTAGGACAAAGCAGGACATACTCTTGGGTACGGCAGGAGATAAAACAGGTCAGATGCAGAACGTGTCAGAGTTCCCATGGGTGAGGGCATTTACATGCAAGAATTTCAGATCTTTTAATCCATATTTTTAGTTTAAAATTAACCTTTCATTCTTGCTCCAAACTGAGACACTTCTGCAAATTCTTAAATATATTTGCATGTTAAACCCAGAGCCACAAAGAAATTCCTACCAGGTATATACTGCATAACAAAATCCCTAAGAGCAATGAGACATAATATCTAGAAATAAACCAAATTTTAGTTCAGTTTTTCAGCAAGAAAATATTTTAAAAGTCTCACGAGCACTTAGTTCTAAAAGCCAATGTTATACTCATCTGGTTGAAATCTATACCTGTGGTTTGACTAAAATCATTAAAAAACATTATAAAAAGATTCAGATGCTAATTTTCCCAAGCTGTGTTAGCATAAGAATGACACACTGATAATACTGAATAGACACCCAGGCCCTACACTGGCTGGCCTCTTGGGATAAGTATAAAGATCACTGTGTGGTCCATCTATATAACTTCAAATTTCAGATCCATTACACCTACATTTGAGGTGATTAGTTATTAACACTCTGGCTATACTGTATCCTCCCTGCTATCCATATATCTAAATTTCATAAAATATCCTACCAATTCAAATTAGTAGTTGAGTTATATTTTAAGGCAAATAACTTTTTTATAAAATCTAAAAATGCTAACAGCATCAACCTTAGGGGAAAAGGTATTCTTTATGTAAATATTTCAGATGTATGATTACAAAATGTAATCCAGCAAACTGAACTGACTACTCTTTTTATTAAATAATCAGACTCTTAGAAATTTTTAGTTGCCACCTTTTAATCAGAGATAACAGCATGTGGAATTTACTCAATAACCAATACTTATAAATTGAGAATCAGTTTAGATGATCTAGAGAAAATTACTTATAGATGCAAAATAATAAGCCTAGACCCCTAAAGAGACTGATTACTGGCTTTAAATTAACAGACAGTAGGATGCTTATTCAAATAAAACAAAACAAAAACCCAGAAATAAAGCAAAAGGTGTAGTGTGTATTCTGTGAATGTATAAAAGATCTGTCAAGCAAAATATATATGGAATATTGGTAATGCTTCCTGAGCCTGGGAAATAGTATACAGACAAGCCATTAGAACCAGTCAGAACCCAACTGCAGTTGACAGAAGTTCTCTGGTACAATCTTTACAGATCCTCCCCAGTCAGAAGCTTTGCCACCAGGCCAAACAGGAAAGTACCAGATGCACACTGACTGGAGCAGACAACAGACTTAGCCTGGAGAGCTCAGGAACTCAAAGAACACATAAGAAAGGCCCCAGTCGGGTGTGGTGGCACACGCCTTTAATCTCAGCAAGGAGGCAGAGGCAGGTGGATTTCTGAGTTCGAGGCCAGCCTGGTCTACAAAGTGAGTTCCAGGACAGCCAGGGCTATACAGAGAAACCCTGTCTCGAAAAACCAAACCAAAAAAAAAAAAGGCCCCCATCTGTGTGAAGACTCCATGTGGCTAGAGACAAAGGGAGAGAGACACAAAAGATCTACACCAAGAAGAGAGTCCATGTGGTTAAAGCTGTAGGGACTGAGATAGGAGACCTATACCTGCTAGGTCAGAGGCACTCAAATTGCGGCCTTTAGCAATAACTAGGCTTACAGCAAGCTCTGGACAAAATTCTGACGTTCACCTCTGCTGCTTACAGAAAATACTGCAGGAGTGTCCATTCATGTACTAGATCTTGGTTGCAGCCTCTTCCTGGCTACCTCTCATACCTGTAAACATTATTAGGCAGCTAACACCTTCAACCACAGCTTTCTGTGGTTGGTATTTGACTGATTTCCCACTGGACTGTAGTCTCTTTTCAAACGAATGCTAATTCCTAATGACCTATGCACGGCTAGAGTAGGGATATATCAAACCATGCATAGAAAATAGCCGGACTTTATTTTGAAAATTTGTTCACATAACTGCTACTTACACAATAAAAAATGTGGTACTAGGAAAAACAAACTAAAGGATAAGCAAAAGAAAATATACCCTCATTTTCAAAAAAAAGTCTTAGTAAACTGTACCAAAATGCCTCTAAATGTTTCCAAATATTTATTTTCAGTTTATGCATCTTACATAATGCTTCACCCATTCCTGAAAGTGCCCATCTGTATATATGCTACAGCATGATCTAGAGGACAGAGATCATGGGCAATCCAATCTGTGCACATACATTCTCACACACTGTTTCAGAAGGTTTGCTCATGAAAGGAGTTCACACACTGATTCTGAGTCCCACACTTTTAAAACTTGATGACAGAAAAGAAGGTCAGAAATAATTTCATTCTAAGAGTCGACCTGGAAATGGCACAGTGGCACCACTCCTACGATGTGCTAGGCCACGTGAGACAAGAAAGGCACCACAGCCAGGCGTGGTGGCGCACACCTTTAATCCCAGCACTTGGGAGGCAGAGGCAGGCGTATTTCTGAGTTGGAGGCCAGCCTGGTCTACAGAGAGAGTTCCAGGACAGCCAGGGCTACACACAGAGAAACCCTGTCTCAACCGCCGCCCCACCCCCAAGAAAGAAAGACAGCCATGAAATGCATGCCATGAAATCTCACCAACAGGGCTGCCTAAACACGAGTAAACAAGGATGGCACCACCAACACACACACTAACAGCAAGGTTCACCTAAACCCTAGACAAAGAGCCGTAGGCAGTTAAGGAGTGCTGAAAGCAGAAGTGAGTGCTCCTCAGAAGTGAGTGCTCCTCAGAAGTGAGTGCTCCTCAGGAAAGAACCCACCACTTACTTATCCAACACCAAAGGTCAGCCCTGAAAACACATACATGCAAGCAAGAGTATATGGATAATATAAGCAGGTCATATTTATATTGAGGAACATACAAATATTTATACACAAAAGCATGTATGTGCAACAATGAAAGAAAGGAAGACATGGATGTGAAAGATGAAGAGGGATAAACACATGGAAGGGTGTAAATGGAAGAAAGGGGGAAGTTATATAATTATCTATTTTTTTAAAGGTGCCATCCTCATATTAGTTAAAAAGAACTCTAAGCTTGTAATTAGTTACGGAAGAGGTAAGAACACTCAGGTTATTCCTGGCAGTTTTAGACGGCAATACTCCTAAGGCCTTAAGCTTTTAAATAAAAATAAAACATCCTTTCAAATATATAAAATGCTTATATTTTTAAATGTTCAGAAATATGTGAACCTGAAAGGCATAATGATATTCTTTTCTAAGTGGACTGCCTAAAACAGCAGTTCTCAGCCCATGGTTTACAACCCCTTTGGCAAACCTCTATCTTCAATGATTCATATCAGTAGCAAAATTACACTTGTGAAGTAGCAATGAAAATGATTTTATAGTTGGGTGCCACTATACATGCAGGGTTACTGTATTAAAAGGATTCCATGTTGGGAAGGCTGAGAACCACTATTCTAGAACATCTTCTGAGAGGATCAAGTATCCATCAAAACCAGTGCTATAAGGGACAGACATATAACGTGCATGTTAGTACTTCTGCAGCACAAGTTCTCAAGGACTCAGCTACTACATCCCAAGGTCATCCTGAAATCCAAAGTCAAACAGAAAAACTATGTCCAGGAAGTTCTTTGGGACATCTCAGAAGCCTTAAACTCAAGTTGCTTCTGTCTCTGGGAGAAAGGTCACAAATCAATAGTACTGGGATTTAGTATCAAGTCTAATATGTATTTAAAACAGAAACAAGGGGGGGCTGGTGAGATGGCTCAGCGGGTAAGAGCACCCGACTGCTCTTCCGAAGGTGATAAGTTCAAATCCCAGCATCCACATGGTGGCTCACAACCATCTACAACGAGATCTAGCGCCCTCTTCTGGAGTGTCTGAGGACAGCTACAGTGTACTTACATATAATAAATAAAATAAATCTTAAAAAAAATAACATTTCCTTATATAAAAAAAAAAAAAAACAGAAACAAGGAACAAAACATGTAGTAAAAATTGTATTTAAAAGACAATCTTTTGCCAAGCAGTGGTGGGGCACGCCTTTAATCCCAGCACTTGGGAGGCAGAGGCAGGTGGATTTCTGAGTTCGAGGCCAGCCTGGTCTACAGAGTGAGTTCCAGGACAGCCAGGACTACACAGAGAAACCTTGTCTTGAAAAACCTTAAAAAATAATAATAATTTTTTAATCCCTTAATAATTTTTAATTTAACATTGTAAATAAAATGCTCAAAAACACAAAAGTTGAAATTCTACAAACTAGGCACTTAAATGTTTGTTAATGCAGATGCTCTCTATAAACTGACGGTGAGCTCAGAGACCACACCCATACCAAACCCTGGTGTGGATGCTCCACAGCTCCATGCCTGGGCACACAGGGCACTCAGGTGCACCCTTCATTTGCACAAGCAAGAGCAGCATCACCTTGCTGAACAGGGACATGGCTCATGGATGGGTCTGTGGGGGTCAGGAAAGTCTAAGGGCAAGTGAGGTCTTCCAAGGACACTTCACCATTCCTAAGCTGAATTCAAAGTCCCTGAGCCTTTGGTCCCCAAAGCACAGGATCCAGTATTCCCACCTCTGAAATATCTTCATGGACAAACATCTTTGCTTCTCTACCTACAATTTTATAAATATATGTGCATATCAAACCACAAACCACCTCACAGAAGTGAGCACTTCAAGATTCTTACAATCTGCCTCCATGCTTACTTTTTATTTTTATTAGATATTTTCTTTTTTTTTCTCTTTTTTTAGATATTTTATTTACATTTCAAATGCTATCCCGAAAGTTCCCTATACCCTCCCCCACCCTGTTCCCTTACCCAGCCACTCCTACTTCTTGGTCCTGGCATTCCCCTGTATTGGGGCATATAAAGTTTGCAATACCAAGGGGCCTCTCTTCCTCTCTTCTGCTACATATGCAGCTAGAGACACAAGCTCTAGGGGTTCTGGTTAGTTCATATTGTTGTTTCTCTTATAGGGTTGCAGACCCCTTCAGCTCCTGGGGTACTTTCTCTAGCTTCTCCATTGGGGGCCCTGTGTTCCATTATATAGATGACTATGAGCATCCACTTCTGTATTTGCCAGGCACTGGCATAACCTCATATGAGACAGTTATATCAGGGTCCCTTCAGCAAACTCTTGCTGTCATATGCAATAGTGTCTGGGTTTGGTGACTGATTATGGGATGTATCCCGAGGTGGGGTAGTCTCTGAATAGTCCATCCTTTTGTGTTAGCTCCAAACTTTGTCTGTGTAACTCCTTTCATGGGTATTTTGTTCACTATTCTAAGGAGGAAAGAAGTATCCACACGCTGGTCTTCCTCCAACTGGTAATAAGGACACATGCTCTACTATGTTCATAGCAGTCTTATTTATAATAGCCAGAAGCTGGAAAGAACCCAGATGTCCCTCAACAGAGGAATGGATACAGAAAATGTGGTATATTTACACAATAGAGTATTACTCTGCTATTAAAAATAATCAATTTATGAAATTTTTGGGCAAATGGATGTATCTGGAGGATATCCATAGTGAGGTAACCCAATCACAAGTCACTTGATATGTACTCACTGATAAGTGGATATTAACCCAGAATCTTAGAATACCGAAGATACAACTTGCAAAACACAAGAAAACCATGCTTACTTTTTAAAGTGTGAAACATAGTAATAAAAATTTCATCTTATCCCTAAAGGGTGGACGAGTATCTGTAGTTTTCTAGGACTGTGGTATAAACAGGATTCATTTAAACAAAGGATAACAGAACTACCTTCCTGCCTAATATCCCCTCCCCCACTACACACACACACACACACACACACACACACACACACACTGGTACCTAAGCATTCTTTAGGGCACCATGTCCTCTCAGTTCTAGGCCTTCTCCTAGATATGTTTTGGTGGGAATATTCCCACAACTGTCCTGTCAGCCATTACATCTGGAATCAATCAATCTCAATCTCTCTCCCTCTCCCCCTCCCCACCCCGTGTGTGTGTGTGTGTGTGTGTATGTCTCCATGTCTCCTTCCTTCCTTTCCTCCCTCCCTCCCTCCCTTCCTTCTTTTTTGATATTTCAGGAGAGAGTTTCTTTCCTGTATAACAGGGCCCCAGCTGTCTTGGAGCTTGCTCTGTAGATGAGGCTGGCCTCAAACTCACAGAGATCTACCTCCCAGGTGCTGTGATTAACGGTGTGTACCACAATCGCCCTGCTGCATATATATTTCTTTAATCTACTTTAGACATCTCTTCTACATAGAAGCCTTTCCTACCCCATGACTGTAAGGTTCTTGGCTCACATACTTTCATAGGACATGAAACTTTTTGTGGTACTTAGTGTAGCTAAAATTATCTGGACCATTTTCTTAAAGTCTTTTCTACCCACCTTAGCCACCAATTGAAAGGTTCCATTACCACCTCATTCCAGGCTGTCTCAGCATATGGAGAAACTGACACTATTCAAAACTTCTGAGTGAATAAGCAGTGAATAGGAAAGAAGGGGCAGTACCACTGTGATCAGGAGACAGACAATCTGAAAGATGAGCTTCATGGCTCATAGCTTCTTCTGTGATTCCCTCCTAATGTTATCATTGATGTCAACCTACTTCTGACCTGGTAGTAAACCCCGCACTTGTAATACACCCCACAGAAATTGATTTGCAGCACTGTGAATTTAAGTAACTTCCTCTTTAACCACAAGGAATATTGCACCTTCTTCTAGTTTCCCTCAAAAAAACAATCAGAATCTTCTGTGCTTCTGAAGTCCTGGCCAGCTCTCTCTCTTCTGGTTTGTCTGTCTCCATTCAACCCTTTCCTCTCCTATAGCTAACCCCAGACAGTCTCTTCTAGGTCTTGTCAGCTGGACAAAAAGTAGATAAGAACCATCAAAAATTATTACTAGCCTCCCCAGCCCTCCTGTGACACCTCTCAGTAAAGCACTCTGTTGTGTACCATGCAACAAATGTCACACCCAGAAAAATGGCCCTTGCTCCATCACAGTGGCTGCACCACACCTCATGCTTCTGGTCTTGCTTTGCCATGGGTGAATAGTGTGGCCTAGGCTTCCTCACAAACTCTCAAGACTACCTGGCTTCTCAATCAACTATTGCTAAAACACCTCAGGGAAGTTTAGGAAAGCTGCTTTAGAGAACCTGAACAACACTGACATCCTTTGTATGTGAGATTCATTCTTGAAGGGAGCTTCTCTCTCCTTACCTGATGCAACAACAGTGCTGGCCCACAGTGTGTTCTCTATGCTGAGACTCTCATGAATGGGAGGATCACTGTCTTCCTGTTCAGAGAGAAAACAAAACAAAACTGGAAAATCAGTCACGTTCCATTTACATTCCAGGTATCTACAGCATTAGAAAAGAAACAGGTCTGTCTTTCTGTACCCAACTGATAATAAATACAAATTTCAAGGGTGAATATAAAAACCTAAAATTTCATTTCTTCTTTCATATGCAGTATAGGTCTTTCTGTTCATAATAACTGTTGGGTGTTGTTTCTTTGAACCAGATACACAGAGGGAATTCCACTGTCATGATGGGAACTGGAATCTGTTCTCAATTCACAAGGTACCCTCTTAACACTCTATAAACTAGAATCACTCTGTTGGCTCTGTTGGGGGCTGGTATGGGGCTGACTCTCCAGAGGGCTACAGTGTTACTTCAGAACAGTTAATTTCCCTTTTTAGCTATGCTTCCTAGAGATGCCATGCCTTTAAGTAGGAAATTATTAGCTCACAGTTTTCCAAAGTTTCCAAAAGTCCCTTGATGATTAAAGAGTTACACACTCCCCAAATCCATCCAAAGGACATGTGATCCTATCTGAAAAAGGGCCCTCTTCAGGAAGCAAGGACTCTCTAACATCAGTGTCCCAAGATGACACAACCCTATACCCCATATCCTGGCAATGGCTCTCCTACTTTAAATTTTACACCACTTCAAGAGACAGAAACCTGAGGAATTATCAAACCAAATTTACTCATGGGATAAAAAGAGTAACCTCTACCCATCTCTAATCAACAGGTAATCTAAAGTAAATGCCTAAACTCCCACCAACACCACTTCTCTTCTAAGCTGAATGCTCTCACACAGCTTCCTCCACTGGTGCACACTCACTCCCCACCCCCAGGCTCTGAACAGCCCATTCTTACTCTCTGACCTTGAGGTCTAGCAGATATTCCCAACATTTAGGAAGCCATAAGCAATGTAGACTAGGGAAGACAGAGAGAAATGGGAAAAAAAGAAGAAGAATGAAAATAGTCTCTAAACTCTGTAATGAAGGTTTGAATAATTTTTGAATTAAGTGACACCTAAAATGACAGTTTTCTTATATGCTAAAATGTTTTTTACAAGAATGTGAATTCTTTGTAATTATTTTGAAAAAGCACAGAAAGACCATAGGGCATGATGAGCACATGTTTCTTCCCATGTTTCTATGTACACCTTGGCATGTAGTTCTGCAGCACACATGTAAAAACACAGCTGCAACATGACAGCCATCTCCTGTGGGTGCTGAATACCTCCAAGGTGTTCTCAACTTGCACTGCCACACTTGTAGATTAACTGTCAAGTAACTCAGTATCTGCAGATGGTTTTGTAAGTGATAATGATCACTAGCTAATCTTTTATATGACAAACATGTCCAACTATGCTCCAGTATAAATATAGTCATAAAACCTCTTATTAAGAAATAAAAGTTATAAGCTGCTAAAATAAGCATTCAGTTCTTCTATTCCCAATAATCATGAGCAAATGGAAGAGTTGGGGGGAACTTCAAGGTATACTTTACCAAGTTTTTGTAATAACAAATTCATGGATCAAAATATACACATAGAAGAAATGTGTAAATATATATATATTTTATATGTATATATAAATATACATATATATATATGCATATATATATGCATATAAATGTATATTTATCCTTCCAAGTAATAAGAGCTAGAAATGCTGGGCACATCACAGTTATCAACTATTATCTGAAGCCAATATTGAATTAGCTACAGCGTGCTATTTTTCTGGCTCCTATCCTATGGGAGCAGGATCTTATCAACAGGACATCTGCTACACACAAGAAAGCCTGCACTGAATGTGATCCACCAACACAGATGCTGCATGAGAAGATCTAAGAACTTGACACATGGTATAGCCTTTGCTACAAGCTTTAGAGTCTCTGCATGAATGTACTCTAGACTGAATTGTTGTCTCTAAACAAAGGTCCATTACCTTTAACTTCTACAAATAATGAAAATCTTTATATTAACCAACTATTTACCTTACCCTGGTAAATGTTCCTTCAAAACTATGAATATCCAGTTGTGGCTTCTGAGCATAAACATAGGCACTGATAGAAAAAAGGTCCTGGAACATAGAAAATAAAAATGACCATCAATCTGATAACTGAACAAACACAGTCAAATAACTGTCAGCACATGAAGCTTCCATACCACACACCACCTTCTGAACAAGCTAGCAACAATCCCCATTTCCACATGCACATGAGCATTTACAAGAGTGTGTTTCATTTACTCTATCAGACATCAAATGACTGAATAATGACACAGTAATGAGAGTGTCACTCGAAGCGTTTCACGATAATTTAAAAATCATTCTGAAGTTTTCAATAATGTAGGAAAACCTCTGCTATTAGGTCAAGGGCAACATTTGTTCGCATTACTTAAAGGTCATTAAAATACATCCTTAATCATAACATGTGTTTCATTACAAATAAAATTGCCTCTTGTTCAATAAAACTAATTAAATGTAAATGGTATTGTTTACTGCTATATAGATCTTTTGAAATAAATCAGCAAGTCATGATTTATTGAAAATTGCTGGGGCCTCATGGTTGTTAATAAATTTGCTTGATCACAAAAGCCAGAAGCATATTTCCCAAATGTCTACAGTGTGTGGAAAGTGTTCGGCAGAAAGCACATCTGGGATTGCAGTAGAGCAGTGCAACCTCAGCCCCATGCTCTGAGCACATTAACAGCTCAGGGAGAAAACAAGAGCTGTAGCACAAGTCATTCAGCTACCCTGCACCACACTTCCAGGAGCTAGGAGGGACATTACTGGTGATGTGACACAAAGTATCTCCAAATCCATCACTCACAGACACAGGAGTTAAAACAAATGACACCTATGTCATTGTAAGCTATGAAATGATGACAAACTAAACTGCATGGCCACATTTTTCTATGGAATAGCAAAACATGTTCAGCTTTATCACTGTTCATGCATAGGAAGGTCAGTTCTTTTGTAGGAAATATTCTTGTTAGTGCATACATAACCATATAAAAAATTAAAGTGATTTCATGAATTACACAATCATTTCACTCAAATTTATTCATACTTCCTATCAAACCATACATATTAGGCATAAAATTTGAAAGTAGCATTATATGAAAAGTTTATCTCTTTAAATACTTCATTATATGAAATATATATCTTTAAACACTTTTAAATATAAATTATCATATATATTTTCCATTAATAAAAATGAAGAGAACGTCCTCTTAATATTGAATATAATAAAGCATGACTTCCTACGGTGATAAAAAGAGAAATCAAAGTTAGACAGCAAATAGTATACTAATTTTTAAGCTACCTTACTAGCACATAATTCATATATATATACACTACATGTAATTAACATTTAAAGCTACATGTTTTGATTTACATATCCACCTCTGCTTCCCATCACATCAAGATATACAGCACAGCTGTCACTTCCAAATTTCCACTGCACTCCTACCCTTCTCCTCTTCTTCTTCCTCCTCCTCCTCATCCTTCAATTCAACCTTCCTTCAGCTCTGTTCCCCCTCCTATACGCTCCTCTACCTCTACAGTTCTCTAGCTCCACTCTACCTTCATCCACCTCCACATCCCAGGGCAGCAATGATGCCATGCTAAAGAGACACGTGAGTGTCTAGACAGACAATCAATGTATTAAAAAAAATAAACACCAAAATAAATGGGAGCTTCTCTAGGAATCTCATGCTAGGAGAAGGAAAGAGTGTTGGCAGAGGGAGTTTAACAGTTTTAACACCCTGTCCTGTCGGACTGACCACCTAACAGGATGAGACTAACCACACCCAAGCAATTCTATGTCAACAACGTTAAGTGGCTCATACCTTCACAGGGACTGCTTCAACATGTTGACCCTCAGCTCTCTACTTAAACATTTATAAATCTCACTTCAGAACCCAAAAGATCGACTTTGAGGGGTTCCAGGATAACCCTGTCCCTCTCCCCAATGTGGCACATTAACCAAATCTCCCTTTTCTGCTTTCCACTTTAACCTGGCTCTTTGAATTGGTTTATTATAAAGGACAGGTGGCAGGAGCTGCCTTGGGCCCAAGCTGTGAGTTTGGTAATCAGTTTGATAATTCACCCTCCTCTCCTGCCCTGCACCTCCACCTTGCTTCTCCCCTGATGCTAATGTACTCTTCCAGAATGCCTGAGCCAAATCACCAGCAGCATATCCTTGTCTAAGTTTCTAATTTCTTTCAAATTCTGTATTTTCTTTTCTGTTACTCTTAGCAAAACTATCAAGGTCTTAACGATAGGATTCTCTGTTATTTTTTCCTCTGTTAATTTTTTTTCATTTTTATATTTCTTTATTGTATGCGTGCCAGGATACAAATGCCATGGCACAAGTGTAGGGGGTCAGAAAACTCTGGGAGGAACTCAGTTCTCTTCACTTTGAGGACCACAGGGGATTGACCCTAGGTCAAAAGATTTGGCAGCAAGCACTCTTGCTAGCCTTTTCACTTGCCCAGATGTATTCACTTTAACAAACTATGAAAAAGAATAAGAACATGGTTGTTCTGCATTTAAGATAACAACACAACCTTATTTTCCACCATAAACAAAGTGAAAACGGAAAACCCTGGAATAGAGGGCAAGCATGGGAAGGCCTGAGAAAAGGAGTGAAGGACTGCCCACTCAAAGTGGGAGGTGGGGAAGGAGCTGATTGGCTGCGCTCACTCTGAGCACAGGTGGCTGAAGACTTAACTGCATGGTGGCTTCATCATCTGTGGGGCCCTGGACATTAAGAACCAGTCTGGAATATTTCAGTAACTGCAGCATTATAATTGCTAGTGACCCTTCTGACTTCACCTACTGACAGACACTTGAAGTGATTAAAATGACAAATAAGAGCTGTCAGAAAAGTAGCATTAGGGCACACCAGGAAACCAAACAACACCGAGGAGAACATGCTAGTGTTGACCCTGACACAATCCAACACATTTACATATAGCAATGGAAACCATGAAGCTAGTGGTAAAAGGACAGACTGAAGGTCTGCTTTGCAGCATGCACTGGGACAAGGACCAGGGAACAAGCCTGGTTTACTATAAAAAGACTGGCCTCTAGCTGGCTCTCTCGGACCCTCCCCACCTCTCTCCCTCCCTCCCTCCCTCCCTCTCTGCCCCCCCCTCTTTCTCCTTCTCTTTCTTCTCCCTATCCCCCTCTGTCTCTCCATATGTTCCCTGCCCTTCCTCTCTCTCCTTCCTCTCCCTCCCTCTCTCCTTCTCTTTCTCTGCCCCTACTCCCTTCTCATGCCCCAAATAAACTTCCTTTTATACCTGTTGTATGGCTGGTACCACAGGGGGTTTGCCTCAGCATGGGCCCATAAAATTTATGGTCACTCAATTTCAGCTCCAGAAAATAACCTATCTCTTATACACTGAGGTGAGAGCTGTGTTTTGTACAGACACCAGATAGAGTAGAGGTTTAGTATGGAAGGTAGAAATTACCCCAAAATAACATAGATAAAAGTAGGAATAGTCTAGACAGGGAACAAAGAACAGTATCCACTTAAAGAAAAAAAGAAAGAAAAAGAAAGAAAGAAAGAAAGAAAGAAAGAAAGAAAGAAAGAAAGAGAAAAGGAAAAACGAAAAACTTACGGATACTGGTAGGTCATACAACAAACTACCAATACAAGCACTACATATATGAACATAAATATGTATATAAACATCAAAAACATATATTCTCATTGGACGTTGTAAGTACTAGGGATACCTGAGAGCAGGGTATCCAAGGTGCTAGGCAGCACTTTAGACAGGCAATACTGGGCTATTATAGCCTGGCCTCTCTCATGTTTTATTTTTAGACAGAACTCATATTGCCTAGCCTAGCTGGTCTTGAGTTTACTCTGTAGCTGGGGTGGGGCATGAATTTGCAATCCTATTGCCTCAGTCTCCAAATGGCTGAGATTACAGATGTGGCTACACGTTTTAAGATTATCTATGTAAAGCCTAACATATACCAGGCATGATAGTGCATTCTAAAATCATAGCCCTTAGAAGGCTAGGGTAAGAGTATTTAAAAAAAACAGACAATAAAAATTCAGAAACATTTGTAAAATCTTACATTAAAAAATGACCCCAAACACACAGTTACTTAAATGTCCTTCTGGGAAAACAGTAGACATGGCATACTCTCCTAAATATGAGGGGCCTCATAACCTATGAGGGAAATTCTTCTATTTTATTACTCATGGCATGTTCAATGGATATACTGCTATTAAAGTAAAGGGGGAAATGGACTAATATGAGACCTGCTTTCTCAGTGAAAAACAACTGTAAAAATGGGTTAAATACAGGAAGCAGCCATATTCAGAAAGGGACACAATGACCCAAGGGAGGATAGACATACAGCTGTGTGCCCACTCTGTCATGAAGCAGCGACTCACTGGACAGGAGAAGATGACAAGCAGGGGAGGCAGGGCTCTGATAGAGACTGAGCTCAGAAAAACTGTGATAAGGGAGCTTGCAGTTGCTGAGGAGGTGAGAGAAAGACAAAGAACTGTACACATCTGCAGAGGACTCCACTGGAGTCTACTGCCCACAGTGACACTAGCACACATGGTAGAAACCAGCTGACCAGGCACTTGCTAACCCCAAACTGGCCCTCTTTAGAAGCTGCAGAGTTCAGAAGTGGTCAGGTTTTGAGAGAGGTACCTTCAAACAAAGGAGTTTAGTAGTTCCCAGAAGAAGCTTGTCTTGGCTTGGGACTAAACCCTCATGACAGCACAATGGAGCCCACCCTAAAACATTTAAGAATAAGCCTTGACAAGACTATGTTGATCTACAAGTTTTTGAACTAAGAATGTAGATAAGAGGTACTGAAGGAAGGAAAAAATTTCTCAACATTTATTATAACTTTTTTGTTTTGTTTTGTTTTGTTTTGTTTTTTCGAGACAGGGTTTCTCTGTGTAGCCCTGGCTGTTCTGGAACTCACTCTGTAGACCAGGCTGGCCTCAAACTCAGAAATTCGCCTGCCTCTGCCTCCCAAGTGCTGGGATTAAAGGCATGTTCCACCACGCCCGGCTTGATTATAACTTTTATAATATCCAGCATTACAAATAAATAAATCCCACTAGCCATGTGAAGCAGTTAAGTGTGACCTGTAACAAGGATTAAGTTTTTCAAATACAGACATACCTAAAAATGACAAAGATAATGAAATTACTAACTTTAGAATTATCATGCACTGATAAAAGATCCAATCAACTCTATATCTAGTAAAGAAATTCAATTCCTAATTAAAAACTTTGCAGAAAGCTAAACTCTAGAACCAGATAGTTTCAAAAGTGAATCTGTCCAAACATATAAAAAACAGTAGCATTTATCCAATGTCAATTATTTTAAAAATACAAGAGGCAAAAAGAATCCATAAAATATTTTATGGGCAGCATATCCCTTATTATCAAATAAAAGACATTAAATAAAACCAGTACAAATCAATATCCTTTGATATATTTGTGCATATACACATAGTCTCCCCCCACTCTCAGGAAAATACACAGAAATCAAATGCTATACAATATATGAAAAAGATAGCCAACAGGAGAAAATGGGATTTATACCATTTTATCAGTGGTATGACAACAAAGCCAGTATAAGGGCAGGCAACATTATGTATTAATATGTCAATAAAAGAAAAAAAACACAGGATCATATAAGGATACAGAAAAAAGGGAAGAAAGAAAAGAGAAGAGAAGAGGAGAGGAGAGGAGAGGAGAGGAGAGGAGAGGAGAGGAGAGGAGAGGAGACCCATTTGTTACTATTAGGCCTCATGCTGTCCAACTATTTAAAAAGGAGCTAAAACTGAACTATAGGAGGATTTATGGACTGAAGATAAAAGCAGCATTCCTCAGGAACTTGTGAAACAGGTTCCCAGCTGCAAAACGAAGTCAGTTCCCTTACCTCTGGCAGAAGGGACACAGTAGTCACCTGCTGTTGCATATCAAAGCTCAGGCTGGCCTCCAGACTCCCTCAGTATCACAAGCAACTATCAGACATCTCAGAGTCCAAGCTAGAGTCCCAGCCCTTCTCTCCTTCTCCCTTACCTTAAACTCATTCCAGTGCCTGGGCTTCTCTTCTCGAAGCTACTCATACTTCTTAGAATCTGGCAGTTCTAACTGGTCTCTCATTTCCAAGTACTACTCTCTCTTATTCTCTCCTGCTATGTTCTATTCTTTATCTCTTGCTATCTTGCCATGCCCACTGTTCTACTCTTTCCTACTTCCCTGACCCTGGCCATATCTATTCTGTTACTTTCTCTCTCTGCTCCTGACTCTGCTAGATGCATCTGGTTTTACCCATATATGGAGTGGTCTTGTCAGCAGTTTCTCAAGTCTCTGAGCAAAATAGACTAGAAAAGCTTTCTCACCCTGATCAACAACATTCATGAATAACTGGATACTACAGCAGACTGTTGCAAGATATTTGGTCATACTGTGAATCCTGAGATTATGTTATGCACTGAAAAGTACAGTTTCTAGTTGTGGTGTGGCCCAGCCTTAGCACACATCTTTAATCACTTTGGCTGGGATGCAAACACACCGTTAGAACACACCTTTAATCCCAAGCAATGAAGGTAAAGTTAGTTTAGAGAAGGAAGCCCCCATGTCTGAAATGTTATCTAATTGAGTGGCAGACAACGTGAAAGATTTGACAGAATAGGATATGCCTAACTCTCATGAGAACACAGAGGAAAGGGAAGCTACTTGAGGAAGCCCATGCACAAAGACAGAGGAAGTTTTACCAAGAGTTTTACAGAGATAGGATGAAGACAGAACAAGCCAGAGAATAAGGAGCCAGAGAATTAGAACATATTGCCAAAGTTAGTATGAGACTAATTTAGGAGAGGCCTAAAGAGAAAAGCCAGATTGAATCAGTCATCTTAGAGAGGAGTTTGAACCAGAACAGCTGTGTTGAACCAGCCAGCCAGCGATCAGAAAGAACTAAGAAGGGGTGAACTTATTAAGCAGTAAATCTCAGAGTGTGACATCATTCTAGGCCTAGATAGGAGTGTACAGAGGCCAGAAGCTTCCAGGACTAGGACTAGGTTAACAGACAGAAGCAGTGAGCCTGGGAGATGACAATTAAATCAGGAGAATAAAAGATACATTTACACCAGACATTTCCAGACCTCAACTGCAGGCTAAGGTCTAAGTGTCACATTACATGTTTGGTTCTGAATAAGGTGGGGAGAGGAAACACATTTGGAGGTTAAAAGTCAAGATTTAATGTTGACTATGATACAATAGTGACCTAAGTATTATGGGAGTAACCACCTACATTTTCTATTGGATTTAGGGCCTACTCCATAAGATAAACTCATACCTGACACTGTGAAAGTGGTCAAGAAAGTGAGACTAGACAGGCCATGGGGAAAACTGCTGCTGCTACTACTATGCTAAAGCAGCATAGCAATAAAGACTCCTAATGACATCATGATATGTCACAGGTCAGCGGCTTGCTGAATTCATATCAGGAAAGTTTCTTCTTTGTGTGCAGAACACAGAGAACCACAACTAGACAATGTGCAGAGAATACGAAACTTGGGAGTACTCAATCTTAAATGAGATGTTTTCATCCCAATAGCAGAAAGGGAAAAATCCGTTTTCTTCAGGTAGTGTCACTGGACAGGCCTTATAATGCCCAGAAGCAGTCTGCAGGGTTTGTTTGGGTTTTTTGTGGTGGTTTGCTTTTAGTTTTGGTGGTTGCTTTTCTTTTTTTTTCCCTTATTAGTTTTTTGCTTAATTTTCATTTTTGAGTTTGTTTTTATTTTGAGAGAGAAAGAGGAAAATACAGTTGAGAGGGTAGAGAGGTTGGGAGCATCTCCAAGGAGTTAAGAAAAGGGGAAAATCAAAATATATTGTATAAAATACTTAACATAAACTTTTGGGAATGGAGGATGATTATGTGCTATATAAAGATAAAACAGAAGTAATATTTCCACCTATGTAAGAAAAGGCAGCACATTGTAGTCATCTGCTCTATCCGTTTAGAGGGTGCTGTGCCCTCCCTCAAACATCACATACTTTTCAATGACACACACCAGCGAGAAATTGCAAAGGGGATGAAGATAAATAACTAAGTAAGAAATACCTATTTCTAGTACACAAAGGATGGAAGTCTTCTTGTTACATAATGAAGGCTAAAACAATGAGCTATCCATATTCTCTACCCAGCCGAGGTATTTTCATCTGTATTTTATGATAGGTAGATCTTCTAAAAGAAAATTTCCACTGATTATATGTGTCTAATTATGTTTGGCCAGAACTCTCTGATGGTTTAAGATGATAAATATAAAATCATTAAGATTGTATTACCCCATAATTCTAAGACTTTGTTTAAAGGAGGAAGACACGACGTGATTTACATGCCTTCTCTCAATGTCTACATTTCACAACTAAGTTAAAAATGCAGATTTCCTTTTTGCTACTACAACAGATCAGCAGAAGCTAGCTGGTGAACTGTACAGGGTGACTCCAACTCAAGATCAGAAACTACATGTGTCTCAAATAGGCCCAGGCTCATTTTCTGGCACCAGAGGTAAAAATGTGTTTTCCAGTTTTAAAATGTTGGGGCAAAATCATGGAGGAGGACCTGCCAGTGACTACAGGACAATATATCATACAGGAAGGAATAAGAACACCTGGCTAGGTTCCAACTGGTTCTGGCAAAGATACAAATGAAATATATAAGGAATGAATCCTAATTTAGAAATTACCTTAAATATAGGCAATACTAAAATACCCAAAAAAGCAAACTTTGCCCAAGTCTCAGCCATTTAACTTCCATAGTTCAACACACAGAGGCAAAAGCGCCTGCCACCAAAGACGCGGTATACTGTGAAGACTCTTACAGCTACGCAGTAAGCAGATACTCTTCTTCTCATGATAATCTCAATCCTTCTCCTGGTCACAGAAGGACAGCAGATCATGTAAGAAGACAAAGCTGCTTATGTTCAGATTGGTGTTATATATAAAAACAAAAATATTAACACTACATAAACAACAACTATTATAACTGTAGGGTATTTTTTTAAGTAAGACAGGAGGAGGGAAGAGAAGAGAGGGAGGGAAAATCAGGTGTACTAGCAGGAGAGATTCTTGGTATCTATGAAAGCTGCTTTAGAAATCATGGAATCTGCAAACATCTATGACCCTGTTGTCTCTAATCTCTTCCTGCAGCTTTCCTGGTTAGTAAGTGATAGGGGACTCACTCAGCAACTGTTAAAAGTGTGGTCTGAAACTGTCTCTCCCCCTTCCCTCAGCCTAAGAAATATAGCAGCATTCACTTCCTCCAAAGTCTCCTGTCCTCAGAAGGAAAAGCTGTAGCAGAAGACTTAGCTCAGGGTCTAGGCTCAGTCATGGTCTGAGTTCTATTCTCCCAGAATACTGTAACCTGCTACCAAGTGAGCAACACCTCCCGGCACCAGACTGTCCTGTCCATCACAGCTTGACAAGTTACTTAACTGAGAAATTTTAAGACAGATAAAAATATAGACAGCCTAAGTGTCAGATCAGTAGGAACATTCAAAGCTACTTAAAATAGGCTGTGCACTAGAAAACCACCTCATTTTTAATAGCCTTGAGGAATAAGAAAATGACAAATTGCAGGCTTAATGTGTTCAAATTAGTCAGCTAGTATCAACAGAAACTTCCTTACCACCCCATTACTACTGCTAAAAACCCAGGAGTACAGTGTCGCAGTGGTGCTCACCCCGAGGGCTGGCAGCCGTTGTGTGCAGCTCACCGCCACCTTCAGCTTCCAGTCCGTCTCACCATCTAGCTGGTCCGTGCGGATAAAACATGAACCTTGGAGGTAGAGGAGAAAATGTCACCATCTGTAACTGCACTGAAGGAAGTTTCTCCTGAGTTATAAGTATTTTCAAAGCAGATGCAGGCCCATTAGGACCTGGAAAGTGATTCATCAAAACAGTGCCAAGAACAAACAGCTTTAAAAAGCCTTCGTTTTACCTATAGGTGGAACAACAATATGAACTAATCAGTACCCCCAGAGCTGTGTCTCTAGCTGCATATGTAGCAGAAGATAGCCTAGTCTGCCATCATTGGGAGGAGAGACTCCTTGGTATTGCAACTTTATATGCACCAATACAGGGGAATGCCAGGGTCAAGAAGTGGGAGTGGGTGGGTAGGGGAGCAGGGTAGTGGGAGGGCAGATGGAACTTTCAGGATAGCATTTGAAATGTAAATTAAGAAAATATCTAATAAAAAATGGAATAAGAAAAAAAAAAAGAAGCCTTCATTTTAGATGACATCATTTGGCTCAGAGAATAAACCTGTCACTAATCTATTTGTTAATCACTTATGTCCTGTTTGGTACCCTTGCTTTTGTTATAGTCACAATGGTGGCAACAGTACCTCTGTGTGTTTTGCATGATGCTATGGCTCAAAACCAGGGCCTCGAGCACCCTAGACAACTATCCTACCACTGAGCTACAACCCTAGCCCATGTCTAGTAAGGTTTAATACCAACTACTGAAAGCTATCTAGATCATTTCTACTTTTAATCTATGTTTTGATGATGACAAGATAATAAGATACATACAAAAATATCTCAGAGTCTGACATTACCTTGCTAATAAAATGTTAATTGACCATCATAAAATGCTCAGTAATATAAGCACAGCTAAAATGCTAATACCCAGGTAAGTGCTATTGAATAATAACAAACCTATCAAATTTCAGAAGGGGAAAAATCTGAATCACAGCAATCTAATTACCCCAGACCATACTCCTCATCCCTCTTCTGAGAATTGATCCTAGAAATAACAGCAAACACAAATGCACTAAATGACACACACAGAGAACTACTCATTGCAGCAGTCTGTAATAATGAAAGGTTGGTACGGGGACTAGAGAGATAGCTAAATAAAACAGCAGAGGCAGCAATTTTAAAAGGACAAAGGAGAAAAGACCTCAAAATTATGAAAGGATCCCTAGGAGATATTGTCAAATGGAGAAAATGGGAACAAACACACCGAGAAAGGAAGAGGGCAATGAAGGAGAGAGAAATTGATGTCTGAGGCAGAGTGGGCACACACTTGCAATGTCAGCAATTGGGAGGCAGAGGCAAGAGGATCTGGAATTCAAGGACTTCCTCCACTACACAGAGAGTGTGTGGACACTCAGGGCTACTAGAGGCCTTGTTAAGGGTGGTGGATTAAAAGATGATGTTTAAGAATAGGAGAGGGCAATGCATTTGCAATCAGCATTTTACAGTGTGGTATTCTTGCAGCACAACTACTTGCTTGAAAGGGGAGATGATAAACACTGACATGAAGGGACAGGGAGTAAAAGAGGGGAGAGGAAAAAAGGAAGTATACATGCATGTTCACATATCTGTTAGGTTAAAAAACTACAAATATCCATATTTGCAAACTTTTATACCTGTTTCTGTATGCATGTATCTTTTATATGTATGCAATGCAGTCCTCCTGGGCATCCATGTGTTCACGCATGTGTTTCTGTGTTCTATGTACAAGCATGCCTATATATATAAATTTATCCATATGCATTGCTACACACATGTACAAGCAGAGATGCATAAAATGCACGTATACAGGGAAAAAGGGAACAGAGGAAGGAACTAGAGCCTTCCTGCTCAGACCTTACAGTGTTCATGTAGAAATCATACATTCCCTTCATAGTTCAAATATAGACTACAACAAGCATGTAATAAAGCAATTCTTAAACAATAAAAGGAAAGAAGTCCATAAAACACGAAAAACATAACAAATTCAAAGATGGAGATGCAGCCTATGGCTCTGCACTTGCCAAGTATGTGCAAAGGCCTTTAGGCCTTTCACTCGATCCCCAACACCACAGAAAGCAAAGTAAAGTGAAAACAAATAGTTGTCAGTTATAGTTTAATCACAGAATTCCTTCACCTTACTTTTAGACTGTAATTATAAAATAGTTACAAACCTACAAACCTTATTATACTCTATGAATTAATTATAAACTGACAAACACCTTGTATACAATCCCAAGTCCCACAGAAGCCCTCCATCCGCCTTATACCCACAATGCCCTTCCCTCCCTCCTTAAGGAATACTATAGACACCACAACCTCCCAGATGCCTGCTCGGCATGTTCTCAAAGACATTACTAATTTTCAGGATCCTCTTACTCCATCTCTTCTAAACTATCTGCCAGAAGGCTTGGGTCTCTACTCTGCTAATCTCATTCACTAGATCCTGAGCCCACCTTACACTGCAAACAAGCCAGCCTTTTGTCCAGAGGCACCAAGATAGCTTCTGCTCTGCCCTGAGGCTGCAGCCGCTCACTCAGTCAATGTCCTGTGCTGCAGCAACAGAGGGTACAGTCAGCGAGGTCTACCTTTCCCGCTCACTTGCAGTTGCAAATAAAACCTAAGTGGAGAGTTCTTTCCTTAGGATTCAACTGACCTTGAAGTAGCGCCCTAAGAAAGGGTGGCTTGTACTTTACTTACAATGTTTCAAGACAAGAAGCTTGCTGTGGGGAAGAGGGGGATGAGCTACTGCACTGGCAGGTTTCAGCAGAATGTCATCATTGTTACTATAAAATCTCAAAGTAGTCTACATTTGACTCTGGCCCTGCTGAAGGGTTGTTTGTTTCTGGGAAAATACTTTGGAATGTGTCTCAATCCATTCTTGTGGTTCCTAAGAACCTAGCACAAGCACACAGCTTCTCACTACAGGAGGAACCTGATCCAGGAACTTTCTTAGGAGTTTCTGACTGGGCTGTTGCCTCCTTTAAAAGGCTGGCTATCAAGCTCTCTAGTATTTCCCACAATGCTCCTATTAGGTATGAACTTTGCCTGGCTCTTCTCCAAAGCCTTCAGGTAAAGAGCACAGCACTACTTTCCTTTAATCCCTTTCATTATCTTAGCATGGGCATCATCATTGTCAAACGACTCTGGAAATCTGAGATCAGAAGCAACTCTGAAGCATGGTTATAGATCAAGAGCTAATGAGAAGATCTTCCATCAGTTGATGTTACATTAAGAGACCTTCGCCAGCGTATATGCACTTTGAAAGACTAGATGCACAATCGAGGAAACAAACTGTTGTCCACTGTCAAAAGGATTCTGTAAGGGAAACACTCTCCATGTACTGATTAGAAAAACTAAAGATAAGGAAAAGGAAAAATATGCATCAGATAACTCTAAAGTCAAATGTTTCCTCAGGTTCATTTTTTTTTCTGTCTTAAACGTGAGGAAATCTGATGAAAAAGTAAATAAAACTCAATGTACTAGATTCTAGTTTTAGCAAATAAGAACAGGTGAGATGCTCTGAATTGTCTTCAATCTCTAAAAGGAAAGTGAAGCCAACACACTGAACATTATAAGCACAATTCACACAGAATTCTAAGTCCTCTGGAGATAAAAGGTGTGTGTCGTGTTAGATAAGTACAGACTAAGATGGATGAAAATTACTGACTTCTAGTAACTGATGCGCTAGAGGAAAGGGCTACAGCAAAAGCTGAAGTCTAGCCAGGGTGGCCTGTCTTACCAAGACCAAGCCAGCAGTTTTTTTTAAACAGAAAGCACTAGCTATAACTGATACTAGTTAAACCTCAGTAAAAATGAATAATTAAATTTGTCTGCTTATATCCTATTACAGACTTCTTATGAATACTTGATTTTATTTTCTGTAATTGACAAGAGTTGACAGGAAAGGACAGATTTAATGACCTCAAATTAAGATCAGCTAGTGTATGTGACACATTGAGAGCCACATCAAGGGATGATAAAGTGAGGGACTCTGAGGAAGCTGAGGCTGTCATAGCGTAACAAGTCACCCTGTAGCACCAGCAGGCAACCTGCAACAGCTCACATATCCAATAGCTCTGAGATGAGCTACGGTGTATGTCCTAGAAAAGAAAAATAGACATTGACTGTGAATTTATAATATGACATCTTTGGTCATTAAACTTGATTTTTAAATCATTTATATGACTTAATGACTGCATGAAAATTTTAAACTGAGGGCAAGATAAATCTTTCTATAGTGATAAAGTGGATGAGAACAGTGTCACTTACCTACCCTCATTCCACTATAAAGGACAGTGAGGTACTGTACTGGTATTCTAAACACTTACACTGTAATGTTATCACTTAGATACAAGTGAAAAGGATATTGGCATTTATAAGAGATTGATGAAAATTGGTTCTAAAGCATTCATTTCTGCTAATACCACTAAAAGAGCTGTGTGCACTCAGGAAATATTTGATCTGATTAAGAAACGGATGGAACAATTGATTAATTGGAATGTAAGTCATCAGTCACCAGATCCATCAACAGCTCCATTTACATTCTAAACAATCCAGTCCTAGCTCAATAGAATACTCTTATTAATACTTAGTCAATAGAATGCCATGGATTGACTTACCGTGCTGTATTGACAAGCACCCAGATGGCATTGTTAAGGTCTAAACCATAGTGTTATACTTAGGACTCACACAGACAAAAGTTTAGAATTTTATGATAAATAAATAATATGCCACAAAGATTTCTTAACTAAACTTGAAACACAACAAACTGTTAGTAAATAAAACAAAAAATCAGAATGTTTATTTTCTGAAAATAACTAGACAATAGTGAACCTTGAGTAAATTACTTAAGATAACACAAAAAAGTTTTGCTGACCTTCATGAAAAATGTCCCTCTGCATCCCAGAGAGAAGAGCTACAAGATAGTATGAAATATAGTCACCTGAGTAAGATCTGATCCAGAGGAAGAAGAGATGGCCAAGAATGCTATAATTGGATAAAACCTATGATTATACAGAAACCCAGTGACCATCTCAAAATGAAGACCAGCAATCAAGAGCTGGGATATTGGAAACCAAAGGAAAGAATAGTTGTGGTTGCTGATAAAGAAGATCTTGAACTGGAAGCTGATCATCTGGAGGTAATATCCAGCCAGAAGTTTAGAACAAGAGAAGTGGAAAGCACATGTTACTGATATAACACAAATTTCATCAAATTTGGAAGTCCATTTTGTAGAAAGCAATCTGACTTCTTCATTTGAATTTCACAAACAGAAGACTGTAGTAAGACCATAATAGATTAGGTCAAACTACAACTACACAGAGGTCCCAAAGTCAAATCCACTAGTGCTCATGCTACAAATATATATAGAGAGAAAGAAAATGATTTATATAAATAATACAAATTTAGTAACCATGTACACTGGGTATATTTTTCTAAGGCAAAGAAATTAAGATTCTCAAGTGGATTCATGACCACCAAAATAGTGAGTACCACTTGTCCACATAGAGCACCTTCATAGCACATGGGACATACGGCAAGACTGGAGAAGTAGTCACTGATTGGACTGTTCCCTATCTGAGGTGAACACCACATATCTCATCTGCTAATACTGTGGTGCTCCACTCATCTTCTGTTTACTTCCAAGGCCAGGCAATGGTGCAGTGAAAGATGAGGAGGAAACTGGCAAATTTCCAAAACAATCAGGACCTGCATCATTTTAAAAAATGGTATTCTCAGTCTTTAGCCCTTAGATTCCTCCTCCTCAAACAAAAACAAACAAACAAAAAAATAAAAAAACCTAGCGTTTGTAACCATCTCTAAATTTTAAGTACTGCATGCTGTTCACAATTTACCCCTTAACAAAATCTATATAATATTTTTCTTTTAAAGTTAATTACCCAGACCAACGTTTATATTTGGAATATTATTTTTTGTGTATCCTGCTTGTTTGTTATGACAGCATCTTACTCTGTTACAGCAGTAGCCTGGATCTCAATGCACAGCCTTAGTTGGTCTCGAACTCATTGCAATATCTTTGTTTCAGCCTCCTAAGTGATGAGATTAATCGTGTGAGCTACCAGACTCAGGTAGAATGCTATTATCATACATATATTTCTACTACAATCATTTATAATGTGTTAAAAAGCACCTCTCAAATGCAAGTATTTTGTTTACTTTTCTACTGCCACGATAAAACACCATGACCAAAGCATCTTATAAAACAAAGTGTTAAATAGAAGCTTGCTTACATTTTAGAGGGTAAGTCCGTGACCATCATGGCAGGAAATGTGCCAACAGTCGGGAGGCATGGTGCTGGAGAAGTAGCTGAGAGCTTACCTGTTGAGATATTAGCCAGGAAGCAGGGGGGAAGGGGGCTAACTGGAGTGGCACAGGCTTTTGTCTTTTGAGACAGGTTTTCTTTGTGTAGCCATGACCGTCCTGTAATTAGTTCTGTAGGTGATGCTTCCTTCCCTCAGCTCCTCTGCCTGCCTCTTCCTCCACCATAGTGGGATTAAAGCCGTGGGCTACCAGGGACAGGTGGCATGGCCTTTTTAAAGTCCAAAAGCCCATTCCCAGTGACATACCTTCTCCAACAAGGCAATGCCTCCTGATCCCTCCTAAACAGTTCTATCAACTGTAGAACAAGCATTCAAATACACGAGCCTATGGGGGAGGGGGGTATATTTTCATTCAAACTACCCCATACTGAATATGCTACTAGCCACAGATCCTAACAGGTAATGTCAAAAGTGTTAGGGTCCAAGAACCTCTGAAGGAAGACCCCAGACACAAAGAGTACGCAATGGCAAAGGTAATTCTGCAGAAATTATAAGTATGCAGGGGTGAACCAGTCGTCAAAATGGAGACGACTTGAGGGGCTTCATAGGCCCATTTTATGGAGGGCTAGGGAAATTCTCCAGAAGGGTTAGGTAAAGCCTAGTATGATTGGTAGGGGACAAAGCAATGACATTAGTACAATTTTTATTGGTTGCTATGTTAGTTTATCTATATTTGATAAGGCCTTGAAGAATTTTGGAAGCCAGCTCAGTTCTGGCCTTGTTATCCCTCCAGCAGGTGTCCCAGGAGCTGAGTCAGCTCTAGACTTATCCTCCCCAAGTCAGGGCAGTCACTGACCACTCTCAGTCAAGGTCCACTCTCAGTGGCTCCTTCTGAGGAGTCCAGTATGCTTTCCAAGGAATTGAAATTTTATCCCCAAGGGTTTTGGACCTCTCAAAGAGGAGTGATGGAAAGATAAACCTTTGAAAACCTCTTTCTCTATACTGACAATAAAAATACTAGTTATAAGTGACAGATGTAAATATTACCTTCAGTAATTATACTATATAGAAATGGATTAAAAACCCCAACAAAATACAGAGACTAACCAAATTCTATTTCATTATATTCTTTAAGTTATCAGCCATGGTATTTCTATCAGGCCCAAAGAATAACCAGTGGCCAATGATTATTAAAGACATATGTGGGCATCATCCCTCTACCCCCTACAAAAATACAGAGCACATACTAGGTGCATTTGCAACAAAGCCTTGTGAAAACCTCATGCAGGAGGCCACAAAGACACTTGTTATTCCCTAGGCACTTGAATGGATCCTATAGGCTCATGTATTTAAGCACTTGGTCCCTAGTTGACAATGATGTTTTGAAAGTGTGGCCTTACTGGTGGACATTTGTCACTAGGGTAGGCATTGAGGTTTCAAAGGCTCTTCTCATCCAACTCCCTCTATCCCTTTGCTTCCCACTTTTGTGCAAGATACAAGCCCTCAGCTTCTGTGACAGCCATCACACCCTCTGTTGGCTGCCTTGCCTCTACCATGATACATTATTTGTCAATTTTTAGAAAATTATAAATCCAAATAAACTCTTCCTGCTGAAAGTTGCCTTGGCCATGGTGCTTTATCCCAGCACTAGAAAAGTAACTGAGAAATCCCCTCAAGACAATGGAAGAGTAATTAAGCACACAGTGGGGTACAAGTGAAGGCAGGAGTAAGACAGGGGCACAAAAACTGCCTCGAGCAACAAAGAAATGGAGCTGGAGAATGCAAAGAAACCAACTTGAGCAGCTGTGGGGGAGGTCCTGTCACTAGACAGGTCCCAAAGTAAAGAAGAGACTGGGTCTCAACTAAAGTGAAACACAGATGGAACTGCCTGAATGAGGGCTTCTGTGTCCTAGTGATGGGGATTGAGTCTCTGACTGGAAGTGAATGGACAGGAGGTGAAGACAGGAGCCATACGCAAGCATCTGACAAAGCTGCTTCTGACAGGCACATTAGGTCAAAGGACAGCAGTTATGTGTCTCCTCTGCACAGCTCTCCAACAGGAAAAGTGAATGCAGAAGAACCCGAGGGACAAGCAAGTATGACAGCAGGACAGGGAGCATTGTGAGGAGGGTGACAGTTATTATACCGGGGATACACTTGCTATGGATCTTGCAAAGATAGTTATAAACTATACCACTTCACCTTCAACTACATAGTATAGTTGGACAGGAGGCCGATGCTGCAGACTGAGGAGAGCTAACAAACAGCACAGGAGCAGCACAGACTCCTGCTGTAAAACACAGACTCAGATATCCACAGGTTAAAGCATAACCTGGATTGCAGTGAGTCAGAATGAGGCCGTAGCAGAATCACTTAGAAATCATGACAAAAGCAAATGTGGGAAATTCACAAATGTGGAAATGAAGCAACATACTAATCACAGAACAAGAGATCAATGGTGAAATGACAAAGGATTAGAAAGTACTTTTAGAGGTACGAAAATAAATCTCAAATTATAAACCTTATGAGGATAACCCACAAGAGTGCAGGTGAAAATTTATGACTGTAAATACAGCACACTAAAACAGATCCAAAATCAACAATCTTTCTTCCTTAGGAAGCTATAGGCACAGGATCAACATTAACCAAAAACAGAGAAAAGGAAAAAAAAATGATAGATGCCAATAAATGAAATAAAGAACAAGCAAACAATTGAGAAAAATCATTAAAACCCCAAGTTAGTTCTTTTAACAGATCAATGACATTGACAACCTTTTAGCCAGAGTAACAAAGAAAAAAGAAGAACAAAGGATGGGACATTACTACTATTGTTACAGAAATGATCTGAGACAATCATGAGGGAAGAACTAGAGCAAGCCCACAAAATAGAAAACCTAAAGCAGACAAGGTGTAAAAAACAGAAACAAAAAAGCACACAAACTATAAAAATTGATTCAAGAAAAAGACCCTTAAGAGTAAGCCTTTAGCATAGAATTAGAAATTAAAAACCAAAACAAAGACCTAAGGCCAGACCCAAATCGCTTCACAGATGAAATGCACCAAACATTTAAAGAATAAAAACTCTTCAAAGATTCTTCCAAAAAATTGGATGGGACCAAATAATCCCTAATGGATGTTAAGGCCAATACTATTCTAATATCAAAATAAAGGTCTTACAGAAAAACACAAAAAGCATTACATAATTCCAAGTGTACTTATGATTAGAGAGATAAAAATCCTGCAAAAACATGGGAAATGAAGCCTAGCAGGATGAAGACCATACGCTGAAGCCAAAGGGCTCCATCCTCATACATGCGAACAGCTAAGCAACTCCGCCTCTTAGAAGACAGTGTCTCCCGGACTCCCACACTGCACAGCACTGCCACTGCAAAGGTGCCAAGTCAGGAACAAAGCCCACTACTTGACTGCTGCACAGAACGCCACAGGACACATGTTAGATAGAAATGTTTGGGAAACTATCCTAATATTGCCAAATATACTTCCAAAACAGAGGTAGAAACATCTAAAAGGAAAGTCCTCTTGATGAACACCAGCACTACACCTTGTAGTGGTAAGTAATTGGGAGTAGGTAACTCTTGGGGGATCTCCAGCCACAATAAAGGGAAAGCTTGTCATTTGGTAATTAACACTAGGGGGATACCTACCAGTCTCTACAACAGCTAAAAAACAGAAATAGATACTTACATCCGGCCAATGAACTGAAGTCAGGGACCCCTATGGTTAAATTAGGGAAAGGCTGGAAGAAGTTGAGAAGGAGAGTGACCCCATGGGAAGACCAGCAGTCTCAACTAACCCAGAGCACCCCACTCCCCCCAAGATCACTCAGACACTGAGCCACCAACCAGGCAGCATATACTAGCTGGTACAAGGCCACTGAAACATATACAGCAGAGGACTGCCTGGTCTGGCCTCAGTGAAAGAAGATGCACCTAACCCTCAAGAGATTGAGGTCCCATGGAGTGGGGAAGCCTGGGGAGTCCTGGCGGGGTGAGGGTCGGGGATGGGAGACAGGTGAGGAGAAATGGAATGAGGAACTGTTGGACAGCTGAAAGGGAGGGAGAATAATGACTGGACTGTAAAAAAAGACTAAAGAATATAATACTAATATTAACTACTACTATTATTATTATATAAGACAGAAGTTCACACTAAATAACATAAAATAAATAACTCACAGGTCCTTCGGTTACCATGGACAGTTTTTTTCCTGAGGGCAACTCAGCCAGCAAGGTGAGCAGGCACGGCACTCCGCAGTGCTGTACACAGAAGCTCTCTTCAGCTTGTCTTAAAAAACAGCCACCACACCCAGACATTACTGCATAGGACAGCAAGAGTTTGCTGAAGGGACCCTGATATAGCTGTCTCGTATGAGGCTATGCCAGTGCCTGGCAAAAATACAGAAGTGGATGCTCATAGTCATCTATAGGATGGAACACAAGGCTCCCAATGGAGAAGCTAGAGAGAGTACCCAAGGAGGTGAAGGGGACTGCAACCTTATAAAAGGAACAACAATATGAACTAACCAGAACCCCCAAAGTTAGTGTCTCTAGCTGCATATGTAGCAGAAGATGGCCTAGTCGGCCATCATCGGGAAAAGAGGCCCCTTGGTATTGCAAATTTTATATGCCCCAATACAGGGGAATGCCAGGGCCAAGAAGTGGGAGTGGGTGGGTAGGGGAGCAGGGCGGGGGGGATGATATAGGGAACTTTCGGGATAGCATTTGAAATGTAAAATAAGAAAATATCTAATAAAAATTTTAAAAAATTAAAAAAAAATAAAAAGAAAACATCATAAAAAACAACAACAACAACAACAACAACACCCCACTTCTCTTAATTGTGTGCTGCCTTGGGATGGAAAGACCAGTGAAGGGCCAAGAGCATGTCCTTGCCTTGGAAAGCTTCTGAGGTACAGTTGTGGCACTCACATGGGACAGCTCACGGCTGCCTTAACTGCAGCCTCCACAGGCACTGCACTCACGTGCACAAACCCACACAGACGGGTACACATAATTAAAGACTTATTTTTAAAATATGCTGTTTACTCGTAGGCAAAATAACCAGTTAACTCTAAATCCAACCCCATCCTTTACCAATAAGATGTATGCTAAGGATACGAAAGAAAAAAAAATGACAGCTAATTTTACAAATCATAAGTGTAATTCAGAAATGAGCTATGTGCATTCCTTGATATATTCCTGTGTATAAAACCAGTGAAAAATAACTCTTTGCTAAATAAATAAAACTGAAAATGTAAAATAGCAATCAAGTATTAAGTAATACTGTTATTGAAATAATTCTCAAAATTTTTATGAATGCAATTCCACTCATAACTTTTCAAGTAGTTATAAAAACTAAACACATCTTTTAAAATATCAATAGTTAAATATAATTTAGAAATTATTTTAAACTATTAAGAAACATTATAGGCAGAGAACTTGCTTTTACCCATTAAAATGAAAAAAAAAAAAAAAAAGCTAAGCAGGTTGGTAACTGTCTTCAATCCTAGCACACAGAGGGCACAGGCAAGCATATTTCTGTGAGTTCAAGGCAAGCATATTTCTGGTCTCCATGTCAGACACAGTTAAACAGAAATACTCTATCCAAAACAAAAACAAGCCAATCAGCCAAATAAACACCATACTAAAAAAATATGCAGCAATGTAAAAGAAATAATTAAAAATTACCTGCTTTCTCTGAAGTTCTAAGAAATACCATATCTGATGGAATTCTTTGGTTCTGAAAAAAAAGTAATATGCTAAAGATATATATTATCATAATGCCATTATATAGTAGAAATAGTTAACACAGACAATTAGAATGTTTAAAGTAAAATTGTACTGAAATAGCTATTATTTCTAATTTTCATATGAAAAACTAACATTGTAATTTATAATTTAGGTATTTTTAAAATAACAGCAAGCCATATACATGGCACTTACACAGATCTTGTCTAGGAAAGGTTAAATATTATTATTTCCACAGCATCCTAACCACACACACAACATAGTAGTACTGTCACATAAAAATTGCATCCTACTCATTGAAAATGCCTTGGAAAACGGACATGGTTGATCCATGGCCAACACTACAGAGCACACCATCAATAAGATCATGCATTACCTTGAATAAACAAACGAGAATAAGCAAATACAGGATATGCCCACAATTTGAGGAACTATTTATTCTCTAATGACACTGAATAGGATGTAAGTAAAAATACTATGATATATTTAAACTTTTTCAAGTCACTATTCAAGCACTTATTATTCACAATTCTATGAATTAAAAATGCTAAAGAAAAAAATCAACCTAAAGGATAAGTATACCATTAAAATAATACTTCATATAATTTCACAAATTTGCACATAAACCATATAGAAGTGCTTACCTTCCAGTTCATGAATAATGAAACAAATACAAGTTAGTAGGCCTAAAAAAAAAGACATGCGATACAGCTGTTCCTTTATCACACTAAGAATAAAGATGATTACAGAAGATCTACAGATCCTCAGGTCCAAGAAAAACTGAGTGAAAATTCAACAGTATTTTTAAAGGAAAGTAATAACTATCCAACAAGAAAATGAGTGGAGCAACCACAGCCAGGAAAGCGTTAGGGGGAAAAAATATATGAGCACATGGAACACACTGTAACTCCAACAGAGCAAGAAACAGGGGTCGGGGATGAGGGGGTGCTAAAATAAACAATGCTTTTGCTTTAGATCAACAAGGTCTTCTCAAGCATATGGGGAAATGTGAAGGCCAAGAATTGAACAAGACATACATGGACTAACTTTAGCCTAGAAAATGAACATCAGGCCACAGTGACATACCAGGACAACCAAGTATGTCAATGCCAAATGAGAAAATGTACAAGTAGACCCGCTCACATGAGGACACTAGACTCATGAGAAAGCTAGCACTGTGGGCAATAAGGAAAACAGTCTTGCCAAGTTATAGTCCTAAGGAGAGGAGGTGCTGAGCGGCATGAGTGGGGTGATGCCTAGCCTCCACAGTAAGTACACAAGAACTGATTCACATCAGCAAATAACATCAGGACTTTTATCAGGAAGGGCTTCGTCACTGACACCACTACTAATTATTCTGAAAACCAAAAAACCTCTAACTGTAAATGAAAAGATTACTAACTTAGACATCCCTAAAACAAAGAATTTCTATTCAAGTATGCCCACCTGGAAGGAAGTTGAAGCCTGCAGCATATACATCAGTGGGTGCTGACAGAAAGGCCTGAAAACTCACAAGCAAAGAAAGGTCCACTCAGAAGAAAACTCAAGCTCTTACCCAAAAACTACAGAAAGACACATAAGCCATAACAGAAATTACCAAGTTATTAGGTATTAGAGAAATTTACTTATATTAAAACCGCACTTAAAGCACACTTATCAGAAAGGCACATTGAAAATGCTAAGAACGCCAAGGTTGACAAATATAAAAACACTGCCTACTTAAAGTACAGTGGACACAGCATTTCCAGTTGTTTGTATGCTCTACCATAGGAAACATAGTCATGTTTCAAATCCATTTTCCTCCCAGGTATTTATGTAGTAGCATGTGTGCACAATTGACAATGTCAAATGTCACAGAAGTATAAGAAGCAACCTACATAGACACCAATGGTAGAATATATGAAAGGTGCCTGTCAGGGACCAAGAAACCATAAAGTCCAGACTTTTTAAAAAAATAGTCTCATTGCTACACTTCTATTAGGTCTACAGTGTAAAGACTCCTGTAGATTTGTACTGTGTATACAAAATTTGTAAACTATTTCCCCAAAAGTGTTTCAGCTCTTCTGGGTCCCCCAACTGCTATGCAAATTCTCTAAAGCAGTGTGTCCATTTCTACCAAGAAGTCAGCTGAAGTTTTTAAGATGACCTAACATGGATCTACAGGTCATTTTCAGAAGTAAGGCCAACTTGCCAATAGGAACATATATATTCATGGGAGTCATTTCTTTAACATGTTTAAATCACACGTAAAATTGCAAGTTACAAGTTTAGGAGCTCCTCTGTCAGATCTATGTTAAGTCTTTCATCCAATGAATGCTATGTGAATGGAATTTTCAGATTATTCACTTCCTAAAACCAATCCTATATCTTCTTCCCATGCTGTGCTATGATGTGCGTATACATAGTATCCTGGACCAGTCATCCATTCAGGATAGCTGAACTATTTCTGACTTATGGCTACTTTGAATGCTGATGTAAACATTCTTGTAGAGGATTCTGTATCAACATAAATTAATATTTCCTTGTGGCCAAGACACAGGAACTATTTATTTATTGTGTATGTGCACATATGTGCATATGCATGCATGAGCCATAGCGCCCATGTAAAGACCAGAGTTTAACCACGTAGGTCCAGGGATCAAACTCAAGTCATTAGGCTTGGCAATAGGCATCTTTTATCTGCTGCACCATCTCAGTAGCCCCTAGGTATGGATTAAACTGCTGGGCCATTAGATGGTGAAACTGGGTTTTTGGTTGGTTGGTTTGGTCTTTGTTTTAGAAACTGTCAAGTGATTTTCCAGAATAACTGTATCATTTTGACATTGTCAATATTTAGTGACATTGGCATTTTTATAAAGTATCTCTTCCAATTCATACGTCTTCCAAATAACTATTGAAAAGGGTTTTTTTTTTTCCGTGTTTATTTTCATCTGAAACTTCTTGGTAAATGTTTTCTTAAGTCTTCCATCTATTCTCTTTTACTTCTCAGATTTAGGAAATTTTACAAACAATCTTTATTAAGTTTATAGTACTCAGATGTTTGCACCATAAGTGACTCTGCAGTTTCTTTTTCTGTTAACATTTATATGTGATAGTAGGTTCTCTTCTTCCACCATGTGGGTCCCATGGATCAAACTCAGGTCTTCAGGCTAGTCAACAACTACCTCTGCCTGCTGAGCCATCCTGCTGGTCTCTTCTATTTCATTTAAACTTTTTGTTTATTTGGTTGGGTTTTTTTGGATTTCACATGTAAGTACTGTATTTACATAATTTATATAATTTGTATAATCTTCTCTCTTTAATTCCTGCCTTTAATTTTTCTTTCAATCCCTCTCAAATGCATGACCTCCTTTATTATTGATACATAAAGTTTCTTTCAAAAAACAGTTGAATTTTAATAAGATGAAATTATATTTTTGTAGTATGCATTATTCTTTTAGTATATAATCTAAGAATTGTATTTATATGTCTATATTCAGAACATTTTTTTCCTGTGATATTTTTTCCTCAAAAGGTTACATTTTACATTAAGCCCAGAATCTTTTTAGCCTATGGATGCATTAATTTACTTTGTTTGTTTTCTTTTTAGTTCTAATTGCTTCTATACCTCCTGAAAAGTTACTTGTGCATATTGGGGCAGGCCTACTTCTGGGTTCTTCCTAAAGTGTCATGAGCTTGCGTCTCCACCTTCCTCCTACTTGCACTATACTGAATAATGTAGCAATGGAAGAGGAGGCCTTGGCATGGAGTCTTCCCCCTGTGTTTTTGCTTGTCAGGACCACCTTAGCAATTACAAAACCTTTCCAAACTGGTTTTAAGTAAGACTGACTGTGCCATTTTTTCAAACTGAGAGAAGAAAAGGATGGAGGGGGAAAAAGAAGAAAAAGGACAGGACAGGAAAAGGGAAGGGAGGAAGAGGGAGAAAGAAGAGGAGAAGAGGGAGTGGAGAGATGGAGGGAGGGAGGGCAGGAATCTTCCAGTGGCGTTGACAAGGCCTGGATTATTGGCTGCAATTGGTAAATGTTTTTTCAAGATTGTCTTGCTTAGTTGTCTTCTGTTGTGACTATCCTCCCTCTGGTGATAGTACACCAATAATTCTGGACTTATAAAACAAGGATATGCTCTACCTTATTTTCTGACCATTACTATATAAAATGGATATCAAATGCTCTTTAAAGGCCCAAGGAATAAATCTATACCTGGATATTTCCTTTTCAGGTGTTCTACATTACTAATGCAACTTTGTTGGTTTTGTTCTCTTTTTCATTATTCTACTGGACATTTTCCTTGACACCAACAAAGCAGCCCCCTATTCCACATACCTCTGTTTAATTAATTTTATACAGTACATTTTCTACATATTTTCTTCACCTTACTCAAGTAGTGAAGTTGAGATACCTTGCTTGTCAATGACAAAGTGCATGTCTTAATTGCTGTGTTTAGAGAATTCACAGTGAAAGTGATTAGTTAGCATGTATCATTTATTCTCACTAGTCTCTGTGGTTGTCATTCAGTCTTTCAAAGAGTGTCAGCTGGGTCCTTTTCAGGAGTCCATCTTTGCTTCCTTAAAGTATCCCAGAATGCTTCTACTCATACTTTCTATTATATACAGTTCTGTTCTGAGCACTATGATATATACCGTATACTAACTCATTAAATTGAATTATAATAGGAAATAGAGAAAAAGGGTTATTTTTCTCCTTGCTTCTGGAAAAAGCAATTGTTCTTCTTCCCCAAGCTGGCTCTGAAGACTAGTAAAGGAACTAGTCTTTGACAAAGCTCCTCTCAGTCCTGCCTGCTGGGAGTGATTCCAGGCTTCTTTCTAACCCCCCATCCTGACCTAATATATGTCACATACATGCATGTAACTTTTGAAGGACTCTAGTTCTACACAGGTGACTAACTTGACATGTGTAAAGACAGCAGTCAAACTATGGCTTTTGTTTTCTTCATTTAAATACAGACATAAAGGTATTTCTGACTCTGGGTAGATGTATTTTTTGTTTACACAAATAATTTAGGAGTCTTTATCTCATTTATATTAAGCTCTAAAATAACCCAAAGCACTGAAACATTCTGCACGTTTACATAGTTGCACTCATATCATGTTTGTTTGTTTTAACAAAGATTAAAACAAAATTTGGGGGGAGTTAGAAAAAAGAAAACCAGAAAACTCTTGCAAACGCTGTCTTCAGAAAGTTACACCTTTAATATTAGGGCCTGACTTAGAAGAAAAGTTACAACTTCTAATTTCCACCTGAGACACACTACAGCGTGTCAGGCTTGTGAATTAATTCACTGAAGGGAACTGTAGGGATGGCTGTGTGCTATCAGCAAAGCAACACAGACCACAATACTCTGACGAAGTCTAAGGTAAATTCGTGGCAGAATGCTATACCCAGCATGCACAAGGTCTCCAGTACCAAACTAATTAATTCTACAAGTGAGCCTTTAAAGAAGCAGATTTCATGATTAGTAACAGCACCCAGACATTCTGCTTTACAAAAAAAAGTGTACTGTCAAAACATTAGTATAAGAAAAGTACTTAAATCAAGGAACTAGAATTAGCAAAGTGAATTCACACTACCATCTTAAATTCTTGTATGGACTAAGCCTTAAACTGTTTTTGTTTTTGTTTTTGGTGGTGATAGTAGTGGTTGGTGTTGGTGGTGGCAGTGGTGGTGGGTGGTGGCAGTGGTGGTGGGTGGTGGCGGTAGTGTGTAGTCCGAGGAGTCCTAGGCAAAGCGCTGTATACTAGTGCCATACCCCCAGTCCTAAGATAAAATATTTAACAAAAGACATGAAGCTCTTCCAGATTCGAGTGACATAAAAATACTGTAATTAATCTAATCTGACTTTAAACATAGCAACTCTACTCATAAAACATAAAATAGCTTAAAGTTCCCTTACAAGGCCTACATTTGGTACAGTCACTAACATTTCAGCTATTTCCCTTACTGTAACAGCTTCCTTCCCATTTACAACTTAATATAAAGTATAACAAAAGTTCAGCGGTGAAATACATTCTTGGCATAAAGGAAGCCCATAGTTCACTAACTATACCAACAAGAAGGTAAAATATGGAAATGCATATTAATCAATACAGAAGGAATACCTATGACAGAAAGAAAACACCTTAACAAAAGTTGTATGCTTAAGATCTACTACGTTATGCACTTTGTCAGAATCTATCCTTCAGAAATGTGCAAAGATATAGAGGATCACTACAAAACTAACAACATAATAAACAAAGGAGAAAACTTCTAAAAAATGAATGGCTACAAGCTAGTAATTCCTGCTATTTATACAGTGAACACTACAGATGTCTGTTTCAGTACCCTGTGCATGCTAAGTATGCTCCACTTTGTAAAATCAACCACATCCCAGTATACAGAATAAAGTAGCAAGAAGAAGATCATTTCTATAGGAAGAAGAAACTGAGTCCCAGGCAGACAAGTTGCCAGACAGCAGCAGATTGAAGACATCTCTGGAGGAAGCCAAGTGGGAATCTACCCCTGAGACTTTTAAAAGTCAACAGGAATTTCAGGAGAATACAGATCTAAAAGTAAGAATATTCTCAGAAGATATGTCCACAGCACTGACATCATAGGCACGCCTAGGTGGTGTGCACAGCACTTACACAGCACAGAATGAGGCAGAAACAGCACACCAGAAGAATCTCTACAGAGAGAGACACATGTATGTACGGGCCCTTACATGTCACAGGAGAGATGAGACAGGGTCAGCACTCCAGAGGAAAGCCCTCACCTGCATATTGCCCATCCATCCCTCTCAAGACCACAGCAAACCTGACTGTCTCCATGCCTTATTTGCTCTTTTTAGACCAGGGCTTCTTCTCATCATGGCCTAAACTATTTTTCTAGTGTGTCTTAACTTTCACTCATTCTCTCTTTAAAAATTTAAACTCTAAGAGTTGGAGTCAATGACTATATATAATATAGCCATCTGGACAAGTAAATTCTGAAAACTGTTGTAGAATTACTAACATTTTGAACACAATTCCGAGGTCAAATGAGATATACTAAGCAATTAACATAAGTCTGGCTTTTAAAAGTATGGCTTTACCTACACACAGAAATATGCAGTAGTAAAATAGAATATATAAATATTCAAGTGTAGTTAAAATACATCAAATCTTACACAAGCACCTTAAGAATTAAAATACCTATCTCAATAGTTCATTTTAAGTTAATGTTACTTGTAATTAAGCTAATGTTAATGACTGTTGAACATACAGATTTAAAATATATTTTAAAAATGTATCAACCTTTTCCACTATGATGAGGTCTCCAACTTGTATGTCTGAACTCTTAACTTGAACTTTACCTTAAAAAAAAAAAAAGAAGTACAATCAACCCAGGGAAACAAAAGTGTACAAGAGAGTAACTTTTAATAAGTAACAATTTTAAAATATACCTAGGGCAAAAACAAAGAAACAAACAACAACAACAACAAAAAACAAATAAAAATTTAAAAGTTAAAAGCAGAAATCTCTCCTCATACTTTCAAGTTACATTTTGGATAGACATAGTCACATAATTAATCTTATTAGTAAAATGCCAAACACGCATAAACAACTACCCTCTAATGATAATAACAACAGAACAAGGAGTTTTCTTGTGGTAATTTAGTAAGTATTACATGTGGAAGGCTTGTCACACAGTTCTTTAGTGTTTTAGTTCTAAGTGAAGTTAGCAATGATCAGGGACATTGCAAAATAAAATAATTTAGTGCCTGAAACTGAGTGCTATGGAGAAATACGTATCCTTAATATTGCAAATTACACTGATTGACAGAAAACACACAGAAAAAGTAAAGGAAATTATATATAAAATCATCACCCACTAGTAGTATTGCCAATATAGGACAGAACTAAAAACCAATAGTTTTCCTACTCCAAGTAATTTTTCTATGTACATATTGATTAAATCCATAGCATCTATACACCATATGAAAGTTATTTATAAAAATGTATATATTATACTTAAGTATCTACAAAATAATATCTACAATATGATTATTAAGCAGATAATCTGGAAACTCAGGCAAATCACTCCTTCCTCCTGTCTCAGCTTCCCTCTGCCTTTTAGGACAAGTGACAACCCAGTGGGCCTGTTTCTATAGTGATAGCTGTATCAAACTAACAGGTTTGCTTGCAACTTTTACATTCACTTTCCTCTGACTATACTAGGGCAGAGCTTTACCAAAAACATAATACCGAACTTCACACCTCTCAAAGTCTCACAACGCCTTATTTCCAAGCCCACCTCCAAAGAAACGAAGAGTCCCTGGCACCACAGTGTCGGAAGAGTTGCTTTGTCTGGCACACTCTACAGCCAAGAAGTACTACAACTAATTTTTTCCAATTTTTATTAGATATTTTCTTCATTTACATTTCAAATGTTATCCCGAATGTCCCTTAAACCCTCCCCTATTCCCCGCCCTGCTCCCCTACTCACACACTCCCACATCTTGGCCCTGGCATTCCCCTGTACTGGGGCATATAAAGTTTGCATGACCAAGGGGGCCTCTCTTCCCAATGATGGCCAACTAGACCATCTTCTGCTATATATGCAGCTAGAGACATGAGCTCTGGGGGTACTAGTTAGTTCATATTGTTGTTCCACCTATAGGGTTGGAGCCCCCTACAACTAATTTTTATTCATAAGACAGCAATATTCTTTAGAATTATATGTGAAATAATTTTATCATAGCTTCTCAGATAGCATGTGTAAGTCTAATAATAATAATAGGCAAAACGTGCAGAAGAATTAGTCTCTTAATCACTGTAGGCATGGTCAGGCTAAGCTTCCAGTCAATGCTCTTCTCACAGCTAAGTATGAGACAGTAAAGACTGCCATTGACTTTGTGGCCGCTCTCTACAGAATCCCTATGCTGTCTTTTAATTCCATTGTCTCTCCTAGCCAGCAATTCACTTTGCCTTCTTCTGCCTTTTTTTATTTGGATTAATACACACATTTAAAAAAAAAACTGTAATCAAATGATATAATATAGTAAAATGTCAAAAACATTTTAAAATACAGGAGACACACCCATTTTTATTCTTTTATAATGCCCTTAAATCTCCAAAGGGTTGGCTACTTTACTATATGGTAACAGACATGGTAAAGATTGTATGCAATGGACATTAATATTTAGACATGCTATAGTGATTGTTCTGCATTTCTATAGAATCAGTAATTACATGTGTAAGGGTAACTTATAGTAAAGTGTCAAGATTCCTCAGACATTAATAATTCTATACTATGAATCAGAAGGCTAAGCTGACCACAGTGGTATGTATCTGTTGTGTCCATCACCTTGCAGAACACTGAGGCAGGAGGACCAGTGGAGTATAGATGCTTGAGGTAAGTGTGGGATAATGGAAAGGCTATCCTTTAAAAACCAAACTAGAGAGGTCTAAACATTCGACCATCCAGCATCTGCCTAAAAGCTCTTTAGTTAAAAGTTCCCCTTTTCCCATTCTGAAGACTTGGCACATTGTCTGAATGAGGCCTAACAGTTTAACCTTCACTCATGAGGCCGCTTGGGCCTTATGTGGTAACTCTGTCACTACAGAACCTCAATGGCTACCTTCCGTTCTCTGGCAGAGAACCCCCAGGGCCTGAGCAGAAGTTAGGAGGTGCTCTGCACAGCTTATCTACTGAGGAATTAACATTTGACCCCTGTTACTGTCCTTCGAAGGCAGAATGGCTAAGTGGGGCCTGCCAGAAGGAAAACATCACTGTGGCTTATTCCTAGGAACCAAGATTTATACTCCTCTGATGCTCCTTGCAAGCACACTCAGTCTCTCAGTGTGGTAGTCCTTGTTTTTAAATTCTATATGCAGAACAAAGCACAAAATAGAATCCACTGTAATTTTTCTACTTCAACCTGAACTCCAAAGGAACTCACTGAAAAACCTAAAGATTAGGTTTATCTCTATTCTAATACTTCCAATATTTGACAATTACGCAGAAGAGAATTAAGATTTGTATAATGACATATAAGTTCTTTATGACAAGCTTAAATCGATTTTCTGCCTTTCCTTAATGCATACTCCTTTTCCTGCTCTTGCCCTGTGTGCACCTGGTATCTCATCTGACAACTGCATAGTAGCCCTGCTTACTCTGATTCACTTCTGGCACTTGTCCCATTAGCAGAGCCCCTCTATTCCAGAACTCTTAAGCACAAAGCATCATAGTCTCTGTAAACTTGTAGTAGCTCAATCAACACCAGTACATATACAAATACATATACACATATATACATGTATATATATGTATATATGTATATGTGTATATATATATATTTCTAACATTTAAAGGCTTAACTTTAAAATGCTATGAATATTTAGTATCTGAGTGGCTATTAAACTTCAGAATAAGACAGTATATTGTGACATACCCTGCTTCACTTAAAAAAAAAAATTAAGTATTTATCCATCCAGTGACAAGGAATTCTCCTTTATGTGTTTCTCCAACAGAAACTAAAATTTAAATGAAAAAACATCCATAGACGTTTTAATGGCCAAAATCTGGGAAGAGTTAGGTACCCATCTTTGAGAGAGATGACAACTGTATATTGGAACCTTACAGGGTAATAGAGAGACTGGTCAATATACCATCAGTCCTAGATCTCAAAATCAGCCTGAAATAAGCAAACATAACAGAGTACATACACGTCTGTTAAAGTCATGGACACACGTCTGTTAAAGTCATGATCATGGCTCACCTCTGCACCTGGATCCCTGGATTTCTCACAGTTTTGACATATATCATCAATGGTTGTTTTGGTGTTTTGGCCAAGAAGCATCCTCTTGTGTGGGTACAGTGCAGTTGGCTTTTATCAGTTGTTAAGTGAGAAGTACAAAAAACCCCAAGTGGGATATGAAGACGAAAAGCAGCACTTCCCATTCCAGCCCTGGCCTATCTTATACTACAACAAACATCAAAAATTTAAAAGGTCGTATGTGATATTGGAAGGTGGCTAGTGTGACAGGAAGCCATGACATGAGCAGAACACAAGGGTCTGAGATGCTAGTAGAAGAGAGGATATAGGGAGAGTTAAGGCAGACCCTGCCTCTAAGTTTAAAATGGAATGGTGGTGTGGCTCAGTGTGGCTCAGTGGCAGAGCCTGTACACAAGGTCCTGAGTCCAATCCCTAGATTACCAAGACAGTAGCAATAAAACACCGGTAAAGACCAGATGCCTAAGCCAAAGCAAAGGACTAAAAACTAACATGCTGAACTACAGAAAGGTCTCATAGCTGGTGAAGTGCACTCCTGGATCTGTCGTCAAAAGCTTATCTTACAATCTGAGAATGTTAATATCAAAAAATGAAGACTTCTGGCCCCATTCTGGTGGCACATTTCTACAATTATAATACTTGGGAGGCAGAGGAAGGCTTATCTCTGTGAGTTCAAGGCCAGTATTGTCTACACAGCAAGTTCCAGACCATCTAAGTCTACATAATAAAACCCTGTTTCACAACAAACAAACAAACAAACAAAAAAATGAAGATTTGTGTTTTCAATTATCCATGGGAGGGCAGAATTCCAATTTGATAACTACAAACTACACACAGTCTCATTTACCCTAACCAACCCTTGGTACCTTTTATTTCTCTGACTGTGGGATGATATATTATTCCTTGGTGACCTGACTATAACTAGATAAGAAATCATTAGTTCTGGAAGTCCAGAATTCTTCCCACTAGCTTTACTAGAGACAACACTTCTGACATATGGGCTAGGTCACTAACAGCTGCCCAGGTTACTTTTCTGGAGCAAGACTGTGTTTTGTTATACCATTTGACTTTGAGCTACAGAGATCTCTGATGAATGCCCTTTTATGTTAGAGGACCCAAAACAACACCCGTAGACCACACTAATACCATTAAAGTGCACTTTAAGTACCCTTCGTTATTTCATAAATATCATTTAATTCAATTCTCTGAGAGGCTTCCCCTTGCATGCTTCATCACCTTAAGTAAACTATAACTTGAAGAAACAGGGTGGAAGAGAGAGAGGAGGAGAAGGGAGGGAAGGAGGGAAGGAGGGAAGGAGGGAGAAAGGGGGAAGAGAAAGGGAGACAGGAAGACAGGGAGAGGAGACAGGAAGAGAGAGACAAAGAAGAAAGAAAGAAAGAGGACAGGAAAAGAGAAAGGGAAGGAAAGGAAAGAGGATATGAATAAATAAATGAGTGAGTAACTGCATGAGTGAATGTGTATATGTGTGTGTGTGAGTGAGAGAGAATACACACACACACACACACACACACACACACACACACACACACACATACATATGAGAAACTAAATTTTAATGCCTGGATGCATGTGAAGTAAGTGCCTGGAGAGAACAGTGAAGAGTAAATGACAGAGAACACACCACCAGTCATAGAATTACAAAATAAGAAGCCTACTTGCTTGATTACAAAAATCAAGCATGTCTGGCCTTTTCAAACAGTGGATCTCCTCTGAATGTAGGTTTCACAAGAAAACTGGCAACAGTAAAGGGTTGTGGATGAACAATACCCAAAGTTCAAACTCACCAGAGTAGGGACTCAAAGCCCTCCCAGACAGCCAGCCCATGTTCAAGCTGCTTCCTTTCCTTAACTGCAGCCTGGGTTTGACATACACAACACTCTCATTCTGCAGTAAGCAAAGTCAGGAAAGCTGCCAGAAACACCTAGGCTCAGGTGAGAGAGAGGCTCCTGGATATTATGAGCCCCAGTATGATTACTAGCCTCTCAAGTTCTCTGTTCTTACAGAATTACAATGGTTTAACCATAGAAAACAGATTTTAAATGTCTTCCTGCTGTTATTTCTTAGCATGTATCAAGTAATAGACATTTGAATGGTGTTTTAAGTATTTTATTTTTAAAATGGCGGTTTGGGAGAGTGCAGTTCAGCCATTCAGATCACTTGCTACTTTTGCAAAGGTTCAGTTTTCAGCACTCAAAATAGATGGCTTACAACCTCCTATAACTCCAGGGAATGCAATGCCTTCTTCTGGCCTCCACTAGTGAACACATGTGCATGTGGGATACATATACATACATACACACACACACACACACACACACACACACACGCTCTCACACATTATTATCTATCCATCCATCCATCCATCATATGTAGCCTGGCTGTCTTGAAACTCAATTTGTAGACCAAGCTGACCTCAAACACAGAGATCTGCCTGCTTCTGACTCTCTGGTGTGTGCCACCATTGCCTAGCAAATAAAACTTTCTGCTAAAGGACAGGCAGACACATGTAGCTGCTTGCTCTGCATGCTGTACTGACTGATTAGGATGCTTATTAATTTCCACTGATATCACCACTCCAATCACCAATGCACAAAACATCAATCTCTGCTTAATCACAAACACCAAAGTAAACCTAAATTCAAAATAAACTAGAATATATAAAGTATTCTCAAAATAACAATGTAAAGTCAAACCTAATTTATCTAGCCTTTGAGCATTCTTTTTCTTAAAAATAAATCTTGCCTTCCTTTCTACTCCCCATGTGTTCCCATGTATGTGCAAACCAGAGGTGGAAGTCAGAGATCAACATCAGGAATCTTCCTCCATTACTCTCCATCTTATTTTTTTGAGGCAGGATCTCTAACTAAACTTGGAACTCACTTATGAGGCTAGACTATGGCCAGTGAGCACCAGGAATCTGTCTCCACTCTCAAACATAGACCCTGGCTAAATACTTGCCTTACAGAGGTTAAACCCAGTACCCAGCTTTCTACAAGGTGCTGAGAATCCTAACTCAGATCCTCGTGTTTATGCAGCAAGCATTGTATTGACTGAGCCATCTCCCTAGCCTACGTTTAATAATTTAAAAGTATAGTAAGGAGAGTAGTCTTTTCAGAGAATGGTACCAGGCAACTTGATATTTATACAAACAAATGTGGACCTATGTAACACATTATACAGGAAAATGGATCCGACTTAAATCCAGAGTGTAAACTATAGCTGCTAGAAGAAAAGAAAAATCATTGGAGTTGGCCAATTATTTCTTTACAACACCAAAAGCACAAACAAGAAGAAAATGTGAATGAATTAGACCAAACACATGTTTATGCATTAAGAAAGTGAAAATGTGAGCCCTCAAAATGAGAGAAACTATGATTTAATCATAAATCTGACAAAGGACTTCCCTAAAATGAGATAAAGGACACTTACAACTCAGCAACAGACAGTCAAGGGCTCAGTTAAAAAGTAGCTGAAGGATCTTATATGCAGCATCCAAAGGAAATATGCAAATGGCCAAAGAATACACAGCACACCCAATCTCAACAATCACTAGCAAATGCAAATAAAACACACGGCACTACAACAAACATGGAAGACAATGACAAGTAATGCTGAAGAACCCACGTGCACTGTTGGCAACAATGCCCAATGATGGAGCCAATCAAGAACCAGGACGGTGCTTCCTGCAGAGTGCTCAACAGACTCATCTCCTAACCTGGCACCCTTCCCACTGGACAATATCCAAGAGAAATGAAACGTTTATGAAAAGGCTGATATACAAATATTCATGGGAATGTTAGTCACAACAGTAAGAGAATACCAACAACCCTAATGCCCACCCAGTGCTGAGCAGATAAACATGTGCTGTGTAGTGCTGCAGAATTTACTTGTCAGCAAAGAAAATACCACTTCATGCTGAAACATGTATGAGCCTGAAAACATGCCAAAGGGATGACACCAGTGACAGGAGATGGCCATAGTGCAGGAGTCCACTCACGGGAAATGTTCACAGGAGGCAAAACCAGAGACAGAAAAAGTAAAACAGAGGCCACCCTGGACTTCAGTGAAAGAAAAGGAGAAAAAAAATGAAGGGACCCAGTGAATTTTTCATTTCTTTCAGGAAACTCACACTTAAGAGTTCAGTGTGTCCCATCTTATTCAATCCTCAGGTTCTTCTACTGTCAGAGCCTCTAACAGTCTGACCCATTCTCTTCCTGATAAACTTCTCCTTTTTCAACTACAGACTAAAAAGTGAGGAACTAAGCTCTGTTGTTAAGTGGGAGCTAATGGCCGGGATGGGGGAAGGAGCACTATGTATGTAAGCACCTGGGCCACGTTGAATGACTTTACCAATTTCAGATGCTTAATGCCATGCTATGCACCCTGACCTTTCCGTGTGTGTTGAACACAAGACCCACTTCACAGTGCTTCTGTGCATAACAGGGCGTCTAACAGAGCACTTCATACAGCCTTGTGTCAGTGTGTACATACATGTGTTTATGTGTAACTGTGAAAATATACATATGCATACACATACACACATACATATCAAGAAAATAAATAAAACTCTAACTGAAATTCTAGCATTATACACTGTGAGAAAATCAGATCCATATACAAACGTGTGCTTTCAAGAACAGAGTGAACATGCTTCCTGTCCTATGTTAACTCTAACATGCTAATACTAAGCAAATGCTGGGAAAATTAAGTCCTTGCTAACCTCTTACTGTAAGCTTGCTATATAATTGTGAATTCATTTCCTTGTCTCGCTGAAAACGTCGAAATTCATCAATCGCTTCACGTGCAATCGTAACGGCCAAGACAAATCCCTATAAAACAAAAAATATTTTAGAAAGCAGAACAAAAAAAGCAGAGAAAAATTCTTTATTATTTAGTTTTACTTTTCCCCCTTCGATTTGTATTATTCCCTAAAACACAAAATGAATAAAAATAAAAAGCTACAAAAATGCATATAATGTATAGTAAAAAACCGACAACACTCAGACTAAGGAGACCCTGTCTGTCACATGGACATGCACACAAACACCCACAGCTACTCAGAGTAGGGAAAAGGAAAAGCTTTCCAGCAAAACAGTGAGTACACTTACTACAGGGAGACATTCAGACACTAGCAATGACTGCATAAAGTCCCAGCTTCTACCTGTCTCTCTTAGGTAGAATCAAATCACTGAAGAACACAAGATAAGCCCCAGGTGGGACACGCTGATCCATTTTCTTACTCCATGCATTACACAAGCAACTGGACTGTACAGTAGAGGTACAATTTTATTTTGCTTTTGAAGTAAACTACCAACTGGTAGCTTGCATGATATCTAAATGAAGTTTCAACACATTTATAATCAATTGTGAAATCTGATGCAGATAATATGTCATGTTTAAAAGCTACATATGTATCTCCTGATAAGCTACAGAAAAATTCAAGATGGGCATACAGGCATAGCCTCTAATTCTATCACTAGGGAAGCTGGGATCATATCAGGAGTGTGAGGCCAACATAGGCTAGGCTACATAGTGAGTTCAAGGCCAGCCTAAACTACACAGTGAGATTCTGACTCAAAAAATTAAATAGATAGATAGATAGATGATAGATAGATGGAAACAGAGTGCTATTCAGGTCACTTTGCTTTGCCCATGACAAAGCAAAAACCCTCCTTAAATAGTCCCAGTCTTGTTCTGATGACTTAGATTCGGCACACTGTAAACAACAGCACTGAATGAACTGCTAGTAATCCTTTATTCCAGCCTTTCTCCTGTAAAACCAAAGGGCTACATTAAATAGCTCACTGGAAAGAAGGGATCCTGTAGCCATTGACACAGCATTTCTTTAAATACCTTGCTATAAAGCACTGTATATAAACACAACTTAAATATCAGAGTGAGGAGAGGATGGGCTGGAGAGATGGCCCAGCAGTTAAGAGCGCTGGCTACTCCTCCAGAGGAGGTTATGACTACTATATGAAAATACAAATGGTTTTGTTATCCTGTCACAGGAGATGCAATGCCCTCTTCTGGCCTCCACAGGCACCAGCCATGCAACAAACATGTATATTTGCATGAACAAATATACATGCAAGTACAATACTCCTATAGTATTGTTGTCAGAGACAGACTAAGAAGATAGACTCAGTAGGTAAGGTGCTTACTATACAATCCTGAGAATGTGAGTTTGATCTCTGCAACCCGAATTTTAAAACAAGGCAAGAGCTTGTAATCCCGCACTGAGATCCCTAGGGCTTGCTTTCTAGTTAACCTAACCTAATTGGGGAGTTCCAGGCCAATGAAAGACCCATATGGAAGGTATAGAGCACCTGGGAATGACAACCAAGGTTGTCCTCTGGAACACACACACACACACACACACACACACACACACACACACACATACACACACACGAGAGAGAGAGAGAGAGAGAGAGAGAGAGAGAGAGAGAGAGAGAGAGAGAATATGAATGAATTTGAATAAGAGTGTCATACAGTAATTAGGTACAGTTCTCATTCCAAATTAATCTGACAATCCTATGTCCTTCTTTCCATTATCTCACTTTAGCTACAAACCCATGTATTCCTCCTGATTATAAACATGTTACATTTCAGTGGCCCTACAACATCTAAGCTCCACAACTGCCTAACCATAAAAACAATGAGTAATCTCTTTACTATATAACACAGAGACTTTCTCACATCCTACTACCACATGACTCTCCACAGCTCAACTCAAACTGTCTTAAAACAATGTGTGAACTAACCAGACCTATGATATGACATTATTTTTCTTGGAGGATTGCTACAAGCCTTCCCCCCTTTACTCCTAAATGTCTGCTGAGAGTTTCTACCCCACTTTGTAGATCCCAAGTAAATGACACAGAAACACTACAATTTATTAATAAACTGTAATTTATTAATAAGCACTATTCTGGGCAGGTTTTGAGCTATTAATCTAATCCTTCTACCTGTTAAAACCCACACTAATGTTAGTCCCTTGCCGACCGGGTGTCTCCCAGGCTGCTTCTGCTCCATCAGCCTGTCCTCAGGGTGATCTTTTGGCTATGTGCTCTGGATCTATCCTGTCTGACGGCAGCCTCTCTCTCATTTCTCTTTCCTCCCCTGTGATCTCTCTCCAGACCCCTCACTTGATTCTATGCCCAGCCTTCCTATCCTTTCTGCCCAGTCATAAGTCCCAGCCACTTATTGACCAATCAGGAATTAATGTGGAGCATTCTTTACAGTACATCGGTTAATACAGTGCCCAAATATCATGTTACAATCCAGTCTGGGGCAAAGTATTCAGTTTCTGAATACACACTGCACAGACTTCTGTGCACTGGCCATTGTTCAATGTCCCCTCTGGCCTTCTCAGTACCACTGTCTGCTGCCCTGCTGGAGCTTCCTTTTCTGCTTGTCTTGGGTCACACTGGCACAGCTATCAACAAATCCCACTGCTAGTCCCAAAAGCAGTGCTACAGTTTGCTCCAGCTGCTGCCTGCACTCGACACACCTTCCCAGCCTGATCAGCCCGTCATGAGAGAATTCATCTTGGTTCTTTGTGTGGCTATCCAGCTGTTCTACTACTAATTCTTATAAGACTACTCTTTCACCATCAACTACATTAGTACTTCTATTGGAAATCAACTAGCCATAGATACAAAGGTTTAGTTTTGGACTATCAATCATATTTCTCTTGTCTATATGCTTATCTTTATGTCAGTACCTCATGTCTATCAGATATGATAGTTTCCAATACGGGCACATCGCTTTCCCATTTGTATTTACCTTTTAGGATATACTGGCTACTATGGGTCCATAGCATTTTGAAAATAATTCTTACAATCAGCTAGTAATTTTCTAGAGCAGAGTAGGGGAAGGAGACAAGGGGAAGGAAGCCACATGGGATGCTGATAGAGTGTGGATTATACCCATAGTCCACTTGAAGGATGCTGCCACCATAATCCTAGCCTATCATTTAATCAAATCTCCATGCTCTGTACTTTTCAGTATGTGCTCACACTCTTTCACTGACGTTTTCCTAAGTATCTTTTCTTTTGATACTATTACAAGTGGAGTTGTTATCCTAATTTCATTTCAGATGGTTATAGCTAACATATAAAAATACAAATGGTTTCCATATATTGTATTCTATAACCTTGCTAACTTTTCTATTCCAACATTCCTCTGTGTATGGACTCCCTAGATTCTTCCTTTATATACAACGATGCTATCTGTATATGGAATTAGATAGCTGCAACGGTTAATGAAGCCCTCTGGGCATGGATCTGAAGAAGGCTATGCTTCTGTGGGATGTATTCAAGGTCCAGCACCTATTTCTGATTCCTGATTATGGAAGTGAAGAGAACCCCGAGTTCCTGCTACATGACTTCCCTGCCATGATGTCTGAACCCTCAAACTGTCAGCCACACAAACCCTGCCTTCCTTAAACTGTTTTGTTCAGGGATATTTTTTGTCTGGGTAACATAAAAAATAATGAAATCTAAATGCCTTTGGTTGCTTGTCTACCTGTCCTGTTCACTTTACCTCAGCACTTTTAAGTGTGTGATCTCATACTTATGAAGGAAGTGCATAGGACAGATGACTTTGTTCCTGATCTTAAGAAAAGGATCAGGAACAAATTGTGTGAATTATATGAAATGCAAAATTTTAGAAACAAGGTCAATTTGCATGCTACCATTATACACCTCCATGGCAGAGAAAGGAAAGAAAATACTAATGACCCTATAGAGACAAGAAGCTTGGGTTTATAACTTTATTAGATCTACAGCTACAAAAACTATGAACCACCAAAGCAACGGAATAAACCTGCTGCTCCCCAACAAAAGAAGAAAAAAATAACTGTTAGAAAATTGCTAAAGAGCTGGCAGCTCACGCTTGTACTCTCAATTCTCAGTATGTTGAGGTAGGACAATTGCCACAAACCTGAGGCCAGCCTGAGCTCACAATGAGTTTATCATGTGATTCTGGTATGGGATAAGGTATGAGATTTTGTCTCAATTTTCTTCTTTACTCTAAAGAGCACCCACCACCCCACCACACACACACACACACACACACACACACACACACACACACACAATCTAGAACAGTATCCTAAAGGGAAGAGAATCATGAATCCTAATATATATGAAAATGAATTTCCTAAATTCAATTTCCTAAATTCAATAGTTAACACATACCAGTATTATTTTATCACATTATGGATGGTGTGACAATACCACTGCAAGGACATCTCTGTTCAGTCGGTTACATTTGTATAACATGAAATGTATACATCTCTGAATCCAGAGAATGCATTTCTGGGCAGCTTGGACAGCTAATCCCAGGTAGGACAATACTCAGTATCACATATCTGTGATGGTGATTACATAGTTTATGATGTACAGGTGATTTCTATTCATAGCTGGCTTTCTTGGAAAGGCAGCAGGATGAAAGCACATATCTATACACAGCAGACTGCATTTTAAAGGAACAGGACACAACAAAATCACCTGAAAAGATTTTGAAACATAGACTTGCTCAGGTCCTATGAAGTGCATACTGCTACTTCTGATCTCCACAGAGCAGGTTCCCAGATGTATATTTTTCTGAATTCCCCAGGTGACTCTACCTTTCATACTTCTAAACCTCTGTCTTAAAGACAACAAAATTTACTCTAATTTTAGCAAGTGAATCATAATTATAAACTATAAGAAAAACAAAACTTGCTACTTCCCAGTGTTTCTAAAAACTGAAGTCAGTGAAAAGAGCCTGGGCTTCTAATGGAGGATTGGTGAAGGAGTGGAATTAGGAGGGGGAGGCCCTGATTCTGAAAACAAGAATCAAACACTCTCAGGAGGAAAGTGAACCTGTCATAAGCAAATAAAAAAGATCCAAATAAAGGCATAATGAATTAAATTTCATAAAAAATATCATCTAAAGAAAAACTGGAGGCTTGAGAGGACTCGGGAGCTAAGAGCACAGGTTACTATTCCAGGACCAAGGTTCGATTTCAAGATGAGAGGAAGTCCTCACAGTGATGGGGATATAAACTGTAAAGCCATGCAGAAATCAGTTTGGAGGTTTCTCAATAAGCTAGAAACACAACTTCAATAAAGCCCAGCTACACAATTCCCAAGCATCTTCCAAAGGTCCTGTATCCTACAGTAGACACCTCTACATCCATGTTGAACACTGCTCTATTCAAAATAGCCAGAAATGGATTCAGCCTATATGTCCATCAACAGATGAATGCACAAGGAAAATGTGCTACACATATACCCAGTGATTTTTGTTCAGCTAGAGAAAAATAAAGTTGTGCAACTTGCTGGATAATTCACAGAACTGGAAAACATTACATTAAGTGAGGTAACCCAGGCTTACAAAGAGAAAAAGCATGTGTTCTCCTCATGTGTGTAGCTGAGCTTTTCAGTTTTTATGTAAGTGAAAATATGTGGGAGTAAGGGAGGGTAAATGCCAGGAAGCTAGAAAAGGGGCCGGTGACAGGGAAAAATTACTTTCAACAGAAAATTACCCTATAATTAAATCACAGTAAATGTTATCTATGCTATATTTAAAACCTAAAATCTCATGATTGATTCTATTAACATCAGATCAAAATATGACAATATTTTAAATTATGTTCTCTTAGAAATAACTTGAATTCACTTCCAGGTGTACTTCCTCTTGATTAATAATTCTACTGAAAATGTGGTATTCTGTTTTTGCAAATTTCTAAATATTTAACAATTTCCTGTGAGTTTCATTTTTGTTCTGATCTTGATACCTTTCATCTTTTGTTAGTTCTCATTGCACAAATTTAAACTTTCAAATACAAGAAGTTGAAAAAGATCCAAATAAAAGACATAATGAATTAAATTTCATAAAAAAAATCATCTAAAGAAAAATTGGAGGCTTGAGACGACTCAGGAGCTAAGAGCACAGGTTACTATTCTAGGACCAAGGTTCAATTCTTACATAGTGTCTTACAGCACCCTGTAACTCCAGTTCTAAATGTCCATAAAATATAATACACAGAATATAAAAGAAAAAAGAGACTGAGAAAAGAAAAAAAAGATACGTCTTAAGCTGATTTCTTATCCACATTGACACCTGCTTGACAAAAAAAAAAGTATTTTATATGGAAGAAATACAGTAACTTCAAAATATACAAAGAAAGAAACAAAACAAAGAGTCAAAATGGGCTAGTAAAATAAAACAGGTCTCAAAACCAAACTCAAATGGCCAAGACGCATATGGAGAAATGTTTAACCTCACTAGCTACCAGAAAAAATGTACATTAAGCCTACAGTGAAATCCTACCTAATCCTAGTCAGAATGTCAGTCATGAAGAAGACAACAGACTCTAGCCTAGGAAGCGGGAAGGGTAGCTGCAGATGGAGAACCTCTCCCCCAATCTCATCCCCTGCTCTGTAGAAGACTATATTTGTGATCTCACCCTCTGTCCCCATTTCCAGGGGCCTAAGTAGGTCTTAGTGGAACACCCTGCTTTCCTCCCTTGTACCCCTTGGCACCCCAGCAATGAGAACATTCCCATTCCTAATTGTCAGGTCCCAATACCTGAGAATACATTTTATCTGGAATCCCAAGTGGTCACACCTTTCAGGATCCCAAAAGAATTAACTACCACACAACACACAGGCACCACACTCATCTAAGAACCAGGTCACAAAACCAAGGAATAAACACCTACCCAACCAAGACAAAATCAGTTATCTGCACCTAAAAGTACAATCATTGCCAAACCCAGATGCCTAAACATCAATTAAAAACATAACCACTAACACTGAGGACAATATGTCTCCATTAGAGTCCAGCACCCCTATCACAATAGGCCCTGGGCATTGCACAAGAAGGCCTGAAAAATAGCATTAACAAATATGATAGAACTCCTTAAAAAAGAAATGAATAAATGTCTTTAAGAAATCTATGCGAACTAAAATTGTATTTCTTCAAAACTAATAAAGAAAAAAAGCATTAGTCTCATAAAGAAAGAAAGAAAGAAAGAAAGAAAGAAAGAAAGAAAGAAAGAAAGAAAGAAAGAAATCTATGCAAAATAAGCAAACAGTAGAAGACAATAAATAGAACAAATCAAGAAATCAAGACCTGGAAGTGGAAACAGGATAAAGAAAAAACAAACTGAGGGAAATCTGGAAATGAGAAATATATGAACTCAAAGAGAAACCTTGCAGGAAAACCTCACCAGAAGAATAGAAGAGATAGAAGAGATAATCTGGGTACTGAAAACACAGTAGAAAAAAAAAATAGATATACTTTAGTCGCAGAAAATGTTATATGTACCAAAAATCCTAGCACTATGAAAGGACCAAATCTATGAATAATAGGAATAGAAGAAAAAGAAACCCAGGTTAAAGGCCTAGAAAATTTCCCTAACCTAAGGAAGGAAATGCCTATCAAGGTATAAGGACACAGAACACCAAATAGACTTGACCAGGAGAAAAAAAAATCCCCTCAGTATATAACAATCAAAACATTAAATGTATGAAACAAGGAAAGAATATTAAAAACTGAAAGAGGATAAAACAAGTAAAATATAAAAACAGACAAATTAGAATAACAACTGGCTTCTTTATGAAGATGTTAAAAGCCAGAAGGGCCTGGAAATGTTCTAAAAACTCAAAGACCACTGATGTCAGCCCAGACTATAACGGAGCAAAATTTTCAATTGCATTAGATGAAGAAACAAGACACTCCATGATAAAAACCGAATTGTCACAAACCTAGCCCTATAAAAGGTGTTAGAAGTAAAATCCAACCTAAAGAGGCTAATCACACCCAACAAAACACAAGGAATAAATAATCCCAGAGAGGCAAATCAAGGGGGAAACACTAATACACGACGTCACCACCACCACTACCACAACAAAATAACAGGAACCAACAAAGACTGTTCATGGATATCCTCACATCTATGGCCTCAATTCCTCAACAGACAAACAGAATGGATGCAACAAATAAAGGGATCATCCTTCTGCTGCATACAAGAAACACAACATCAAATTCAGACATCACCTAAGGGTAAAAGGTTTAAAAAGATATCCCAAGCAGGTATAGGCATCTGAAAAAATAGACCTCAACACTAATCAGAAGAGAAAGAAAAGAACACTACATACTCACTAAGGGAAAAAAATCCAAGAGGACATTGCAATTCTAAAATGTATGTAGCAAACTCAAGAGCACGTAAATTCATAAACAATTAATATAAATCACATATGGCCCTGCATACACTGATAGTAGGAGACATCAACATCCTGCTCTTATAACAACAGTCAGGTCATCCAGACAAAAACTAGATAGAGAAGTGCTGGAGCTAACAGATGTTAAACCAAATGGCCCTAACAAGTGTCTATAGAACATTTTTTACCCAAAAACAAAACAATATACCTTCTCAGCACCTTGTAGAACTTTCCTAAAATGGAAAACATGGTCAGACACAAAGTAGCAAGTCACAACAGATAAAGGAAAACTAAAACATCATGCACCCTATCTGACCAGGAGGGAAAAAACTGAAACTGGGTGGGAGAAGAGATGAGGAGGGGAAGGGGGTGGGGCCAGGTATAGGGTGAGCTGAGGAGAGAGGGTCAGAAATGTGAATGGAAATCAGTGTGGGGGGAGGGGCATGGGGGCAGGTCCTTAGGACTTGCCAGAGACCTGGGATGAGGGAAGTCTCCAGGGAGTCTATGAGGATGACTCTAGCTGAGACTCCTAGAAGTAGGGGATATGGAGCCTGAAATGGCCACCTCCTGTAGCCAGGCAGTACTCACAGTGGAAGGATAAGGAAACCAACCCACCCACAAAATCTTTCACCCAAAATTTGTCCTGCCTACAAGAAGTGCAGAGACAAAGATGGGACAGAGACTGAGGGAATGGCCAACCAATGACTGGCCCAACTTGAGACCCATCCCATGTGTGAGAACCAATTATTAATGATACTCTAGTATGCTTGCAGACAGGAGCCTCACATAACTGTCCTCTGAGAGTTCTACCCAGCAACTGATGGGAATAGATAAAGAGACCCACAGTCAAACATCAGACAGAGCTCAAGGAGTCTTGTGAAAGAACTGGGAAAAGGATCAAGGGATCCAGAGGGGATAGAGACTCCACAAGAAAACTAGCAGAGTCAACTAACATGGACCCTTGGGGGCTCTCAGAGACTGAACCACCAAGCAAAGAGCATGCTCAGGCTGGATCTAGACCTCCCTGTACATATGTGGCAGATGAGCATGCACAGGCTGGATCTAGACCTCCCTGTACATATGTGGCAGATGAGCATGCACAGGCTGGATCTAGACCTCCCTGTACATATGTGGCAGATGGGCAGCTTAGTCTTTGTTTGGATCCCCCAACAATTGGAGCCAGGGCTGTCCCTGACTCTGTTTCCTGCCTATGAATCCTGTTCCCCTAACTGGGCTGCCTTGTCTGGCCTCAGTGGGAAAGGATGAGCCTAGTCCTGCAGTAACTTGGTGGGCTAGGGTGGGTTGCTAGGGGTAAGGAGGAGGTGTCTCCTCCTCAGAGGAAAAAGGAGAGTGGAGGAGGAGGAGGGGAGGGGAGGGGCTGGGAAGGGTACTGGGGTGGGGGGACATAAAGTAAATAAATTACTGGGAAAATGGATATCAACAAGACTATTTTTTTCTATCAGAAAAAATAGAAAGCTTATAGAAAAATGGATCAAAAAAATAAGAGAAGAAAGACTTTCTGGAATTGAATGAGAACACAGATCATACCCTAATTTATGGGACACAAAGAAGGAAGTAAGGAAGTTCTAGCAGGCAAGTTTATAACACTAAATGTTGTGGCGCGCCTCCCTGCCTCCATCGACCAGCAAGAAAGTCACACCACCACCAGGATCTTCTCAGTCAGCTTTATTCAGGAGAGCCTTGCTTGTAGATTCCCGGGACCCAGGACAGCAGCAGAGCTGCTGCTTTTATACTCTTTCAGGGAAGGGGAGGGGTTGTCATAGTGGATGCGGATTGGTGCACCAAGCCACACNAGAGCCGCAGGCTCCCGGAGCCGCAGGCCTTCCCGGAGCTGGACGGTCTTCCCGGAGCTCGGGTGGCCTTGCCGGTCAGAGCTCGGGCAGCTCTTCTCTGGTCAGAGCATCGCCGAGGCCCCCCCCGCCAGTCAGGGCATCGCCGCGGCCCCCCCGCTGGTCAGAGCGCCTCCGCTGCGGCCCCCCCGCCGGTCTCAGCACCGCTGCGGCCACCTCACCCGTCTCAGCGCCGCCAGCTTCCTACATCTCCCCCTTCTTTATTAATTAAAAATGAAGTCCTACAAATCTGGTCAGCGAACACCCCGGCCTGAGGGAGCAGCCTTTGACAAGTGACTGATAGGAAATCGGGCTACCATCAGACACGACCACCAGTCTGTCTCTGCAGAGATCTGGAGTAGGAGGAGATACCACCAGCATGTTGCTGGTAGACTTGGCTGTAACAGAGGTCAAATTGTTTATCAATTGTGAGACATTGTACCCGTCTCCGTATCTTTTTATCAAGGGGATGATAGGTCAAGATGACATGAAACCTCCATGCAATTTGACATGCTTTTGGGGAATCTATCCTGTATGGAACATCCCCTGCACTGTATTGTGACACTCTGTCAGCAAAATTGAGTTTCCTTACTCCGTCATCCTTTGAGGTGGTATAGTGGGAGTCATTAGGTCTGTCCCTAAACCGGGGAATTATCGGCAAACCAGTCTGCTAGGAAATCATTACAGACTTTTAAGAGGGGCCAACCAGAACTCAGGCGAAATGCCCTCGTCTATGGCCATCAGGGCTCGAACAACGACAGCCTTTTGTTGAGCCTGAGTGCATCTCATACAACATAACAACCAGAGGCAAAGTACACAACCCGCAAACACCAGGACACCCCAAAGTAGCATCCCAGCCCATTCTTTAGAAAAGGAAAAGGCATTGGACAGCCAAGAGGTGACGTCTCTCAAGGTGACAGGGTCGACTCTGGTGCCATTCAGGATGGAAATCTTGATAAGGAGCTTCCAGAACAGTCGTTCTGCCTCTGCAGTCCAATTCCCTTGAAGATACTCCAACAACTCCCTGCTGCGTCTTCCAAGGGAGGGGGCACTCTTCGTATCAGTGTCTCGGTATCCAAATTGGTTCTTTGTCCCTAGGAAAAAACACAAACTGCTCCCCGGGACTGTGAAATGACCGGGTCTGGACCTAGCCATGACCCAGATAACACATCTTCCCATTTAACATATTGTGAATGTATAGGAATTATGGCAGTGTGCCTGTCAGCTGCCGAAAGGCCATTGTTATAATGGTTTTAATTAATAATTTGGAATCTTCAGGTAACATCGAACCCAATTAATGTCACCTAATAATCTTTGGAAATCATTTAAAGTCCTCAAATTATCCTTCCTAAACTCTACCTTTTGTGGCACTATCTGTTTTGTTCCTACTTTGGCTCCTAAATAATCTCAAAAGCTATAGATATTAATCTTAACATCCTGTCCAGGTAAACAGCCACTCTCTTTTAGCTCTGCATCGAGCTGTCCACCTAGATTGAGGAAGTGATATTTTACTTGTGAGATGCCAATATTTGGAATAAGCCACAGGACTCCATCCTGATACCAAAGAAACCATCGTATGCATCCCACATGGGCTCTTTTTATAGGAGCACAAAAGCTACCCTTCAAAGACACATTAAACAAAATATTTCTTTTCCATGACTGTGGATGGCAATTGTAAAGATTTACTGGTTCCAAAAATCCTAAGAAAAACCATAGCATCCACTCTAGTTCCACACTTGCTTTCAATGTGCCCTGATTCCAGGCAAAATCTAGGTCTCTGCCAAGTTTGTCCCAGCAGAGAACAGTAAGACTCCCCAATACTGCAAACCAAAGGGCCACGGTATCACACTCCCTCAAAAACCTCTCGAGGATAGATTGTTTCATTTTTAATATTTTTGATATAAGCAGCTCCTGAAGAGTCAAAAAAATTGGGTGCGAATGAGAAGTGCCCATGGTTACTTACTCCTTTTCTAACTGCACTCCTTTTCTTTATTGTCTCTTACCCGAGAACTTTCTCTTGTCCCATTTACCTGGGAACTTTATGCTTACTCTGCCTCGTCCCTTATCGGGAACCTTATTGTCTCTTACTCGAGAACCTTATTGTCTCTTATCCGAGAACTTTCTCTTGTCCCATTTACCTGGGAACTTTACTGAGGTTTATCTTCTTCTGACCTTTTGCTGCTTTACTTTTGAGCTAATACCCTTTATCATCTAGGTGCTATTGCTCCCTCTCATATTTATCAGCCTCCTCATCCACCTCTTCTTTCAAAGAGGAGTCGAGGTTGGAAAGCTGCAATTCCTTGAGAGAGGGGCAAATCCCCTTTTCTTCTTCCCCCTTAATATTTAAGAACAGGTTCTAGCCTCCCCTTTGCTGTCAACAATATAGGGAAGCATAACCTCTCTAAAATATTCTGGGAAGTTTACCGGTACCGCCACTCCGTAGCTGATGAGTTCTGATCCCACGAAGATAATCTTCAGTTCCTGAAGAGTTCAGATCCCACAAAGATCCTCTTCAGTTCAGATCCCACGAAGATCTTCTTCAGTTCAGATCCCACAAAGATCTTCTTCAGTTCAGATCCCACGAAGATCTTCTTCAGATCATCTTTGGTTCCTAGGTTCTCGGCACCACTTGTGGCGCGCCTCCCTGCCTCCATCGACCAGCAAGAAAGTCACACCACCACCAGGATCTTCTCAGTCAGCTTTATTCAGGAGAGCCTTGCTTGTAGATTCCCGGGACCCAGGACAGCAGCAGAGCTGCTGCTTTTATACTCTTTCAGGGAAGGGGAGGGGTTGTCATAGTGGATGCGGATTGGTGCACCAAGCCACACNAGAGCCGCAGGCTCCCGGAGCCGCAGGCCTTCCCGGAGCTGGACGGTCTTCCCGGAGCTCGGGTGGCCTTGCCGGTCAGAGCTCGGGCAGCTCTTCTCTGGTCAGAGCATCGCCGAGGCCCCCCCCGCCAGTCAGGGCATCGCCGCGGCCCCCCCGCTGGTCAGAGCGCCTCCGCTGCGGCCCCCCCGCCGGTCTCAGCGCCGCTGCGGCCACCTCGCCCGTCTCAGCGCCGCCAGCTTCCTACAAAATGTCTACCAAAAAAAAAAAAAAAGATTGGAGCAATCTCATACTAGCAAACAACACATAAACACTCTAGAACAAACAGAAGAAATCACACCCAAAAAGAGAAGACAGCAAGAAATAATCAAACTTAGGAACAAAATCCATAAAAAAGAAACATTAAAAAAATGAGAAACAAAGAATCAACGAAACAAATAATTGGTTGAGAAAAACCAGTAAAACTGACAAACTTTTATCCAAATTAACCAAACAGCAGAAAGAGAATATCCAAATTAACAAAACTAGAAAAGAAGAGAGGAACATAGCTACACGCCCTTTGATCAATGATAGTGTTCTTGCCTACAAGGTATGCTAGCGCAACTATGTCACAAGCTTGTTAGAGTAACCAAACAATTTCTGCTTTGTCTTGAGGCCCACTCCACAAGATGGAATCCATATCCAACACTGCTTGGATGACCAAAACCCAGAGTCTATAGCCCAGAGACCTAGGGTGTTCTAAACAAACAACCAAACAAAACTGTAGCAGTAAAGTAACTCCTAATGTCATTCTGCTACTCATAGTTCAGCACCTTCCAAAGTCATCATCAGAGAAGCACAAAGCAGAGACTCACAAGCAGACATTTATGTAGTGAGAGATCTTGGAACACTCAGCCCTAAACAGGACATCTCCACCAAATCCCCAACCTCCCCTCCTCCCCAAGGCTCTGGGAATACCAAAGAAGAAAAGACAGAAAGAGTGTGAGCACCAGAGGGGATGGAGGACAGCACAGGAAACAAGGCCCTCTGCATGAACAGGCACAAGGCACGAGCTCACACACTGAAGCGCCATCCACTGGGCCTGTACCAGCTGTGGTTCTAGAGCTGAAAGTAGTAGATACATGGGATACAAAGGGATCCTCATACACTGCTAACATAACTAGTCCAGCTACCACAGAAACAGCACAAGGGCATCTGACAGACATCTACCATATGCCCAGCTACTGGGCTCCTGTGTATCTACTCCAAGGAAATCAAGTCAAGCATGACAGACATACTTTGCTCACCAAAGAGTCCATGAGGATCAGAATCAGAGGAGAAAGACACCCAAACCTGATCTCTGGTCTCCACATACATGCACACAAGTACATACAACAGATACACATAAACATATGTATACAAATACAAGAGTCTTCCCCAAGTATAGATCGGGTCACCCTCACTAACTAAAAATAATTTTTATTCTGATCCACAATGTTAAAAAAAAAACACTTTATTTTCATTTTATGTTTCTGGGTATATGGGAAAGCTTAAGAGAAAGTAGTTCAGAAATAAAGCTAATTAGTAACATCAATGAGAGTAAAACTAATTTTTAGAGTATTGCAGTTTGGGGGGTATGAGAGAGAAGGATCAAGCAATTAAGAGCCCCAGTTGCTCTTTCAGAGGACATGGGTTTAATTTACAGCACATACATGGCAAAAGGTGATCCAATGTCCTCTTCTGACCTATGGATACACATGCAGGCAAAACAACCGTATTCATAAATAAAATTTTAAATTTCAAATTAGTTACAAAGTAGAGGGAATATACGATGCTTGAAGTAATTTATTTACTATCACGCAGTGGACAGTAGACTCTCAGTTTTATGAGCACCAGCTAAAAGATGGTTTTATGTTTTAGTGGCTTTCAGATAAGAGAAATCTAGAAATGCTAATTAACATCAATCTCTGAGCAATGTGACCAAACATGAGAGCAAGCAAAGAAAATATTTCAAAATATAAATATGTATATAAAGAAAATGTGCCCTGGACATTTTTTAAAAAGCTGTATATACAGATTATAGACTCTATATTCTTAGTTTTCTGGTTAAGATTTTTAAATTTTATTTTAATAAAAAAGAGATTTACAAATATCTGTGGACCTAATCTTTTTTAAATTAAGTTTACAGCTGATTATTTCTCCATTTTCTATGTTCCATATTTTCATTATCCATTCACCTGAGAACAAACACCATGACTGGTTCCATTTCATTGCCATCATAAATAAAACAGCAATAAACATGGATGTGCAAATATCTCTATTCTAGGCTACGGAATTCTATGACTATATGCCCAGGAGTGAAATAGCTGGGTCACATGATAGTTCTATTTATCATCTTTTGAGGAACCTCCCAAATGATTTCCAATGACATTGGATAATAGTGGCATGCATTAACTTGCACTTCTACCAGTCGTGTGTAAGGGTTTATTTCCTCACATCCTCTCCAACATTTGTTGACCAAGTTCTTGATGATAACCATCCTTTCTCAGGAGAAGTGGTATATCAAGGTAGTTTTAAGAGCATTTCCCTAGTAAATAGGAATGATGGACATTTTAAAATATTAGTTATTCAGCTATAAGAAAAAAAATGAAACTATGAAATTAACAGAAAATGGACAGACTTATATAGTATTAAGCAAGGTCACCCACATCAGAAAAAAACATGTTTTCCCTTATATGTAGATTCAAACCTGTAATGTATATATGTACATACATGAACAGAATTGAGTGTGGGTAGAGCAGAACACTTAGAAAGAAAACCAAAGTGAGGTAAAATCAGGTGATGAGGAAGGACAGAATGGAGACAAAGGATACAGGAATTGCACAAGAAGTCATAAAGCTTATGGTTTTCCTAGTTTCAACTTTGTGATAGTTTTTCTTTGGGGGTGGGTGGGGGGGAGTTTTGTAGTGATATTGAGCACTAGGCTTTCCCTGAGGCCCTGGGTATTGAAAAAGAACAGACCGTTCTCTAAAACCAGGAATATATTTGGCAGAACCAATATTGCACTGGAGTTAAAAGTTTTGGGAGAACGGAGGCTCTAAATCCTGAGACCCTAACTCTTCCAACCCTAAGGAGCTCGGGTTATTAGTCTTGAGACAGCTGTGCTCTGCAAATGTTCTTGAGATAACCTGTGTAACCTTTGTGCAACATTGTTTGATTAGTTTCCTACAAACCTCATCTCATTGTATGACAGCTTTCTTCTTACTGTGTTCCATTTTTCCCTTGCAAATTATACATGTGATTCTTAATAAACTTGTTTTGTATAAGACATATCTTGTGTAAGACATTACAATCCCAGCTTTTCTACTCTTTTTATCTTCTTATCTCCTAGCTATCCCCCTTAGCTGTTACTAAAGAATAGACTTTTTGGTCTAGAACAATGAGTAAGTACATAAAATTCTAAATAAAATGCAAAACCCTAAGCAAAGCCTCATGGTTTTAGAATGTCTACTCTTTATTTCACTGAGATGTAGAGTTCAGGACTGGGCACATGTTTGGGTGACTGACTTCCTTAATCTAGCTGTGTGATGTCTTATTTGTGAATTTATTACAGTAACAATATTTAATAATAAAAATACTGAGCCTATCTTATAATTCTATAATAAATCCCAAATGGTTATTTTTAAAATTTCTTTGGTAAGTTTGTATTTCAAAGCCAACATACCAGAAGCCTTAGATTTGAAGATGACCCTATGTGTTCACTCTTTTATATTTCTGCTAAATCAAAGGATAAGATACATGCAAGCAGCACAAATATTCATCAGTAGTCATTCTTCTTATCCCTCAGATACAAATTTTGCTACCGCAAAACCAAGAAACAAAAGAAAACATCATAAAAATATCTCAGTTCTCAGATCTAACTATGACACCAGAATTAAAGATCTGTCAGAAGTGATACACAAAAGGGCTTTTAGCTTCTACTCCTTAATGAAATGGTTCCATATTAATTAAAATACTTATCTAAATACAATTAATGTTAAATCTTACATCCCCAAAAATTAAAAAGCACTTCAAAAACAAACTTGTACCTGAAAATTCAAGCTAACAGACTTAAAATGGAACCAGAGTTAGAAATGAGTACAAACACGAAAGCAAGGAAAGCTGCCTTGGTGTACAATATGCTCTGGGCATGCATAAGGATGTACACACATGCATACACACACACACACACACACACACACACACACACACACACACACTCATTCCAACCATGGCTGAAATAACCAACTTTATGAAAATATCAAATAAAATTCTTTATTAAGTATCCAAATAAAAGGTTATTTCCTTTTTACTTAAACCTGGAGGAAAGCATTGGAAGACAGATGCAGACAGATCTCTATGAGTTGAGACCAGCAAGATCTACATACAGCCAAGTCCCTGACCAGCCAAGGATACAAATTGAAATTTGATCAACCACAACAAAAAAATTAATGTTTTAAAAAAATAGTGAAAGCAGAGTTAATAATAAAATCAAAGAGCAAAAGCAAAATGACTGGATATACCTTGCTTCAGATTTTTAAGAATTTGCATTCTCAGACTATCATTGCTTAAGTTAAATAAAATTTAACCTAAACTACAAATAATATTTAAATGGTAAGCAAAACTATAGAAAGAGGCAAGAAATAAACACATTAAAATTATAAACATAGTTGTTTCCATTATTATCAAATACTTTTCCTGTTGTAAAATTTTCTTTAATGTTATACTGCCTTCATAAGAAAGTAATCAAAATAACCCCAACATGGCAGTGTACCTTTAATCTTAGCAGTGACTGAGAGAGGCAGGCAGATCACTGTGAATTTGAGGCCAGTCTATATAATGAGTTATAGGACACATAGGCCTACATAGTGAGAAATGTGTCAAAATAAATAAATCAATAAAACATTTAAAATATTGTTTTCCAAATGTACATGAGGAGTTATGAATAAAGAAATTATTAGTTACAGCAATCTCTACTCACAAAATTTAGAAACAACCTATCAAGAGACTAGACAAGATATAATATAATCTTATTTTAAAAAAATAGAGAAATGAAAAACAAAATGGATACATATACATGTGCAAACATGGCCTAACTTTATAAGCCTATGTTTAGCCAGAAAAACATGTTGCAAAGTAAGGTAGCTTTCATAAAATAATTTTAAAGCATTCAAGATAATAGTACATGTTATTTTAATGATATATTCTTGAGTCATAAAAGTTACTAAGAAATGCAGAAAATTACAACCTCACATTCAGTTCAAAAGATACCTATAGAAGGTGGAAGAATACAATCACCTACTCCCTCTCTCTCTTCACACCTCTGTGAGAACATACCCAGGGAGACAACTGAGGGAAAGAAATGTTTGTTTTTATATTTTAGCTCATGTGTCAGTCCATCACAGCAGAGAGAGCAGAGCAACTCTAGACCAGAGACCCCATGACGTAAATCTAATTATCTCACAAATACATGTGCTTTCCTAACCTCTAGGGCATATAGCAATCCAGTCAAGTTGCCAATCAATATTCAACCATCACAGTCACTTATCTGAAACTACTCTTCTACTTTCTGTGTAAACTTGCACACTGGTTTACATTCATCCAGAGAAAAATCCCACCCTGTTCTATTTACAGATGTTCTCTCCAGTCTCAGATACTGTCTGCTTATCCATAGTGTTCTGCTATAGTAAGCCATATGTTCATGCCCTGGAGAAACTAAGCCATTATCCCTCTTAGCCTTTCCAACCTCTGTATCCTCCCACCCACACTCTCCTGCAGGACAGCCAGCTCATGCCCTGGAGCATGGCACACACACAACTGCTGTTCCTTCTGCCTGAAACTCTTGTCCCACTCTGTGCAAGGCCAACTATCTGTCATTCAATTGCCACTCACTCCAAAACACCTCCCCTGACCCAATCCTACCAAACCTACCTCTCTATCTCTTTTACCCTTTCTTCTGTTTTCTGTTTTCTTCTTTTCAGCCATGACTAAGAAACCTAGCACTATGTTGCTGTTTCTGGGCTGTCTTCTCCCTGACAATTAAAGGTCTATTAGGATAGGCTTTTGTCTAGCTTTGTTCACTGATGTATCAACGTTACCCATACTAGTACTGGATACAAAGAACCTGGTCAAAAGAACTGTATAGTCACCCTACACACACACTAAATTTTTTTTATTAGCATGCATAGTGTTTGGTTTCATTACAGCCTTTTCAAACAAACCTTGTCTGGCTCTTATCCGCTGTGGTGCTCCCCTACCCTGTACACCTCTACCCACTCCCTACTGCTTCCTTTCTGCTCTCATGCCTTACGTGCCCCACTGGTCTCCCGACATTCCCCAACACATCTCTGTTCCTCTTGTGGGCTCCCTCCTGGTTTCATAGTCTTTGCAGTTCTATTTTAAAACTTACTCAAAAATAATACTAAGTATTCTTTTGTCTTACCAATCACCACACCTCTAAAGAATAAATCCCTTCAAAACAGTACTTTCATTTTAAAGGTCTTCCATATACACTGACAACCTTGCAATGGTGGCCGAGACAGACTGCCATGTTACAGGTGTTAGGGGTGTGCCGTATGCCACTTTTGCTCCCAGATCAGTGCCAATGTCTCCTTGAGCCTAACTTCTATCAAGTGAAATCTGATTTCATTCATTTACTCAGAACTTTGTGTCTATATTCCATACAGTTATGGAATGTTGCAGGCGCTCCTCAAGTTTACCCTACTCTTATGACTTGGTGGGCAGGCAGTCACTAACAACACCATATGACTTTACTAATGATGAGGACGAAGCCTGACCTGGAACAAAGGTCTATGGCCTCACTGGGAAGTCTCTGGTTAGGAAAGGGACATACATAGCCAGCATGGACCTGCTCAAGAACAGACCACTTGGACCTTCAATTCTAAAGGTCAAATGTTGGGGAGATGTGAGCACTTGTACAGGGGGAGTAATTGTATCTGTTGTATTGCCTCTAGTTATCTAACCCAGTGGTTCTCAGCCTTCCTAATGTTGCAACCCTTTAATACACTCCTTATGCTGTGATAACCCCCAGCTATAAAATTATTTTTGTTTACTACTTCATAACTGTAATTTTGCTACTGTTGAGAATCAGAATGTAAATATCTATGTTTTTCCAATGGTCTTAGGTGACCACTGTGAAAAAAAATGGTCATGATCCACAGGTTGAGAGCCACTGATCTAACAGAAAAAAGAGCAATCAAAATAATCAACAAATCATAAAACTACAAAGACAGAATGTATGTATAAGAGGTATACCATTACCAGCCTTTCAAAAAACAATATTTAGTGGACAAAAAAAGCAGATAGTACCGTGCAGTCAAATAGCTCAGAGCTCACCTTCAGGTGAGTGTCAGGAGAGCAGTCAATAGAGGCAGCCAGAACCATTCGCACTAGCTGCAGAGCACAGGAGAAAACAGGAGCAGGCAAGCTACTGGTACCCCAGTCCAGGTGCACAGGACCCAGGCAGAAGGAAGGACATACACAGCTGCAGCTACGCTGGCAGGGACACTTGGGAGTTAAGTCACTAAACTCAGCATGTTCTTTAACAAATGTTCAAATACAGTTGATTTATCCCATTCACCTTAATATTAAAAGTATATGCTATTAAAAGTATATGCTAAATATTAAAAAATGAAGCATAACTATAGAAGTATTTTACCAGAGGAGCCCAGTAGGTGTAGAGGTAGCCAATTTTCAATGCTGGTACAAACTGTGAGCAGGACACTACCAGAAAATAGAGGTTCAAGAAAAACTTGAATTGTTCATACAAAACCTAAAAAGGAATAAGAAAATAGTATAACCCCTTTAAGAAAAATGTATTAATACTTCAATCAATTAGCATACAAACACATTTCCAACTGTAAAAATTTGATGGTTCAGAGTAAATTAATTTTGACATATATACATATATATGTGTATGTGCATAGATGTAACACATACACATATATCTTACATGTATGTGTGTGCATGTCTGTATATATATATATATATATATATATATATATATATATATATACAGACATGCACACACATACACATAAGATACTAGTGTGCTTTTTAGCACAGACACTGAGCTTTACAAATATATAGTGAACAAGCCAATGGATCTAAGTGACTACATGATACTTAACTGATTCAAAACAGAACCCAGTAAACAACAGACCAGTTTTCAGGAAAAAACAAAAAAACAAAAAACAGGCTCTTTAACATATAAAGAGTATAAACATATACTCTTTAGTGTCTTTTAGTACTTTATTTTTCACATTATTTTCAAATATGAAATAATTTTCATCATTTAATAACTTTAAAAAAATAGAATAACTAGAAAGGTTTATTTGCCTGTTTACTCAAATAGAGTCTTCTCCAGAAAGTAACAGCTAAAGAGAACAGCTCAGTGGCAGAACTGGGCCAGCATACACGAGGCCCTAGGTTTCATCACAGCATTGCAAAAAGAAAAAGAAAAAGAAAAAGAAAAAGAAAAAGAAAAAGAAAAAGAAAAAGAAAAAGAAAAAGAAAAAGAAAAAGAAAGAAAAAGAAAAGATTATTTTAAAAAGAATCTATTGTAGCTATAGTTAAGAACACATAATAATAGCTAGCATGTGACTTTAATCCCAGTACTAGGGAGGCAGAGCCAGGAGGATCTCAAGGCCAGTCTGGTCTATATAGTGAGTTCGAGGACAGACAGGACTATATAAAGAGACTCTATCAAAAAGAAAGAAAGAAAGAAAGAAAGAAAGAAAGAAAGAAAGAAAGAAAGAAAGAAAGAAAGAAAGAAAGAAAGAAAGAAAGAAAGAAAGAAAGAAAGGGAAGGAAACAAAGAAAAGGAAAGAAAGAAATAAGTCAAAAGGCAGTCTACTTTCAGTTAAGCTTGCAAAGTTGTAAACTGTAAATCAAAATCTCCTTGGAAGGCATTCCTTATGCTAGGTGAAAGACACAGCAATTTCAGCAAGAAATCAATGGGTTAAATGGTTTCTGTTGGCTTAAAGAGCTAGAACCAGTTTATACACATTGAAGTACCTGCATCATCATACAATTCTGTGTGTAACAGAAACAGTTACACTCAATATGTTTATATCCATAGTCATGCTCAATTGCTGTCTAAAAATGTTTTGAATTATTTCATAAATTAATCTCAGCAGGAAAGAAAGCTCTTTTTCTTCAGCAATTTCTATAAAATCTCAGCACAAATTATATCTATTAGCAATTCAGAAATTGCCATTTGTGCTAAAAATGGCATAGAATTCCTACTGTGTAATTACTAAATGTTTCTGAAATACTACATTTTAGATGAAAAGACTAATTTCAGAGACTTGATAAGGAAGGAAATCACACACACACAGTAACCAGGCATTGTGCAGAGCCATCAACAGGTATTCTCAGAATGCAGCCAATGGCTGTGGCAACACATACTCATCAAAGTTGAGTAACACTACTGGCTTTAACTATGACCAATACTTTACAAAATACTCAATGACCTTAGTAATCTTTAGGACAATGCATCATTCTTAGACACTTTGTATTCAATAATTTACACTTAAGGGGAAATAGTAGCTTTGTTCAAAAAAAGATGAGAATATTTATCTGCTGAAAGACAGTTTACATTTTATTGTACTAATAAAAGATTGCTCTTTTGATTGTGGAGATCAAGCCTATTAGTGAATGGTTGGGAACCTGGAGTTGGGAGGACCATTATGGTCCAAAAGAAATTAATTGTAATTACTTTATTAAACATAAAAGATAAAGTGGCTTTTATCCTACATAATAAAGAGCTTTTCTTACAAAATAGGGTAAGAATTAAGAGCTAAACTTTGCCAACATTTTTGTTACAGAAATATAAGATACATGATAATTTTTTTCTACAGATAGCCATCTTAATTTCTAAGAATCAATGATTAGAAAGAAAACAAATTACTGTAAAATAAAAAGACATATAATCCACCTCAGCTACCTTTACACTCATAAAGAAGCATGAACTTATTAAAATAGGAAATGATATGTAGAAAGCAAAAATTAATCTAATATTCCAAATAATGATAAACCCAGTTTTATAATTTAATTAAAAGTAGTAGAAACAAAAATTAATTAATATATTTAAACTTGAGTATTCCAGGTAACTAATGAGTTAACAATGTAACAAGGCATGAGATTAACAGCTTGGTATAAAAAGGTGTCTATAAATAAATACAGAGACATATCTTGTTACTGTGAACAAATCATATATTTCCTTTGTGAAATTCCTTGGCAGGCTTCAACATTTATTCTAATTTTCCCTCCAAACAAATATCAAGTGTCCCCAGAACTAAAATGTGTTTACCTGTTCTTTACTATTTCTATACTTTTATGTTCTTATAACATGAATGTTTATCAAGAACTGAAAGCAATAATAAAAGTATGCATTTTCTTAAGTAGACAGAGCCAAGAAAAAAGAAAAGCCTTGAAACGGGGAGGGATGAAGCTACCAAGCAGTGATATGGACAAGCAGAGCTCCTCCATGTGGCTTCAGAAGGCAAAGCTGGGGACACCAACTGACACTGAAGACGCCATCATCTTACCCCAGGTATAAAGGTAAATACATTGTATTTCTGATTTTTGATAGAATTCCTAGGATGTTTCTCTTCACACTTCTCTGGACATCCAAGCCATACTGTTCGAGCTTTTAGCTCTTTCTTCCTTTGACAAACATTTATTAGCCAATCACAGCAACTGCATAAAACAAAAGATATACATATATTGTATATGCTTTTTAAAAGGTCTAAACTTAGTCTACATAGTTAGCAATCAACATTGATTGTCTATATTCCTTGGACATTAACCTTTCTGTCTAATGCTTACCTATCATTACCCTATGCCTTTGAACATTCTATTACAAAGTCGCCATTCTTCTTTTCCCAATAATTTATTTTTTATTCACTTTACATCTCAATCACAACAGCCCCACAGTCCTCTTCCTCTCAGTTCCAGCCTTAGAAATCCCTCCTCCTATAGCCCCCTCCCCTTCTCACAGAAGGGGGAGCGCCCCCCCTTAGGTACCATCCCACCTTGGGACATCTAGTCCCAGCAGGAGTAGGCACATCCTCTCCTACTGAGGCCCAACCATGCAATCCACTTGTTAGAGAGCCCACATAAAGACCAAGCTGCACATCTGCTATAAACGTCTTAGGGGGCCTAGGCCTAGCACCTGCATGTTCCCTGGCTGGTGGCCCAGGTTAGTTGACTCTGTAGGTCTTCTGGTGGTGTTCTTGCAAAGTCATCATTCTTGAATATTGAACTGGTACAAGAAGACCCCGTGCTGACACTATCCAATACACAATCCAGTAGCCACAGACAGGCTTGTTAATTTTAATTAAAACTGACAACTCATCTTCAGCTAGCTTCCATGGGACATAAGAGACCTAGAAGCTCCCTTTATTATAGTGAATCCTATAGAACACGACCTCAGGACAGTGGGTCAGGTACCTCAAAGTGAATACAGCTACTTATAAAAAGACTTCTTTTCCACTTTCAAAATTCAACAGTAATTTATCAGGAATACATTGTATTACACAATTTTGATCTGCTACAAATAATTAATCTGATATATAAATATACAAAGACAGATCTATGTTAAATATACAAAGCTACACGTTTAAAAAAATACATTGCAAATTTAGGAAATGTGTTATTGCTAATTATGTCACTGTGCACAAACAAAATTAAATAGGTGTTAGAGAGCAAATATCAAGTCCCACAGTACTGAATAGAACTGAACAAATATGCTCATAATAGGCTGGAGGTGTACAAAGACTGAAGCCTCCTCAAATCCCACTTGTTCATATCAACCATAAATTCCACCAGAAGTTAGGTGATTCCAGTGCTCAGAGAAAAAGGCATAAGCCTCAAAAATATTTTTTTAAAAATACTCTAATAGGGCTGGAGAGATGGCCTAGCAGTTAAGAGCAATGGATGTTCTTCCAGAGGACCCCAGTTCAATTCCTAGCACCCACATGGCAGCTTACAACTGTCTGTAATTCTAGTTCCAGAGGGTCGGACATCTCACATAGACACACATGCTGGCAAAACACCAATGCACATAAAATAAAAGTAAATAAAAAAATTTAAAAATACTCTAAAAACTGGGCATGGTGAGTTACACTTGTAATCCTAGCACTTTGGAAGCTGAGACAGGAAGACTGGCACCAAAGCAGAGGCCAGACTGTACAACATAGTAAGTTCTAGGCCAGCCTGTGCTACAATGTAAAACCCTAAGTCTCACCAAAAAATGTATGTGTGAACCTTACTGACTTGTAGAGCTAAGATAAAAAAGCAAAGAACCAAAAACTATGGGGATTTTTTTAGGACAAAGTTATTTAAATAAAACATCAGAAAATACTAAACGGAATAAAAGTATCTAGAAGAATAACTGGGTAGTTCCTTAATAACATTTCTATGGGGCTGGTGAGATGGCTCAGCGGGTAAGAGCACCGACTGCTCTTCCGAAGGTGATGAGTTCAAATCCCAGCAACCACATGGTGGCTTACAACCACCCGTAATGAGATCTGACACCCTTCTCTGGTGCGTCTGAAGTCAGCTACAGCGTACTTATGAAGGATAATAATAAAAAACGAATCCTTGGACCGGAGAAACCAACCGGAGTGAGCGGAGCCGAACGGGGATGGCCGGAGCAAGCGGGGCCAGGTGGAGCGAGCCAGGATGGCCAAAGCGAGTGGGGCTGGCCGGAGCGAGCGGGGTCGAGCGGAGCGTAAGGAGGTTGACCGGAACAAGGGAAAAAAAATAACATTTCTATGCATCATATATTACTGATTATACAGAGAACACTTTTAGACATACACAATGCTTTATGCTGTCAACTCTAATAAATAAATCCGATAATACACAAATTACACTTTCCCTTGACATGTTTTAGGATCAGCTCTTCATAAATGTTTCTACAATCAAAGCAGTGTTCTAGCATTAAATAAAATATACTTACATGTCAAGAATCTATCTTCTAAAATTTATAAATAATTCCCAAAATATAGATTATCTTTCTTATTATCTCCTAAAAGTTAGACTATTGTTTCTAATAGCAAGTATCTTTGATTGCCATGACCAAAACAACATAATATTCATGTCATCTTAAAAGATAAGCACTTCCCCATGCTATAGCCCAAAGGTTTTCCTCAATGTGCAGGGGCCGAGAACCAGGAATAATCCTAACAATCTAATTATACTGAAATAGTCATTAAAAACGTCTTCCTGCAATTAAAATGTTATACATCTGCTGTGAGAACCACCATAAACAGTTGCAGTAATTCCAAATATAAGAATATCTGGTATTCTGCAAACAAAGAAACAAACATTTAAAACTGAAAATATATAAGCAAATCCAAGATGATGGCTAAATATGTGATTGTTATAGGACACCCCTCCATGCCAAACAACAAGAATGTAAGGATAAATTGTGATCCCATGGATCTACACATCCCATAAGGCAATGGAGCATGCATTAATGCCATATCTACTGATTATCAACCTAGCACAGGTGGTTCTATTAGCTGTTTCCATGGGATCACAATTTATCTATATAAAGCACTTTATAAGTACATCTATAGATTTTATTGAGCTATTTCAATATTCTTAAACCCAGGTCCTTTTGCTATTGGTAAACATTTTCAAATATATTCTTAATAGTCCATGAAGAAAGTACTATATCATATAAAATGTAAAACAGCTATATATTCCACTTAAAAACAAAAGTTGTCAAGGAGAAAAAAAAATCAGAAAATGTGTTTACTAATATATGTAGCATTAGTGGCATCAGAGGGAGCCAGTGCTCAGGTCTCAGGCTCCTGCAGAATCAGAGAGAAACAGTGCTCAGGCCTCAGGCTTGTAGGACCAAAGAGCATCCTGCAACCAGGAATACAGTCCAGTGCTTTCAGAGGTCAGTATAGGGCTGGGCTATGCTTCCAGTGTGCCTAGGGTCCCCTGGGGGTCTGGAACATTGGTTCCAGGGAGTCTCTAAGGTCACTGTGGGTATGAGATTCTCATCTCTGAGGTTCCAGTGGCCACTGAAGGAACTAGTGTCTATACGACTATGGCCCCAGGAGTTACTTTGGGACTATGGCTCTAACCATCATCCTCAGAGAAAAGACAGAGTTCATTTGGACCAGAAGTTCTATATGCTGTATCTAGCAAGCACAGAGAATGCAAAGAATGACCAGGTTTTCATCCCATCTGGTCACCTTGGTGTTAGGTGTCCAGTCCCATCCTTGGTACTGTTGCCACATAGCCAATAGAGGTCACTTCAGCAACCCATCCTATAATGAACACCAAGTGTCATCAGTCCCCTTAGATGAACTTCATGCAGCTATTCCTCTAAGACTCATAGGAAAGAGAATATCCCACAGGCTTGGAAGAAGACATCAAAATAAACTCACTCCAACAGTCATAAAGCAAGACAAAGTCAAATAAAAAATATGGCACATCTACCACCCATACCTATCACCAACCAACCAACTCCCATAGAAGGGAGTCCAAAATTAGAGAACTAAAATGTCTGAGAAAGAATTTAGTCTCATTGTTCAAATGAATTAATGATCAAATCAAACATACATGAATAAATAAGAACCTTAACCAAGACCTTGACAAGAAAATCTCTAAAATAAACATAATAATAAATTAAAACTGAAGTTCAAAATATGGAGGAAAAATTAGCAAGATTGAAACACTGAAAAACAATCAAACAGAAATAACTGAAATAAAGGAGATGGTCAGCCAAATAAAGTCCACAGCAGACATCAGTGCTAACACATTTCAGAGAGGGAGGATAAAGTCAGAAAAGTAATACAAAGACACATATAAGGGAAAGTAACAAACAGGAACACTAGTTCCAAGAAGTCTGATGCAGTCAACAGGCCAAACCTGAGAATTCATGGAGCTAAAGAAGGAGCAGAAGTGAAATCGAATGGAATAGACAGGGTATTTAATACAGTATAGCAGAAAACTCCCCCAAATTTCTAGAAAGTAGGCTTCTAAACGTAAGAAGTAATAGAATGCCAAATAGACATGACAGTGAAGAGACTCTCTATAACATACTATAGTCAGGATGTCAGAAATACAAAGTTAAAAAAAAATCCTAAAAACAGCCTGAGTAATACAACTTAAACACAAAGGCAGAAATATCACAATTACCAGAGTTTTTAGAGCAACCAGAAAACCCAGAAGAGCTTAGAATGAAATATTCCATGGCCTAAAAGTAAACTCCTGCGAACCAGCACTAATCTCTTGCAAAGCTGCATTGCAACCTTGATAAAGGAGTTTGAAGTAAGGCAGTCCATGATATAACCAGGCCAGTACACAGGAAGTTCCTTAGAATACTCTAAAGTGGGGAAAAGGAAGGATCATGGAACTCCAGATAAATAAACCAGGCTTAAAAGGAGCCATGTCCAAAACAGCAATGCAATAAAGCCCTCAAAATTAACTCAGGAAAAGAAAAGAAATCCCAATAATCCAACAAAACAGAACATCACCAAAAACTTACAGACAATACCAAACCCCTTTTCTATAAGAATCTTAAGTGAAAATAGTCTAAACTCATCATTTAAAAGATTCAGTCTAATGGACACGTGACTCCATGGGATGGCACGTGAGGCAAACAGTTGCACTTTATCTAGTCAAAGGCAATCAGACCATGTTAACTTAATACCATGGAAATGCCTTAAAATCTGAAGAATTTTTAACTTAATAACTTGATTAAACAGAAGAATTCTATTCCAAGCCAAATCATTAAAGCTGAATAATGCACATAATTACATTGTTATTAAATTATACTTTTAAAGTTCATATTAACCCTTTTGACAAAGAAAGAACACCATTTACACTACATACCACATGACATTCTACTATGCATCAGCACAAAGTTCCTAATTTCCCCAGGTTTTAATCATTAAAATGTCTCATAAAATAATCAATTGTATTTTTCCCTTTCAGAACAGCATCCTCTGATGTGGACTGATTTGCTAGTATCCTCCACAATGGCGACATTCTCCTTAGTCTTCATACCAACAAAATAGACATAACACCTAACACATAAGCTAGCTGCTAAAGTTACATATGTAATCCTTGTGCATATAATAATCAGGTAGCAATAGACGACAAACCTGGTACAGAGGAACTTCCATCCTCCACAGACAAACCACTCCAGTCCTCTCTTTCTCCGTGTTATCCTAGCTCGAGGTAATGTGTGGTAATCACTTTCATCATTCTCAAAGCCTTCTTCAGACATCATCAGTGGCATTTCATCCAAATGGGCAGACTCATCCTCCAGCTGGTACCTAGTTAAAGGTAAGAACAGAAAGCTAAACAGTTTCCTGTTACAGTATATTTCATCTAGAATAACATCAGGCCAAATTTTACTAATCACCTGTAGTGGTTTGAATTGAGAATGGCCTCCAAAATCTCATGTTTGAATGCTTGGTCCCTTGTTGGCTGAACTGTTTTAGGAAGGATTAGGAAGTGTGGCCTTGGAGAAGGTGTGTCACTGAAAGTGGGCTTTGAGGTTTCAAAAGCCCATATCAGCCCCTCACCCCCACCCCAACCCCTACTCTCTGCCTCCAACCTACAGATCAGATATAATCTTTCAGCTACTACTATAGCACCATGCCTGCCTGCCTGCCTGCCTGCCTAGTGGCAAGCTCCCAGCCACAATGGTATTGTACTCACCCTCTGAAACTAATCTAGCCCCCAATTAAATGCTTTCTTTTATAAGTTGCCTTGGCAATGCTGTCTCTTCACAGCAACAGAAATGTAACTAAGACATCATTTTTTTTTTCTCAAATTAAGCTGCCTTCAACTGAGGCAAACCATTGTTTAAAAACAGAAACCTACTACATAATATTACTTCACTTTGGGGTGAAGGATTAATTCTCAATAGTAAACAGGTAAGAAAATGTTGTACAAGGAAGTCTGTGCTAGCTGAAGCAGCTGACAATCCTTATGCTATAATCTCAGACTGACCTCTGAGAGACACAGTTGAGTGACTAGATGACCAAGGCTGTCTAAAACCCACTGGCTGCATTCAGCTTGGTAAGAAAATAACCTGGAGCATTACTCGTGGCCAAAATCTACATCTCTAAGATATATTGCACAACTGTACAGTCACCAAAGTTCTAGAAGGTGACTTTTGAGAAAGCACAGTTGTCTACATAATGAAAGTTATAAACACGGTACTGGGTTTGTAGTCAGAGATGATAATCATGGTAGTCCCATTTATTTAGCATCTCTGCCATACCTATACTAAAATTATACTCAATGAAAAAAAACTCAACTGGCATACCTTAGCAACCTCAACAGTCTGTGTGTTTGTATGAATGTGTGCATGTGTTTGTGTGTAGATATGTGTGCATGCATGTACACACATGTGTGTTACTGGGGACTGAACCTAGAGCCTCATACATGCTAAAAAGTGCTCTATCATTTAACTATGTCTCTTACATTAAAGAAACAGCAGCCTACCATCAACACGGTCTTCAATCACAAACACAATCTGACACTAAAAAGACTTACCTTTTGATAACAATCAGTTTTACAGAAACTACTATGATGATTCATCAATTGCTATTTCATTTAATTTTACAATGGGTTTCTATGGAAGGCATCATCTCAGATTGAAAAATAATGAACCACACCTCTGAGTTTCTGCAGCCAAGTGGTTCAAGCTGAACCCCAACTCCTTCCTCCCAGATTCATACAAAAGGCAAACAGAACCAGTTAGAGCCCACAAGTACAACAAGAAAGAGGGAGAGAGCACTTAAATTTACTCTCCACATAAAGAGAGAAGTATTCCAAACTAACATGGCTGGCAGAATGTAGAGGAACATGTATTCAAACACCTGCAAGCGTCTCCAGAAGAAAATGGAAACTGGGACAGAGGAACTTAATTTTTAAAAAGCCAAAGGAAAAGAACTGTAATGACCAAAACACACTTATTCTAAAGACAATAAGAGATGGTTTGTCCTGAGTCCAATGGATGACTACAGTCCAGAAACATGGATTTTGGCTGCCCATAAAAATACCTTCCACCATAGAAGCTGATATACTAAGATCTAATTCTTATGAAACAAAGTCATGGCTACATCATTTACCAAACACTAGTGGAGACCACAGGTTGGCAGGTTACAGTGAAGCAGGAGAAAGAATCTGCGGTAGGATCAGATGCCCTGTGGTGTTTACTTAGCTTTTACGTCAGTAGAAGACAGTGATCTGCAAAGTATACATTTTAAAGGTTTACCCTGATACAAAGCAAGCAAGGTGATAGCGAATATAATTCAATATGGAGACAGACAAGCACTCTCTGAGCCAGACTTTAATGAGACAGGAAATAGCCCTAAGAATTACAAATGAAACTATGTGAAATTTTAAAAGTTTCTGTTCACAAAGGGAAAACTGTCAACAGTTAGCAGATGCCCTATGGTATGAGAATTAATTTTGCCAGCAAAAGTTGAGCCATATACACTACAGACAGGATTATACAGAAAAAAAAAAAAATATATATATATATATATATATGGCAAAATTAGAGAGATCTGCTAATTGACAAAAGAGCTAATGAATGAACAGATAGTCCTCAAACACAGAAGTGCAAATGGCCTATGAGTGTGTTTAGAAGTGTTCAACATTGTTAGCCATTCAAAATTACTTCAAGATGCCCAGTCAGAATGGCACCAAGAAAAGATACAACAAATGTTGAATATAGGAAAATGGAAGTTATATTCACGGCTGGGAAGAGTGGAAATTACTTCAGCCATTACAGGACGCACAATGAATATATACCACAACGGGATTAATACAGCTGTAAAAGAAAAGGAACTTTGCAGGAAAATGCAGCAAACAGAAATGTAGAATATCACCTGAGCTAACGCAGAAAAATCACATGTTCTCTCTCCCATGTAAACTCTTATTTACAAGGGGCACAAGTATGGAGGCTTCAATACTAGAAAGTAGACCATGAGAAGAGAAGAAGGGTATTTAATAAGAAGGCAACAGGTGACATCAAAGTGGGAAAAGGATTATGTGGCAGGGCAGGGGCTTGGGGGGTGGAGGAGGGAGGTAGAAGGTTACAGAGGGAGACATGGGAACAAGAACAACCTTCCAAATTGTTTGAAAATGCTAATTTAAAAATTTTTTTAAATGTTACAGGCTATTGGGTCACACACAATGGGAAATAAATGTTTATAAAGGAACTGAAACAGGCACAGATGCCATGGCTCTGGGCCTCCTGTGTGTGTTGACATAATAGTCTGCATAACCATTAAGTTCCCGTCAGTCATTTAGTTTTGTAACATCTTTACACAGATGTAACCTTTTTTTTCCTGGAAACTTTGGTTTATACCAGACAGAATGTTAGATCCAGCAACCCAAAATATTCTCAGATGAAGGAAAACCAAGAGGACATTTTTTTTTTTTTTTGTCAGCAGCTTTGCCCTAATGAATGCTAAGCAAAGTTTCAAGATAAAAACAGTATCAGGAGGAAATTCAGAATTTTAAGAGCCAAGAACAACAACAACAGCAAAAGTTCTTTACACATGTGCAGGGCCATGCAACATAAAATGACAGCTGTGTGGGGTGAGTCTCACTGCAACATTGTGAAGCCCACCAGGATAGGAGCGTAAGACGTGGTGGTTCCTCTGCTTTTTCATGACGTGGGAAGATGACAATGCTCAAGGTGTACTGTTAAACTAGCTTTGGATTTTGTAACCTTCAGTGAGGTTTCTCAACAGAGCACAATCTACATCTTGACAACATATTCCTTACCATGGAGTGTTGTCCTGTGCACACCCTAAGTTCAAAAGGACTGCAGTTCTAGGTACTAAATACCAACAGCATCAGCCCTTGTTGGAACAAGAAAAGTCTTCCAACACTGTCTTTGCACAGTGTCAGACATTCTCTAGAGTACAAAAATCACCACCTCAAGGAGGTGCCTTATGTAAAGGAATAAGTAGGATTGAAAAATTAAAAATAAAAAAATGGAAATGACATGGTGTAAAGACTCCTCAAAAGAAAGCTACATGGCTGTATTAACTAAGACAACTAAAACATTTTTAAAGATTTATTTTTATTTAAGTGTATATGTATGTGAGCGTATGCCAATTAGTGTGGGAGGCCATGAGGCGCCTCCGATTGCTGGAGCTGGAGTTACACAGGGTGTTAGCTGCCTACCTAACATGTATGCTGTGAACTCAATTCAGGTGAGTCATCTCCTCAGCACCCAAAAGTAGGTTTTTAATCAGCTGGACTAATGTGATTTAAAAGCTGTAACTGACCAATAAAACATATAATAATCTTAAACAAGCATGCACCTAGCACCAGATCTTGAAAGCACATGCAACAAAACAGAAATCAAATGTGAAATTGACAAGGCCACTCTACACCACAACTCTTCTGTTTATAGAAAAGTGAATCAAAGAAAAGCTAAAAACACACTTAATACTGTCAACCACTGTGAGTGACCTAAACACTATTTACCCAAACCCAACTTGTCAGCTTTTTTTTTTTTTTTTTTTTTTGGTTTTTTGAAACAGGGTTTCTTTGTGTAGCCCTGGCTGTCCCGGAACTCACTTTGTAGACCAGGCTGGCCTGGAACTCAGAAATCCGCCTGCCTCCGCCTCCCAAGTGCTGGGATTAAAGGTGTGTGCCACCACGCCCAGCTAGAAAGTAAGTAAGTAAAATCATACCACATATATTCTCTTGTCAGAAGGTATTTTTTTTTCTTTTTTTGGTTTTTCAAGACAGGGTTTCTTTGTGTAGCCCTGGCTGTCCTGGAACTCATTCTGTAGACCAGGCTGGCCTCCAACTCAGAAATCCACCTGCCTCTGCCTCCCAAGTGCTGGGATTAAAGGCGTATGCCACCGCACCCGGCTAGAAGGTATTTTTTTAAAACAGTAACAGAAAGATATCTTTAAAATCTACCCACACTTTGTAGAGGCCCAATCACCAATGAGACAAAGAGGAAAATGTAACTCCTTACACAAAAACCAAAAGAGCAACTTCATTCAAGAATCATGTAGAACTGTGGTTGTCAACCTGTGTAGGTCATGACCCGAGTATCCAATGACCCTTTCACAGGGGAAGACCAATGAGAAAACACAGATATTTACATTATAATTCATAACAATAGCAAAATTACAGTTATGAAGTAGCAATATAATTAATTTTATGGTTGGGGGGGGGTCACAATATGGGCAACTGTATTAAAGGGTCACAGGATTAGAAAGGTAGAGAACCACTACCCTAGAGAACATGCCACATACTAAAAAGCAGAATGCTTTTCCTGATTCTTCAATTAAGAGCTATAGAGACTAGGAGACCTGATGACAATGACTAAACTAAGTGCTGACTTCTACCGGGTACCAGGCAGGCACTGCAGATGTCTATGCTCTGCAGCACTGAAGAGGATGTAGGGGTGGGGGTCATCTTTATAAACAGTTCTTACAAAAAATATAGCACACTTCAGATGACAAATGAGCAAAGGCAATTCACAAAGAAATACTAATGTTTAAGCACATTAGTACCTTAGCACTAGACACTTCAGTGCACGCATATGCTACACTCAGCCTAGGCAGTGAGCACAACACATTAAATCAGCACACATGCCTTGATCATTTAAGCTCACAAACACACAGGACAAAAAAAAAGTAAACTAGTAACTCACTCACAAAAAGAGATCTAGAAAGAATATAAATCTAGGAAGCCTTCCTGTGAGGGTGATCTTTGTGGTCTGCCTATACCCATGAGAAGAATGCCTCAAGAGAGGCTTGGCTGAAGAGGGAAAAACCCACTCTCAGTGTGTGTGGATTCATCCCATAGACTGAGATCCTACATGAAATATACTGGGTACCAACATTGTCTCTCTGCTTCCTGACTGTGGATACAATGTGGCCAAGAGCCTCACATTCCTCTCTCTCCCAATGAGGATACACCATACATACTGTTCAGGACCAAAATAAACACTTCTTTCTTTTTATCAGGTTTTAACAGCAGTAATGTTGTACTTACATATTAATTACTTAGTAATGTTGTTGTAATATTTAACTACTAAAGAGCAGAATTTTACCCATGGAATTAAACAGGTGTACAACTTTACCTAAAAAGAAAACCATAACTACACTGAGCTGTTTAAAAGAGCTATACTTTCCCTATATACATACTTTCTAGTATATAGGGAACTATATACTAGAAAGCAGTCAACTAATGAAGGTTTTAGAAAGAGGAGAGAGCAGAGGCCTTCAAGATGAGCAGGGATGTGCAAGTGCTGGGGATGAAGAGGTGATCATGGACAAGACACGCAGTACCAGGGAAGCATCAGAAAGGAGTTTTAGTCTCATTTCAAACTATTACTATTCATTAGAAGTTCTAAACCTGAGAATAATTGTTTCTAAAAAGGATTTAAAATGTGCTTTGCCTTGTTTTTCAAGTGGATAAAGTAATTCTCCTGCTATTGTCTGAGATAGGGGTTCACTATATAGCTCAGGCTGGCCTAAATAAAGCTTGAGACCTTACTGCCCCAGCCTCCTTAGTGGTAGAATAACAGACATGCACCGCTACCTACCATTTTAAAAGTAATTCTTAACATTTAACATGCTCAGTAGTCTTGGATGGACATTGTTCATGCTGGTGGGAATAGTGAACAATTTGTGAAGATTTATTACAAGCCTTCTTGTTACCATACAGTGATATACAGCTACTAAAGAGCAAAACTTTACCCATGGAATTAAACATGTGTATAACTTTACCTAAAAAGAAAACCGTAACTACACTGAGCTATTTAGAAGAGGAACCAAAGAAATGGAAAAGGTTATGATACCCATGACCAAAGACCTGGTTAATGTATCAGGGAGGGCTGAAGTGATGGCTCAGTGGTTAAGAGCACTTGAGGCTCTTGAAGAGGACCCAGGTTCAGTTCCCAGCACTCATGTGAGGCTCACAACTGCCCATAACTCCATTTCCAGGGAATCTGACACCCTCTCCTGGCTTCTATAGGCACCATGACACATAGTACATACGTACATACACACATGCAGACAAAGCACTGCCTTGTATATGATGGGCTGGTCCATGGCAGGAAAATGGAAAATTAATCATAGGAAAGGCAAGGCTCCTAAACCCTGCTGACTGAGAATCAAGAAGGGCTCACAAGATTAGGAACCTTGTGTTCAGTAAAAACATGTCTTGGTCTGAGATCTGCTTATATAATAAGGTAGTCCTTTGAACCTGTGAGCCATGCATTTATCTTATGAGCCTATAAACTATCAATGTACCTCAGAAACTACCTCATGATCTCATTCTTTTATTTGTTGGGATTTTGGATGGGGGAGGGTGGTAGTTTTAAGACAGGGTCTCTTGTACCCCAAACTGGCCTCAGACCACTATGTAGATATGTATGATCTTAAACTCCTGATCTTGTCTCCATATCATAAGCCCACCATGGTTTTAGCTGTATGGGGATAGAAATCCCAGCTTCAGTTTCACAGAAACTACCAACTAAAACACATCCCAACCTATGACCTCATTTCCTAAAGAAAGAATCCTTAAAGTTTACTAAATACATCCCAACCTATGACCTCATTTCCTAAAGAAAGAATCCTTAAAGTTTACTAAACACATCCCAACCTATGACCTCATTTCCTAAAGAAAGAATCCTTAAAGTTTACTAAAACTTGCTTTTTACTAAATCTTTTAATTTCTCACAATAATTTCAAAAGCCACAAAAATTATATAGATAGCTTTGAGAAACTTAAATGAGACTCCATTTCAAGAAGCCCATGACCATTTAAGGGCATGTAATACTACCTACCCTTTTCTTTAATTTCTTAGTATACATGTATAGACATATCCATATACATGCAGAGGTCAGAGGGCAACTTTTAGGAATTGGTTCTGTCCTTCCATCTCTTTGGGCTTTCAAAGCAAGTGCCTTGACCTGAGGAGCCCAATACTGTTTTATGTTTTTATTTATTTATTTACTTACTTACTTACTTATTTGTGCTTACATATGTGTGTCTGTCTGTGTGACAGTGTCTCACTATGTAGGCCAGGCTGACCTGGAACTTGGAGATCAGTCTACTTCTTTTGTCTTGGGATTAAAGATATTTGTCTGTCACTAAGTAGGATGTTTTAGGCCTGTCTTTCCTTACAAACAACTAGCTTAAATCTGTATTTCTACTTCACACTGACTTGGCCTGAAGTTCTCTTCTGCAGCCTAAGTCAAGCATCCGGACTTCTACAGAGCAGTATCTGCAAGGAGCTCCTGAGGCTACAGGCAACAGTGTATTACATTTTAGGTGATTTGGGGGGGGGGGGGGCGGATCCATGAAAGAGCCTGAAGAAAGTATTTTCCCTGAAAAGGTCCTTTTTCTTTCTACATAAAGTAGAAAAATGACTATTTATCCAAAATCCAATCAAACTTCAGAACACCAGTTAATATATATATATAAGATTTGAGTTTTGTTTTTGTTTTTTTCCACTGAGTTTCTCTCAGTGATCCTGTTGAGAAGGTCACAGTCTTACCAACTTTAACTCTAGAAAAGCATCATGAGGAGTTCAGGAGGCTGAGAAAATGAGCAACACCAAGTTTAGTACCCTAGACTTCAGAAATGTAGCCTTTGAACTGGCAAGCAATTTATTCCCCCTCCAAAGCAATTTTCCTATTGTATTGAAATTTTTACTTCAGTATTTAAAAACAATGAGATGATGAATAATGTATTTTTTCCCCAGAGGCAGGATAAGCATAGAATCCTAAGTGTCTTTGTTGCCTGGTGTCATACACACTTAATTGGTTTGTCACTCAAGAGAAATCAGCGTTCCCAGTAATTAAGTATAATTCTCAGAACATTTTTTTTAAATGAGTAAAAACAATGTGAACAAAGAAAACAGAAGCAATGACATGGACCCAAGTATACTGCTAATTCAAGGAGGAGGACATGCCACCTCAGCCGCTGCCACAGGCTTTCAACAGACTGCTCAAGTACTGCAGGGCATAGAGTTTCCATGACTGTAAGTGACGAAGGTCAAGGAATGGGCATCTTACACTTACACAGTATCTTAAGCATCTGACAGCTCTACTGTTTCTATCCCAATGAAAATATTGAGAATTTATATTAAAGTACATTAATCTAAAATGTATCTGGTGTTCAAATCTTTAGAATAAATAGCATAATTTCCTTTGCCTGCATACCAACAAAGAAGAAAAACAGCTCAGCCAGTAAGTGCTGTGCAGGGAACTGTGCATATGTCCTCCATCGAATAGAGCTGCACAGTGAAACAGGGTCAGCAAGGAGTCATTGCTAAGAGGCTGATGAGAAAACCGGCCTCCCCTGCCTCTAACAGTGGAGAGCAAAAAGGGCGCTAGGGCTGGAATGCTGTCCCCTACCATGAAAATGGCTTATGGAAGGTAGAGGCACAGTCAGTACAAAGAACTCACCAAATGCATGAAAAGACAAAGAGCTAATGTATAGAAACACAATGGTACCAAGCAACAGGAGAGTTTCCAGAGGTTATCAAGCCACTGAGGGGTTTGAAGTTGTTATTGCTTGGTCTCAGAATCATGGGCCATTTAAGAGGGATGTACATGTGGGTGAAGTGGCAGGCATCTCATTTGTTTCTGAGTCTGGTTGTTTTGGTAAGGTACCGTGCGTGGTCATAAGGGGCCCACATGTCTCCTCCGTAAGATCCCATGGGTCACTAGAGATCTGACACAACTATTAACATGTACATATTTGGCTTTTATTTTTCTATATACCCTCCAAATGTATGACAGCAGCCTAATGTCTATGCCTCAGTGTGAAGTGATGGGACCGTGTCTTAGGGTTTCTATTCCTGCACAAACATCATGACCAAGAAGCAAGTTGGGGAGGAAAGGGTTTATTCAGCTTACACTTTCCACATTGCTGTTCATCACTAAAGGAAGTCAGGACTGGAACTCAAGCAGGTCAGGAAGCAGGAACTGATATAGAGGCCATGGAAGGATGTTCCTTACTGGCTTGCTTCCCCTGGCTTGCTCAGCTTGATTTCTTACAGAACCCAAGACTACCAGCCCAGGGATGGCTCTGCCCACAATGGTCCCTCCCACCCTTGATCACTAATTGAGAAAATGCCTTACAGCTGGATCTCATGGAGGCATTTCCTCAAGGGTGTCTCCTTTCTCTGTGATAACTCCAGCCTGTGTCAAGTTAACACACAAAACCAGCCAGTACAGACCCTAACCAGGGATATTTCTGTCATGAGGGCACCCTCAAAAAGAGTGAATGCCAACAGATATGGGAGTGGCTCTCTCTTGGTCTTCTGACACACAGAAACAGCAAGAAGACATGCTTGGATTTATCTGCCTTACCACTGAACCACACAGCCTTTACAACTGTTAAGAAAGCAGTTTCTGTCCTTCGTACATTACCTAGACTCAAAACAGTCTGTTTTGTAGCACAAAATAGACTAAAACTAAAACTGAAGCAGTAATGACCAGTACTATCACCATCAAAGTAATTAAGGAAATGGTATCAGAAAACATGCCACAGTCTTGGTTGGAAAAAGCAAGGAACAATGAAAAAGACTAGCCCATCCCTTAAGGTGAGAAGTGACTAGAATCTTGAACTAGTTTTTTCTCCTCTCTCCTCTCTCCTCCTCTTCATTCCTCTCCCTCCCTCCTCTCTCTTGTCTTTTAAATATTTATTTCTTATGTGTATGAGTATTCTGTCTGCCATGCATGCCTCTGTACCACATGTATGCTTAGACCTCACAAACAAAGGCCACCTGAAGGCACTGGATTCCCTGGGACTGTAGTAACAGATGATTGTAAACTGCTATGGGATGCTGGGAATAGAACCCAGAGCCTCTGCAAAGAAGTCAGTGTTCCTAACCATTAAGTCATCTCTCCAGCCCCAATACATTAGTGATTTCTGAAAAGTTGTATAAGAAACCTAAAAATATTCTGGAATAAGAAAGTATACCAACACTATACATGGAAAGAACGTTTTGAGCTAGAATTAATAATATAATATCCAATATTAAATAAACACAATATAAAAACTTTAAGGCCTGTTAGCTCGGGACATAAATTCTAGTAGTCTATAATTGTTATGGACCCTATTATCAATTCTATCTTCACACTAATACTTTGAGATATATGAAAATAAATTAAACATGCCTATTCTAACAAGTGTAAAGAATTTCTTATTTTCAAAGTGATCTAAGGATCCCTTTCCAATGAAAATCTTTATTAACTTCTATAAACATTTCTGAAACTCCAAAGAAAATTCTGGGCCTGGAACCAGTAGAAAAGCATCACCTTAGCACTCATTGCTGAGACTGAGCACTACTAACACAGAGTTCTAGGCTCAATCCCCAACACCACAAACCAGCCAGACCCTTCAGCTGTAATTATCAAAGAAAAAAATCTTTATAATTACTATAGTAGTAATTATAAAACTTTTAAGATTCAAATGAAATTATGTATAGATCCTCAAAATAAGAAAGTCAGCATTATAAAAATCTGTGTTACATCTACCAAGAAACACTAATTTTTGCAAATAATCAGACAACACCCATCTGTTCTCAGCATGAGTCTCTTAAACAATGAAGTTTAGCTGTTATATTATGTCAAGTGCCTATACGCAAAGCCAGAGAAAACTCGAAGAAAAAGCACTAACAAACATGGACAAACAACGCCCTGATCTCTCTCTCTCTGTCTCTCTGTCTCTCTCTCTCTCTCTCTTTCTCTCTCTCTCTCTCTCTCTCTCTCTCTCTCTCTCTCACACACACACACACACACACACAGTGGAGGGGGGCGAAAAGAGGGAAGGAAAGAATAGGGTATGGGAAATCTCTTGAGGTCAGATCCCTGGGGCCTTCAGGCTTCAGTCACCAGACAAAGACTAGTGGGCATCTCAGATGGAAGCAAACAGGACACCCTGACCTCTGAGGTGTCAAAGCTATGCAAGAAACCTGGCCCTTCAAGACAGTGTCTTCCACATTCCCCACCTACTACTAACATAGTATCACAGGAAGTCTGGTAAAATGAATTAAATCTCATCACTTAAAACTCAGAATGTTCAGGATGCAATGAAAACAAAATAAAAGGAAAATCTCAAATTGAGTTAGAAAAAGAGAATCAGAGATGTTAACATCAAAATTACAGATAACAAAATATTCTGACATGAGTTTTAGAAAGCTATCATTAAAATAAAAAATGTTCTGCAGATGATAAACTGCCTGAATTCCACATGAGATACATAGCACCTGAGAAGAGGACGTGAAGACATGCAGGCCATGCAGGGCATTTGAGCTCATTATCCAGCCACCCCAGCCAGCTAGAGCGCCCAGATTCAGCAAGGAACCCTGCCTGGAAAAATCAGGGAGAGACTAAGCACAGCACTCAGGAAGCAGACGCAGAGCCAGGTGCACCTCTGCACTCAGGAAGCAGACGCAGAGCCAGGCGCACCTCTGCACTCAGGAAGCAGACGCAGAGCCAGGCGCATCTCTGCACTCAGGAAGCAGACGCAGAGCCAGGTGCATCTGAGTGTAAGGCAACTCGGTCTACATGGAGAGTGCGAGAACAGCCAGAGCTACATAATAGAGACCCTGTCTCAAAAAGAAGAAAGAGAGGGGGGTGGGGGGTGGCGGGTGGGGAGGGGTGGCAATCATGAACACATGAGTAAAGAATGGGAAAGCTAATCCAATGAAGAGAGCTAACAGGAAGAAGAACCAATTGAAAATTCAAAATGGAAAAGGCGGACTCAGAGCAGAACAGAAGGAAGATCTGGTTAACAAGACAGAACAGGAACTGCCCAATCTGAACAGGAAATGGACCACAAGCAAATGACACACTCAGGATCTGGGAAAAAAAACAAACAAAAACAAAAAACAACAACAACAACAACAAAACTCAAGAAAAGACTTTTGAAGTCTTACTAGGAAAGAAAAAAAGAAGAAAAAAAAGATAAGCCAAAAGAAACCCAAGCAAAACTGCAACCATCAAACTCCTGAGTTTTCCTTTAAAGGCTGTTGTGATGAGTGAAACAATTCAGCTGATAGCAGATTTCTCACAAAAGCTCAAGGAAGTGGTCTAACACTTTTCAAATGCTGGATGGACTGTCATTCCAATCGCAATACAGTTCTTCTTTTCCTCCAAGAATGTCTGCTGGTGGGTGTCTGAAACCATACATCACCAAACAATATACACGGTAATGATTTTTTTTACATACACTCTTGTAATACAATGTGTAACAATATATGTCTAAAAAGATGGCCAGATTCATGTCTTTTGTACTTGGAAATATTATCAGGTAAAATGGGAATCATTTAAGCACTGAACTTCCAGAACAGTCAACACCACAACAGTACAGAAAACTTCCAAGTGGTTGATCATTGGGTAATATAGAGAGAGCACAGAGGAGGTGGTTCACATCTCAGAAGGAAGGAGTAAGACCACTAGACTTCATAAATATTCAGAGCAGCACATAATTTTAAACATCTAAATTGTTTCTGTAAATTTCCATTTAATATTTTCAAACCATGGCTGTCTATAACCCATAAACCTGAAAGCATAGAAAGTAAAACTGTGAAGGAGACAGTTACTATACTTGTAAAATGAACCTTCAGAAATGATGGGAAAGCAGAAATATCCTCAGATGAAGGAAAACTAAATGAATGGCTACAGAATGTTTAAATGGAGCAGAAATAAGGAATTCTAGGATATCAGAAAATAAGCAGGCAAGAGGAAAGGCAAAAACTATAATCCAAGACTTCCTCTTCATGAGGTTTCTCATGAGAGAAAAAGTAGAAATTATAACTGTCAGATGTAGGCTTCCAAAAAATACATAAATGAAACATTTATATACTTTTAAAATGTAAAACTTACATATAACATTACAAGTCTATTACCAGAAAATGGATAAAAGAACATAAAGAGGCAAATCTTACCCTTAAAATATCAACAGTATACTGAGATGCATTATATGTATATACACTATAATAATGACCAGAGCTACCCTAAGTAATAGCTATACACAGAACTGCACTGAAAACCACTATACATTAGTCAGAAATAGGACTGGGAGTGCTAAAGACTAGTCTGGGCTATGTACTGAGTTCCTGGCTAGCCTGAGCTACAAAGTGAAACTATCTTTTTTTAAAAAAAAAAATTGTTCTATATACAAAGAACTCAAGAAACTGGACTCCAAAAATTCAAATAACCCCATTAAAAATGGGGTACAGATCTAAACAAAGAATTCTCAACTGAGGAATACCAAAGGGCTGAGAAGCACCTGAAATGTTCAACATCCTTAATCATCAGGGTCATGCAAATCAAAACAACCCTGAGATTCCACCTCACACCAATCAGAATGGCTAAGATCAAAAATTCAGGTGACAGCAGATGCTGGCGAGGATGTGGAAAAAGAGGAACACTCCTCCATTGCTGGTGGGATTGCAAGCTTATACAACCACTCTGGAAATCAGTCTGGCGGTTCCTCAGAAAACTGGACATAGTGCTACAGGAAGATCCAGCAATACCTCTCCTGCGCATATACCCAAAGTATGTTCCAACTGGTAATAAGAACATATGCTTCACTATGTTCATAGCAGCCTTATTTATAATAGCCAGAAGCTGTAAAGAACCCAGATGTCCCTCAACAGAGGAATGGATACAGAAAATGTGGTACATTTACACAATGGAGTACTACTCAGCTATTAAAAACAATGAATTTATGAAATTCTTGGGCAAGTGGATGGATCTGGAGGATATCATCCTGAGTGAGGTAACCCAATCACAAAAGAACTCACATGATGCCGGGTGTGGTGGCGCACATGTTGGCGCACACCTTTAATCCCAGCACTCAGTAGGCAGAGGCAGGCGGATTTCTGAGTTCGAGGCCAGCCTGGTCTACAGAGTGAGTTCCAGAACAGCCAGGGCTATACAGAGAAACCCTGTCTCCAAAAAAAAAAAAAAAACTCACATGATATGCACTCACTGATAAGTGGATATTAGCCCAGAAACTTAGAATACCCAAGATAGAATTTGCAAAACACACAAAAATCAAGAAGAAGGAAGACCAAAGTGTGGATACTTCATTCCTCCTTAGCATAGGGAACAAAATACCCATGGAAGGAGTTACAGAGACAAAGTTTGGAGCTGAGACAGAAGGATAGACCATCCAGAGACTGCCCCACCTGGGGATCAATCCCATAATCAGCCACCAAATACAGACACTATTGCATATACCAGCAAGATTTTGCTGACAGGACCCTGATATAGCTGTCTCTTGTGAGGCTATGCCAGTGCCTGGTAAACATAGAAGTGAACGCTCACAGTCAGCTATTGGATGGAACACAGAGGAGGAGCTAGAGAAAGTACCAGAGGAGCTGAAGGGGTTTGCAACCCTATAAGAGGAACTACAATATGAACTAACCAGTATCCCCAAAGCTCATATCTCTAGCTGCATATGTAGCAGAAGATGGCCTAGTTGGCCATCTTTGGGAAGAGAGGCCCCTTGGTCTTGCAAATTTTATATGCCCCAGTACAGGGGAACACCTGGGTCAAGAAGCGGGAGTGGGTGGGTTGAGGAGTCGGGCGGGGGGGGGGGGGGGGGGGGGGGGGGGGGGGGGGGGGGGGGGGGGGAGGAATAGGGGACTTTCGGGGTAGCATTTGAAATGTAAATGAAGAAAATATCTAATAAAAATTGTTTAAAAAATTGTTCAATAACCCAAAAGAACTCAAGAAAAGATCAGAAGAAACAGAAAAAAAAAATGCCACAAATAGGTTCTGATTATGGAAAATCAGCTTGAATATAAATGGTCTTAATATACCAATAAAAAAAAAACTAAGCAAGGCATAAAACATAAACTAACTAAGATATAGTGGTGTATACCTGTAATCCCAACACTCAGGATGTGAACACAGGAGGATAAGGAGTTCTAGGCCATCATGACCTACACTATCAGACCCTGAGGAGTAGAGGGAGGGAGGAGGAGGAGGAAACTGGGCTGGCAGGATAGGGGTGGAGATGATGCAGATAAATCCAAAGGTAACACTAAGCTAAGTGGTGGTAGTACAAATCTTTAATTCCAGCACTAGGGAGACAGGTGCAGGTGGAGCTCTGTAAATTCAAGGCCAGCCCAGTCTACAGAGCAAGTGCCAGGACAGCCAAGGCTGCACAACGAAACCTTGTCTCGAAAATACAAAAACAAATGAACAAAAGGAAGGAAGGTAACAGTATATAAACCTTAACCCAAAAAAGCAATAGTGACTATTCTAATATCTAACAGATTTCTGAACAAAGAAAATAATCAGAAATTAAGAAAATTAAATAATAAAAGCAGCGACCCAACACTTAAACTGTGAATCCTGAATACAAACCATCAAGCAGTAGAGCTTCAGAATATATAAAGCAAAAAGATCCAAAATATGACAAAATGAAATTTCCAAATAAGTTCCTAAGATTAATCAGTTACACAACTACTAGGCAATTACTCATCTGGTACCATTGAAAACAGGAAAAGGGTAGCTTGGAATATACTCCTCCAGGCAAGCACTCGGAAAAGAGCACCTTACAGAGGTTCTGTAATCCTCAGCCAATATTCCCATGAGAAACAACTATGAATCACCAGTGTAAAGATGAGGATGGGGGTATAGAGAAAGATATGGGCCCGATTCAAACTTCCAGGACCAAGATCCAATTCAGTTCTCTAACGCATTCCAACACTTGCCCTGTCTCTCAGAACAGCCAAGAACCAGACTTCCAACAGTTCTCTTACTGCCTATCCTGATGGCCCTTAAAGCATACTCGATACCTCATTTTCACAAAAAGAATAAGGCTGGGTGTGGTGATGTGCCCCTTTAATCCAAACACACTGGGGGAGGCAAAAGCAGGAGGATCTCTATGACTTCGGGGTCAGCTTGGTCCACAGAGCAAGTTCCAGGCCAGCCAAGGATACACTGTGAGCCCGTCTCTAAATAAATAATGTTCAACCCAAAAAAAGTATTATTATTATTATTATTATTATTATTATTATTATTATTATTTGGTTTTTCGAGACAGGGTTTCTCTGTGAAGACTAGGTATTATTATTATTATTATTATTATTATTATTTGGTTTTTCGAGACAGGGTTTCTCTGTGTAGACTAGGCTGGCCTCAAACTTAGAAATCCACCTGCCTCTGCCTCGCGAGTGCTGGGATTAAAGGCGTGAGCTCTGATTCGGAAGAAACTACTCAAGTGAGCTCGGTATTTTTTCTTCTTCTATATATTAGGGTGTTTCTTCAGTGTGTCTACAACAAAATTAAAATTTAGCAACTATAAGGTAACTCATTTTAAAGTTTCTTTGATAAAGCACAGTATTTTTCCCCCCTTTGGGTAAGAAACTATGTGAGTATGAGACTTCCAGTTAACACAAGGTCTGGACATTCCACTGCATTGCTAAACCATGGCCCCACTAAACAATCTAGCCTCTCTAAATCTTCACTCTTCCAGAACATCTCCTGTCAACAGAAAGTCCTGTGTACACTCGTGGCTAAGTATAAAGTGGGCCTAACAAGCGCTCCACATCTGGAAGACTCAGCGCTGCTCTGCCAGGCGTGTTTGTCACCCTCGCTATGGTGAGTGGCACCTGTCACACCGGCCTGCTCGCCCACACAGTAAGTTTTGGGGCTCCTGAAGCGACGGGAGAGGCGGGAGGCGTCTCCGAATCCCCGGGCGTGGCTCGGCCCGTGGTCCCGGGCTCTGGAATCCGCGGCCCGCCCGCGCCTGGCTAGAGGCTCCGTGCGGACCGTGGGCCGGCAGGGAAGCCCCTCGGAGCCGGGAAGGGTCGGTCCCGCCGTTACCTGCCGCGCCGGTCGGCACCGGGCCCGGGCCCGGCGGCGCTGTAGTAGGCCGCACGTCTGTGGCTGGCTGCGGCGGCCGCCGCGCTGCGCACGGGGTACAGGGGAATCTGGTCCGCCATGCTCCGGCCTGCCCGCCCCTCTAGCCTCAACTCGGCGGAATCTCCCAGCCGAGTCCACTCAGTTTCCCTTCAGGGCCGAAGCACCCCAGGGCGGCGCCCCGCCCCCGCGCGGCGCCCTCTGATGGCGTCACAGAACCGCGGAGGATCGTTCCGGAGGCGTGGCTACGATAGGCCCCGCCTCCATTGGCGTTGCCTGATGACTATTTTGAAAGGGGAGGCGCTATGGTGCCCTTAAGCCCCGCCCCCATCTTCTTACCAAACTTTGATACTTTGAAATTGTGGTGCTAGTGGCTCCTTGTTTCTTCTCTCAGTCTCTCTCCATCTCTGTCCCTGTCCCCTGCCCTCCCCCACCCCCGACTGATTATTAACCCCACTTTGTACTTAGGCAGACCTTTACACAATACTGTGTGGACAGATGGTCTGTAGGGTAGAATGAAGATTTAGAGAAGTTAAACTGTTTAGTGGGGCCATGGTGCAGAAATGCAATTAAAACGTTCAAACCTTGCTTTAAGTGGAAGTCCTATACTCATATCGTTTCTTACCCAAAGAAAATAATACTATGCTTTATAAGATAAATTTTAAAATTGAAGGTTATGTTGTAGTTACCAAATTTTAATTTTGTTGTAGAGGTATTGAAGAAACAACCCTTAATACATAGAAGAAAAAATATAAATCTCAATATCTAGTTTTTCCTTCTCTCTCTCTCTCTCTCTCTCTCTCTCTCACACACACACACACACACACACACAGACACACTACCTCCTCCTCTTCTTCCTCCTCTTCCTCCTCTCTCTCCAAATCCTCCTCACAACTCACAAAAGACCTTGCAACTGGGCCCTCCTCACCTGAGCACTCTAGCCTAGCTGTTCTACACTGTCCACGGGGGCACAACTCCATTTCTTGGAAGCCCAGCTACAGGAGTGAAGGTGCATGCAGCCCACAATTTCAGACTCAGGTAGGATCCACACATGAGGAAACTCCTGCCTTGGCCCATTTCAGATCTGAACTCATCCCAGTACCTAAGGACTAGCCTTCATTTTCGAAGGCACATCGTGAAAGCCACTTCCCTTGCTGACCTAAAGCAGACCTTCAAGAGTTGTGAGACTACCTGCAGTCTCCCACCTGCCTCTGCACCAGGGTTCATTCCTCTCCTGTGATCAGTCTCCCCGTGCTCCCCTTTTATGTTGTTGGTTATCTTTGCCTGCTCTGAGTCACTGTGTTGTATAGAATAGGCAATTTCAGGTTCTGCCTAGCCCTGAGCAAATGCATTTGACAAATCAAGGCCCTTGACATAAGGGATTCTGCATCTTGTTTATAAGGCTAAGCACCCGCCATCTTCCAGCACACCAGGAGGCAAAAACTGGTCATTTATTTTATGCCAATAAATAATGACACCTTTAAAAATACCAAACCAGAGCCGGGCAGTGGTGGCATATGCCTTTAATCCCAGCACTTGGGAGGCAGAGTCAGGTGGATTTCTGAATTCAAGGCCAGCCTGGTCTACAGAGTGAGTTCCAGGACAGCCAGGGCTACACAGAAAAACCCTGTCTCAGCCGGGCATGGTGGTGCACGCCTTTAATCCCAGCACTCGGGAGGCAGAGGCAGGCGAATTTCTGAGTTCGAGGCCAGCCTGGTCTTCAAAGTGAGTTCCAGGACAGCCAGGGCTATACAGAGAAACCCTGTCTTGGGGAAAAAAAAAAAACTGTCTCGAAAAACAAAAACAAACAAACAAAAAAACAGGAACAACAGGCACATGTACTTATCAGTCACATCTAAGCCTCCACCTGGGATGATAAAAGGAACACCCCAAGACCAAAATATGGCAGGCATGATTTAAGGGCCCTCATCTAGAAAACTGCCTTAGCAAAGGACCTCTGCCTACATCCCTAGCTCCAGAGGATCCAAGACAGTTCTCCAGATTGTTATACGCAGAGCATTGGCCTGCTACCCCGACCTCCATCAAAGAACTCTGCTGTTTTGAGCACTTCTGGGTAGGATATGCCTTCTTATGTAGCCCCCACAAAGGTTCCACCTCCCACTTAAGAGTTTTTCTTAACTTTAGACCTTCCTTTGCCATGGAGAGAGAGGGAAAGGGCATATGAATGAGTGTGACATGTGATGTGTGCTCTGAGAGTTAATGTTGGTGAATTAAGAAGATGTGGCATTTCATTTTGATTGTCTGATTGATATTGAAAACCATCTGGACATTCACTGAGAAGTTTAACTGAGCTGGGAAAACCTATCCAGAATATGGGTGGCACCATCCATGGGCTGGATGGAGTCCAAGGTGAAGGAAAGGATAACATAAGTAGAGGGTCAGTGTTCTCTGTGTGTGTGTGTGTGTGTGTGTGTGTGTGTGTGTGTGTGTTCCTTTTCACTATGGCCACCATAGCTTGAGATGCTCTCACAGTAAAACAAAGTCAAGCCTTAAGTTACATATATTTTTTTAGGTATTTTTGTCTCAGCAAGAAAAGTTAAAACAAATGGGCATAAAAGAATCTGGTTTCCATAGGCCATCCGGCAAGTAAGATTAAGGTGACATGGTAAGCCGCAGCCAGTGAGACTGGCCTACATTGTGAATCCAGTGTTGTTTGCTATAGCCTGACATGGAGAAAGACCCGAGGGCATCCATCTAGGTTTCTGACACAGCACAGCTCATTACACTATTTCATTTCTTCCTTGCTCTTCTTTTTCTACAAAGAAACATGTTAAGATTTTGCTCTCGTTTCAAAAATATGGCTTTTCACTAGTATAGTTGGACAATTAAGTCTCCAGAGAATTCTGAGTTGTGTTTGCTGGTTTGTTCATTTTTGTTTGCTTCCCCAACTTATAATTTACTTTCTGAGTAAGTATGTGGTCATGTCTCCAAGCTCTACATACTAACTGGGTAGGCTTGATATCTAAAGATAAAGAATGAGGAGATAGTCTTACATCAGTAAGTAGTGTGGTCCAGGGAGCACCTCAGTGGAACCTGAGATGTGTTCTCAGATATTGAGTATAGTGACTGACACTTCTTACAAGACACTGATAGGACTCTCTAGTGCCCAGCTTCTTAAAACTCGGGCATATAATGGCTTCATATAATGTAAAAGTCATGGAATCTTTGAGACCAGTAATAGCTTTCTGACTGTTTGACAACCAAAAACTAATTCAAAAGCAGTGAATCTGAGAAGTTTTGGGCAGTCCTGTGCTGTATCAGGTGACTTCACTGCAGCCTCGTGTCTGAACATGCACCATGTGACCTTTGCACATGTCATGCCAAGCAGTGCCAGTGAGCATCATGTAAAGCATCTCAGGGCAGAACTGCAGTTTTTACTATACATACAAAGTTCTCTGTTCCTATGGGATCACAATGGTTTAATTAGAAACATTATCAGTATTGATGATTATAAAATCAAGCTATCGATCAACTCTGGGAATTTTTGAAGGTGCCCTGTGGCCTGCAGTATCCGATCCTCCAACAGTACTTAATTCTTCAGGAAACTGAACTGCATCTCCCAATTGTGTGTACATTTTCTTCCATGTTTATAATTTTTATTCATATTCACCTGTAAGAATTGTTTGTTAAGAATTACAAGTCGCCATCAGTAACTGTTTCACTTGGACACCTACCTTATGTTCCTGTTGTGTTAGGATTCTCTCGCAGTGGTTCCCAGCCTTCCTAATACTTCCTAATACTGGGACCCTTTAATACAGTTCCTCTTGTTCTGGTGGCCCCCAACCGTAAAACATTTTTTATTGCTACTTCATTACTGTAATTTTGCTATTACCATTATAAATCATAATGTAAATATCTGTGTTTTCTAATGATCTTAGGCGGTGCCTATGAAAGAGTTTCTTTTAATTTCCAAAGGGGTCATGACTCACAGGTTGAGAAGCTCTGTTTTATATTATAAAGAGAATTTATTGGATTTGCTTGCACAGTTGGGACTAGGTAATATAGTCATCTGCACACTACAGAGCCTAGAATCCTCTAGCTGCTCAGTACATGAGGTTCTGTGCACGCACAGCCCCAATATGACACTAAAGACCTAGTAAATTATTGAAGCTGGAAGTCTGTCAGTGAAGACGGCAAGGTAGCAACAGAGGTATAGACTCCAGAAATGAAGACAAAGGCAGACAGACAACTGGCATGCCTTTTCTTCATACCTTTTTAATTTCTGGGCTGAGCCAGAAGGTGCCACTACTCAGGAAGAAGAGCTCTGCCTCAGTGAACCCTTCTTAAAACTGGGCACACAAACATGCCCAGAGGTCTGTCTCATTAAACTCCAGATCCGATCAAACTAGCTATCAATATTAACCACCACATCTACACATGCAGGAGTCATGAGAAAGAGTCAGGGCAAAGTGGTCAGGACTGGCAAAAAGTTAAGAAGCAGTGTTGTAGGGGGTGGTTCTGCATTTGGGAATCTGCATGGGAACCCTGAAGGTCCTGTTTTCCAATTATTTCTTGATTGACCAATAAAATTGCTAAAGGCCAATGAGCTGGGCAAAATAGGCAGGACTTCCAGCCCCACCCCACCCCCACAGGCAGGCTAGCAGATGCAAGGGAGGAGAGAAAGATTCACCAAAGGTTAAAGGAAGAAAGAGTCACCAGCCATGTGAGATCTCAGGCAGAGTTGCTCTGGGCCATTTCCCCAGTCATTGGTCCGTCTCCTGACTGGGTCTGGGGAAGCAGGCAGGAGATTAGAGACCAACTGAGCTGAGGGCAGATTTAGGGTGCTGAACTGGGATTGAAAAGAAGTTCAAGATAGCCAAGGAAGGCCATTGAGCTAAAGCATATCAAAAAGTAAGGTGTGTGTGTGTGTGTGTGTGTGTGTGTCTTTCATCCTCAGATCCAAAGGAACCTGGGTAGGGCTGAGAGTGAGGTCCACACAGAGTTTAAAGTGGGGTAGTAGGAACTACATGCTACACCCATCTCTAGAGAAATAGGACCATAGGTGATCTGTAGGGATAGGTATATGAAGAGAGATGTATGACAAGGAGCAGTATACTACCTCATGTGGTTATTGAGCCTGACAAAGAGCAGGACCTGTGAGGCTGCCAGCCGGAAACTCAGAAAGCCCAGTAAGATCATCCAAAGGCTCAGGGAGGCCGTGGAGTGGGGTTAGGGCTGTATCTGAAGCCTTGAAAACCAGAAATTCCACAGACAAAGAAGACCAATATCTAGTTCTCATAGACAGAGTGAATTCAGCCTTCCTTGGCCTTTTGGTTTTAGGTACACACTGGTATATAAGATGATGTCCGCCCCCATTGGAGAAGGCCATCTGCTTGACTCAATCCACTGAGTTAAATACTCCTCTTCTCCAGAGGTAACTTCAGAAAAGGAGAAATAATGTTTGCCAGATATCTGTGCATATTAGTCAGAGTAAAGACTCAAAATATGTGAGGAAAAAAAAACCTAGGAGAAGGATTTATTTTGGCTCTCAGTGGTAGAGATTCACTTCATCATAACAGTAAGGAGGCAGAGGAAATAACTCACACCCCGGGAGACAGGATGCAGAGAGAGAGAGAGAGAGAGAGAGAGAGAGAGAGAGAGAGAGAGAGAGAGAGAGAGAGAGAGAGAATGACTTTATTAACAGGATATCGCCTCCCTTCTCCCTTTGATTTCATCAGGGACCCCTACCTAGACAATGCTGGCATCCACATTCAAAGCATCTAGTTAAGCTACTCTAGAAATGCCCTCAAGGGTCCATGTACAGGTGTGGCTTATTAATCTCTCAGGCTCCCCTTAATCCAATCAAGCTGGCAATCAAAATTAACCATCACACTGAGCCTCCCATGGCTTCACTGTACACATAATTCAGTCCTCGGATTACATGTTAAAAACAAAACATAACAGACAACAAACCACAGGAATGAAGGACAAATACCATTCATTTTGAAAACAGCCAACCACAGAACCACCTTTCTTTGGGATGTCACCAAATTTGCATTGTCCTTTTTAATCAAGGACTGTCAAGTATACCCAAGGCCTGTGGGACCGTGTCCCATGCTTCACAAACTCCTATCCCAACTCCCTCAGACTGTCTCTGGATGACCTGCTTGCACTCTACCCAGCTCTGCCCACCCATCAGTTCACCCCTACGGAACAAGTCCAGCCCCGATATCTCTAAAACAGCCTTTGTGAAAGCTCCCAGTTTGGGTTTGATATTTACTGCAATGATTTACATCTGTTTTATGTCAACTTAACACAAACTAAAGTCATTTGAGAGGAGGAAACCTCAACTAAGAAAATGCCTCCATAAGTTCTATTTGGAATGTTAAATGTCTCTGCAGGATCCTGTTTGGACATTTGGTCACCAGTTGGTGACACATTGAGGGAGGCTTTGGGAGCTCTGGGGTGTGTGCTGGCTTGTTTCTCAGCTATCTTCCCCACTAGCATGGAGCTCATTCTCCTCAGAGCTATAGGATCATCTCACTACCAACCTGTCCTTTGTCTTCTTCTAAAATCAAGTTCTTTTTTCCATTCTCTTTCCTTTTGTAGATTTCTTCTCAACAACCAATTTCTTTATACTCATTTAAGGAGTTGATGAATGGATTGAAGCTAGTGGACCCAGTCTAGTATATCATGTTCAATCAGATATTAAAAGAAAACAAAACAAAACCTGGTGAAAGAATTCATTTTAGCTCATGGTTTTTAGAGTTTCACTCTGTGGTCAATGGATTCCATCACTTTAGACGAAAGAAGGGGCAAAACATGTTGGAAAAAGCATGTAGCAGAAAAGGCATCTCACTTCACAGTAAGTAGACACAGGGGTGGGGAGACAGAGACAGAGACTGAGATGGAGAACCAGTGACTCTACTTACTTTCCCAAGCCTCTACCTACATGACCAACAGAAATGATGACAGCTGATAAAATTGAGGTTTTGTCTTTTACTGTCTATTTTAATGCTATGCTCTGGCCCAGAAGACCTGGAATCTGCACATAGCCCATGGGACATGCCCCCCAAGTTGATTCTGAATGGAGAATAAAAATGCTGGCAGCCAATAGATGGGCAGAAGAAACATAGGCGGGCTTGTGGTTTCAAGGGCTTGAAGAGACAGGACCATGAGGAGGGAAGTCACCATGGAATAAGGGAAGAATGAACAGGAGGAAGAAGGAGAAGCTACCATGGGCTAAGGGCCAAGAGAACGTGGTCCAGAGGGCTGCCCAGTTAGAGTTCAGCACAGCCCAGATGGAACATAATAAATAGTCAGTGACAACTTGAGGTCATTGACAGGAAATAGATTCTAACAGCATGGAGGATAGGCAGCTGTCTAGCTATTTGCTGCCTAAGGCATATTAAAATTATAAAGGCTGCATGTGTCTTTCATCTGGGAACATAAATGGTCTAAGGTGGGGAAGAAGCCCTGGGCTAGGATTATTAACATTTATTACTAGAAAAAAAAAAAAGATGTGTATTCCTGTTTGGGAAGATACTCCCTGTTCTCAACCATCCCTAAGCTGAGTATTTGGCTATTTGGTTTTAAGACATGTGGGTACCACCTAGGAGGCTCCCCACTATCAGGTGTCCTACTCTTGTTACTGGGGCAAGTGGCTCCTCCAAGCCTCTCTTCCCTCCCATAGTTCCCTAAGCATTCAGAGGTAAGTTGGGGTGAGGGGTTGGAGATTGATCCTCAGATTCCCCACGACTTCCTGTTACCTATTTGCCATAATAGTAGGTAGAAGGTGCTGGAGCTTGTGATCTGGTGCCCATTACATCTCCCTGAGCTGTCAGGGTTCGACTTTTAGCAAATGTTGCAGGAATAAATAACCCTACATACATGTCCACAATACTGTGTGGATGACTGCTTTCCACATTAATAGCTCTGGTCTCCTACTTTGTCCAGCCATTATCCTGTGAAAAGCAAACCTCACCTTCCTCACTCCGGTACCCTTGCCCACTTCCACAGGCAGAGATGGAGGTCTCAGGGACATTCTGAGTACGGCATATCTCACCCCTCTTGGTCAGTCTGACCTCACGTTTACGGTTGATCCCACTCATCTTTAAAGATGAGGAACACTCCATCGGACGCCTCCTAATTCATAATTTATAGGTGTCTCATTCATAACTGCTTCCTCCCCACTTTGAACTCACCAGCCGTGCAGGAGAGGAGGGGCAGCAATTACTCATGATAACTTTATTAGCTATAATTTGCATTTATCTTCTGAAAGGACAGAGTGATGCTTCTGGGAGCTGTATATTAAATCCAAGGGCTTATACTTGACCCTGCCCTGATTCATTCCACACACAGCAGTGTCCTTTTTCTGTCTTGAAAGATGGCTACAATTTGTCACTACACAAATTATACTGTACTTGATGTTGACATTCTTTTATCAGATTAAATTACTTGGACCTATTATGCTGGATGCAATTTCCATGAAAATTTCATATTGTGAAAATCTTAGTTTAAGACTGGAAGAAGTGAATAGAAAAGCCAGGCTCTGTTTCCAGGGATGGTCCCAGAATAAACCAGCCTTTTGTGCCTTCCAACTTGCTGCATGGTTCCAAAGTCCAAATAACAGACCTTGTCTGGATCTGGGGCTAGCTGTGTAATCCTGCATACAGGGACATACCTGTTCATATCTGCATCTTCCTAGGCACTGGGAAAAGCTTTGGGTGGCTGATCTCTCTCCAACTCCAGCTGGAAAGCAGGAAGTGATGTCAAAACTTTAATTGGATCAGTCTTTAGAACTTAATCACAAAAGCTTAAGAAAACATGTTATTGACATAATTTCACCCACTATTTCCAAAATAAAACCAGTGCAGTAAGTTCCATATAGCACTTTAGCAGATACATGGTTGTTACAAGGGGAAGCCAGGACACCTGACTCTCTCTCTCTCTCTCTCTCTCTCTCTCTCTCTCTCTCTCTCTCTCTCTCTCTGTGTGTGTGTGTGTGTGTGTGTGTGTGTGTGTGAGAGAGAGAGAGAGAGAGAGAGAGAGAGAGAGAGAGAGCTAGCTTATATGTCAGGCTTGGCAACAAGTGCCTTTTCCCACCAAGCCATCTTACACATCTTTAGTCCAGTGTTTGATTATTCGCTTACAAATAAACAAGTTTATATGGAGCAAAATAAAAAATTCATGTTACAAAATAATGTATGCTGGTATTAGCAGTTTCCTTCGTGTTAGAATTCAAAATTTTCATATTAAAGTGAAAGGCTTGGTATGTCAATTTCAGATACTTTATAACAGGAGATGTAAGACTTACTTATACCAGATATTGTCTGCTCCTACAGTAGCAGTGTGAAAAGCCCAAAGCCAGGCTACACTGGAATACTATTTGTCAAATCATTAGATTGCTTCATTTCCTACCTTAGCTGGCTAATTGTAAATGTTCTCACCTGTAATTTCAGAACTCATTTTTTTGTTTATGTTTATGCTTTGAATGTTTAGGTTTGGAATAAAGCTGAAGGCAGCTCGAAGTAGAGAGGGTATGGTACAGTCAAACTGCAGCTTAGATCAGCTTGTGTGTGGCTCTGGATTTGCTGAGGTCCAGAAGTCAGAGTGGATGATCCCTTGTCTTCCTTCAGCAGCATCTGAAGATCTCACCTAGAGGGAATGTTTGAGCATCCCATTCCCAATTTCAGGTCCATCTCATGATCCCCTGGGCTTAGGAAACTTCCCAGAATTCATATCTGAACTAGCTGGCTACCACAGACCCTGGCACACCTACCTCTTCTGCCCTTCAAATCTGGGATCCTATAGTCTTAGGGAACACACAGAGGCAGCTCACCTGGCAAGCCTCTCACGAGACTAGACACATGCTCTGGCCAGCCATTCCTTTGAACTTCTACTCTTTGTACTGAAATGGTTTTGAGCATGTGTGTTTGTGTGTGTGAAGATACATATGTGTGCATTTGGAGCTTCATTTCAAGTATCATTCCTCAGATGCCAATTTGAGTTTTTGAAATAGTGTCATGGAGGTCTTTGAGTAGGCGAGGCTGGCTTGGCATCGAGCTTCAGGAATCTGTCTGACTCTGCCTCACCAGAGCTAGGGTTAGAGGAGCACACTACCCCACCTGAAGTGTACATGGATGCTGAGCAGCAAAGCTCAGGTTCTCATGTTTACATAGCATACACTTTACCTGTCTGAGAAATGCTTCTAACAATAGAAGCATAAGACCCCAGAGAGTATGAAGAGTTATTTTCTGACATTGTTCAAAGAGGGCTGCTACCAATGTCAAGTTTGGAGGGCTAGCATGGTTTAGCGTCCAAGAGAACACTGTGGAAGAGGACACCAGAGTTTGTTCTTCTGGGTCCCACTTGCCCATGGCGAGCTTTCAAGCCTGTTTTAGCTCTGAGTGACAATTTTCTCTCTTTTTAAAATTATATTTGCTTATTTAGTGTGTGCATGCTTGTGTGCACCTCCACGGGTGTATGTATGTTGAATTGTATGATGGGTCTGTGCCCTGGCACATGTGTGGAGGTCAGAGGACAATGCATAGGAATGGGTTCACCATGTAGAATCCAGGAATCAAACTCAAATGTTAGGATTAGTGGCAAGTGTCATTATCCACTGAGTTGTCTCGACAGCCAGTGCGTCCACTTTCCTCTTTTTTTCCTCTCTCTTCTTTTAATGTTATATGTCTGTATGTTTGCTTGCCTGCGTGCAAGTTCGGGGATAGAAGAATCAAAAGGAAGGTGTCAGATCTCCTAAGACAGAAGTTAATAGATGGGTGTGAGCTGTCTGTCATGGGAGTGCAGAGACTCAGACCCAGGTCCTCTGGAAGAGTAGCCAATGTCTTAACCATCTCTCTAGAGCTATATTCATCTTCTTGTCCAGAAAGTGGGGCTGATCATAGCAGAGACTTCAGAAGATTTATATGAGAGTTAAATAAAGGCATGTGCATGGCGTTTAGCCCGGTGCTGACTCATTAGCACATGGAGAATGAGCTGCAGTGGTTAGCTGAACACACCGAGTCATCTGCAGGACTGAGTCTCCTCTCCTGTTTCTTCAGCTGGGAGAGCTGGGATGCAAGGAGTCATGTCACACATCAAGCCTGCCTCACAAGAAACAATAGACAGCAAGACAGGGTGTCAAACTGACATTATAGTCAGTGGACTGCATGGATGTTCCCCCAGAACCTTAGAATTATAGTAATACCCACTGTGATTAGAGTGTGCACCCAGTCCCTCCTCCTCTTCCTTTATCAAAAGTTCCTGATACTCTCTGAATATTTCATCACTCCAAGCTTCTCACTAATGCTCAACACTTCCAAAAGGGGGAAGGAGAGCTCTCTCCTCTCAATGGCAACAAAACCTCAACATTAAAAAAAAAATCCTCATTAAAGAATATTAATACTCATGGATTAAGAAAAACAAAAGGAGAAATTGTCTGGAATAAATTTAGATCACCCTTTGATTCTGTCCACTGAAACGTACAAATGACAGCTCCACTAAACAGAGGTGGTGTGGATCAGAAGAGGGTTCCGGCTCCCAGCCTGGCCTTTCTCCCCTGCCAGCCTCAGGTGAGGCGTTCGACTGTCCTCAGCCTGCATCTAGAGAACTGAGCGGTGGGGACTGGCACTAAATTTATATTCCAGTGCTACACAAAAGCACAAAAGCACATGCTAACAAGTCTTCCTCCCCAAGAGAAAAGAGGATATCATCAACAGATCAGACACCTGGAGAGCTGGCCTCAGCCTTTGCTGCAAGAGGCCCTGTGATTTCAAAGGAGAAGCACAATGAAAATACATGATTATGCCTTAGCTTGAGTTTCTATTGCTGTGATAAAACACCATAACCAAAGCCAACTGCTGAGGCAGAGGTTTATTTCATAGAACAGCCTGAGTCTATCATGCAGGGAAGTCAAGGCAATAACTCAAGCGAGGGAGGAACCTGGAGGCAGGAACTGAGCAGAGACCATGGCAGGCTGCTGTATGCTGACATGCTCCTCATGACTTACTCAGCCTGCTTTCTTATATGGGGGGAGCAAGTCTTATAAGCTTTCTCTCTTAGAGCACCAAGGACCACCGACCTAGGGGGTGGCTCCATCCCACATTGAGCTGGGGTCTTCCACATCAATCACTAATCAAGAAAATCATCCACAGACTTGCCAACAGGCCAGTCAGGTAGGGGCATTCTCTCAATTGAGGTTTCTTCTTCCCAAATGACTCTAGCTTGTGTCAACTTGACATAAAACGAGCCAACACAGGTTATATGTGAATGTTGTGTCTACTGTTACTGGCAGAAGCACCTTCAGACGCAGCGGCAGTTGCTGCTGTCCATACCAAATGTTTAGACTTCTAAATTGTATTCTCAGTGAGCAGTAACACTAAAGAAATACAAAGAAACCATTTTGTCTTTTCCCTTCCTGCCTCCCTTCCTGCCTTCCTGCCTGCCTGCTTTGTTTCTTTGTTTCTTTCTTTTCTTTCTTTGTTTTCTTCTCTCCCTCCTTCTCTCCTTCCCCTCCCTTCCTTCCCCTCCCTCTCCTCCCCCCTCTTTCTTCTTTCTTTTTCCTTTTCCTAGTTGCTACTGCAGATAGTCACCAGGCCCATGAATAGCCAGAGCACCTGAGAAGCATCTCACTATGAAAGTTAACTTCAGTTGTCAGCTTGATTGGATTAAAGAGAGCCATTGGGTGTTGTCTATGAAAGCATTTCTAGAGAATATTAACTAATTCAGGAAGGCCTGCCCGGACTGTGGTTGACACCATCCAATGACCTGGTATTTAGACTACATAGAAACAGAAAAAGTAAAAAGCCGACCGAACACTAGTTTCTTCTACCCTATCCTTTCTAGACCAACCATTCTCAACCTACAAGTTATAACCCCTTTAGGAGTCACATATAAGATATTCTCTATATCAGATATTTATATTGCCATTCATAATAATAGCAAAATTATAGTTATGAAGTAGCAATGAAAATAATTTTATGGTCGGGGTCACCAGAACATGATGAACTGTACTAAAGGAAGGTTGAGAATCACTGATCTAGAATGATCCACCCAGATGTGGGCAGGTTCACTCTTCTGTAGCCACAGACAAGAGTGCCTTCTGCCTCCATGCCTTCCCTATCCTGTTAGACTACCCATTAAGCTGGGAATCAGACTGAGCCTTTCACCTCAATTGCTTCTCTGTGGATATTTGGTGACAGCAACGACAAAAGCAATTACTGCAGTTCAAAAAGTCAAAAATGCCACAGACGCAGGATCCACAGCTTTAAAAATACATCAAGAAGCAAGAGAGCAGTGTGAGAGCACTGTTCTTGCTCTGGGAAGGGTGGGGGGTCTGCTCACATGCGTGTGTGCTATAGAAACCCGGGGAGGAGAGGTCAGCAGTCCTGAGATTGGGGGTGGCTTCTCCGATTGTCTGTTGAATTACTTGTCACATTTCCTATAATAAATGTAAACAACATCACAGTCAGCCACAGAGAGATCCCAAATAAAGTTTTATCAAGAAAATTTTTTTTCATTTGAATCTCCTAGTTAGACATACAGTTTAAGTCCAGATATCCTATGGAGGAAACACACTTTGTGTTAGCGGCTCTAACATAAACAGTTGCACTATTCTAGATCCTAGGGGCACCGCAGGGTCTGTAGACAGGCTTGTAGGTCCTTCGTAAGTCTTTTCAGGTCATTTTTTCCCACAGGAAGAAATAGTATTCAGCCATTAAAAAAAAAGAAGAAGAATAAAATATTCACCCTCCACAACACAATTGGTGTGCCTCTTAAAGGAACCAGTCACCAAAGGTCACATCTGGATGGTTTGATCTGGGTGGGTTATCTCTACCAGGGAAAGCCACACAAAGAAAGCAGATTAGCACTTGCTTAGGGCTGAAGGGTTTGCAGAGTTCTCTTGATTTATCTGTGGTGTTTGAGCAGATCTCTTCACATAGCTTTTTAGCAATTACTCCTCTTATTACATTATATATGCATAACTATGGCAGTCTGTCGTCATTTTTGCAGTTCAACTTAAGTAGCATGATCTTAACTCCTAGTTCCACGTCCCTTTAACATCTGCCACTTAAATATTCCTCTCTGCATAGTTACAGCCACATAAGACAATGTTATAATTTACTTCAATTATCAAATATAATTGAGTCGACTCAAGGGGAGATGGAAAACCCGTTATATGCACTCATATTTTGTTTGCTCTTTTATTTCTTCTACTCTGGTCCTTTCTTTGCTTGGGCTTGTATTTATTTTTTATAGAACTCCACGTATCCACTTTCTTCCCAGGAAGGCGGCTTGCAGCACTTTCCCCTCCAGTCACCCTTGAGAATATTGATTTCCCCATGTTTCCCCAATGACACTTTCTGCTGAGGGTAGGATCTGGAGTTGTGGGCTCTTTTCTCAGTACTTGAAAACACCGTGCCGCCGTTTTTGGTGTTTGGGGTAAGAAGTCTGCTGTGGCTTAGGCTGGTGACCCCTGTGAAGAGAATAAGTAGAACATTTCCCCAGCAGCTTAGAAAGGTGTTTTGTTAAGGCTGATGAGTAAGAGCATCTGCTGCAGAAACCTGAGGACCTGAGTTTGATCTCCAGTGTACAGGAGTGTGGGTGTGGCTGTGCAGGCTGCAAGTGGGGGGGGGCATAGAGACAGGAGGGCTGCTGTGGTTTGTTGCCTTGACCCTCTAGCTGGCATCCTGTCTTGAGGAAATAAGGTGGGAGCCATAGAGGGTGATCCCAGGCGTCTCCTCTGGCACCTGAGAGTGTTCTAGAACCGTGTTCTTTCAGTTCTTCTCAAGCTCTCTCTTTTTAAATGCAACTTTTTCTTAATTATTTATGAATTTCAGACATTCATACAGTGTGTTTTGATTATATTCACTTTACCCCTTGACCCTTCCCAGATTCATCTTTACCCTATTTCCTCCCAGCATCATGCCCTCTTTTTAAAATCTATGTATATATCTGTATTTCTATGTATCTACCTATGTATGTATCTTTCTATGTATATATCTGTGTATCTATCTATGTATTTATGTATGTATCTTTGTATCTATGTATCTATCTATGTATGTATCTGTGTATCTATGTATATATCTGTGCATCTATGTTTCTAACATATTTTATATATATTTACACACATATATGCATATATTCATGTATGTGTATATATGTATATATAGTATATGTGTGTATATGTGTGTATATGTATATATGTATGTATGTGTGTGTGTATTTATGTATAAATGTATAGATGTATAGAAGTATAGATGTAAAATCCATCCAGTCTGATTTGTGCTGCTCATATACCTTCGGTGTATAGCACATCTACTGGAACATGGTCAACCTACCAGGGATTACACCCTTTGAGAAAACTGGCTCTCCCTCTCCTACAACCATAATCTGCCAATAGCTCCTCAGCTCTGAGTGGGGGTTCATGAGACGCCCACCCTGTGCCGTGATGTTTGATGTTGACTGCCTTGAACTTGTATAGGTCTTGCAAAGGCAGCCACAACTGCTGAGCTTATCAACGCAGAAGTCCAGTCATATCCGGAAGACACTAGTTTACATCCTTTCTGCCCCCTCTTCAGTAGTGCTCAGTTAGCCTTGGAAGCAGCTGAATTACAGATGCCCCATTTGTGGCTGCCTACTGTACCAATTCACTCATTCTGTATTAACTTCCATCCAGTGCACAGAGAATCTTCTCTGATGGTGGTGGGGAACTGCACTAAGCCATGGGTTGAGAGAGACAAATTTAGAGGGCAGTTTGACACTACCTACGTTCTTCTGGAGTTCTGACATGAATCTTTTGCTGAAGTCTCACAGGTCTCTAGGTGTCTGTTTGGGGCAGGGGCTTGTTTTGTGTTCTGTCTTGTGCTTCGTTCAATTCAGCTGATTTCTGTTATTCTCTCTTCTGGCTCACTGACTCCTCAGCCCCCTCCTTCCTGCACAGAGACTGACAGCCAAGCTTTTTGTTGTTGTTGTTGTTGTTTTGTTTGTTTGGTTTTGGTTTTTCGAGACAGGGTTTCTCTATATAGCCCTGGCTGTCCTGGAACTCACTCTGTATACCAGGCTGGCCTCGAACTCAGAAATCTGCCTGCCTCTGCCTCCCGAGTGCTGGGATTAAAGGCGTGTGCCACCACTGTCTGGCTTCCAGCCAAGATTTTGCTGCACTTACTTTTCTCATTTCTAGGATCTCCCTCTATCCTCCTTACTCTGTTTCCTGGCTGAGGCCTCCCCCTCCCCTTCCGTTTCAGATATGTTCATAGATGGCAGCTGCAGTCTTTTTGTCCTGGATGCTTTCAAATCTTTGTCAGAAGAGAAGACCTCACCTTGTTTTAACCCTGTTGATTGGCCTTTCCATCCGTTTATTGGTTTGAGGTTCCTGTGTGGTGAGTTGTCCACACAGACGACTCACCACATAGGAACCTGGTGTCTTGGCTTTCCCATGGAGGTAAGGACCTAGGTCGTTTTTCATCTTGCTTTTGCTTTTGTTTTTGATTTCCCTATGGTTTGTTAATTTTGAATTTCTCATATGTTCACTAATATGCCAAGAAAATGAAACACGTGTCTTGAATTTTATAAGTAACTGCTAACACAGACATAGAAATCCTAGCATTAACCACTTTCTAAATTTATTGATGGCAACCATTCTTATTACTATTCATCTATTTTATTCACAGTTCTAAGAAATTTCTGTTCTATCTTATGCTAGGCCACAAAGATGAACGATTTCTCCATTTGTTTTTCAAACTAACAAAACTATTATTCTTAACCCTGATGAGCACAATCAACATGTGACCAATCTAGATTCTGAAATAAATAAGCCATTTAAAAAGAAAGTTTGAAAAAGACCAGTAAGGGGGTGGGGCTACTGAGATAGGTTTGCCTGTAAAGTGCTTGGCTTACCAGCATGAAGAACTGAGTTGGAGTCTAAGAACCCACATAAAAAGTCAGGTGTGGTGGTGTGTGTCCTTATAATCCCAGAGGTGGGGGGATGGGAATGGGCAGATCAAAGGCTTCTTGCCTAGGCTGCTGGGCCTAATCAGTAAGTTCCAGGCTTAAGTGAATGACCCTGTCTCATAAAACAAGATGAATAGCAGCGGGTACTTCCTCTGGGGTGGTCAGGGTCAGAGTAGAGAATGAGGCCTCCCATAGAGCCCACCTCTTTAGCTGCAGGAACCTGCACACCCACTTGACCCAAGGCCTCCCTTAGGGTCTTAGGCTTCGCTGAGGTGTGCTGTGCTGACACTTCTGATCTCAGGAACAGCACATAGGAGGAGGGTGACAGACACTTGACGCCTAGAGCTGCCCAGAATGCTTCCTTCCTCTTGTGACCCAAGTAGCACACCTGCAGAGAAAGAAAGCATCCCAGACATCTGATACCTGCCGATCCCCTGAAGCAGCAGCGTCAGGAGGAGGAAGTGACACCCACAGGTGGCATGGATGGTCTCCCACAAGGTTCTGCTGATACCAGGGCCACCTCCGGAATGTACAGGAGTGTTCCTAAGATACTGGTACTCAGAGCCTGAAAGGCAAGGCAGTCATGTGGGATCCTGGATGGGATCCTGCACAGAGAATGGACATTGAGAAAGATATGGACTTGATTTGGTAATGAGAGTGACTTGTTTTGATAAACAAAGCACACCATCCAGAGGGATAGGAGAGAAGGGGAGAGCATGGCTGTGGAATGTATGGGACCGTCTACCATCATAGCAAATGTTCTCAGCCCAAACCTTCTCTAATATACCTTTCTATTTACACATAAATTTACATTTTACACTGAATGAAAACCAAGCTGATCAGTACATTATACCATGTGCAGGGATAGGCTGGTGGACACGCCATGTGCAGGGATAGGCTGGTGGACATGCCATGTGCAGGGATAGGTTGGTGGACACGCCATGTGCAGGGATAGGCTGGTGGACACGCCATGTGCAGGGATAGGCTGGTGGACATGCCATGTACAGGGATAGGCTGGTGGACATGCCATGTACAGGGATAGGCTGGTAGACATCCCATGTGCAGGGATAGGCTGGTGGACATGCCATGTGCAGGGATAGGCTGGTGGACATGCCATGTGCAGGAATATGATGGTAGACATACCATATGCAGGGATACACTTGTAGATCTCCCTGAAAACACTAACACCACACAACAAGGAAACATGGATACATTTTACAGGTTACTAACCCTAGGTCACAAACCATAGGTCCTTCCTGTGAATGGAACCAATAGACCATGGATGGATACAATGACGTCAGATGACTGGTCACAAGGAACATGAACCTGTGGACATTCCTTCCCTCCCTTTATCCACTGGGTTGAGTTTGGAGTTCTGTCACTTCAGAGATCCCCAAAGCTGTCCCTGTGTAAGTCACATGAATGAGTCCTTTCAGACGGCAAATATCCAAACTCGTTGCTGAAATGTTCCTCTGCTCTCTCTACATCAACCATAGCCTTCTAGAAAATTTAACTATAATCTCATGTGATATATACATACATGATTTTATTACATAAAATCTAAAAACTGCAAAAGAAAAAAGACCTGTGATGTTTACCTTTTTGAGATTGGCTTAATTTGCATAAGTTCCATCCATTTTCCTGTAAAGCATACGATTTTGTTCTTCTTTATGTCTGAAAAAATTTCACCATGTGTATAAAACTCCTTTTCTTTATCCACCTGCCTGCTGTTGGACACAGCTTGGTTCCACAACTTTGCTATTTAATCTTAAATTCTTTTTAAGAAGGAAAAAAAGATTGCATTTCCCAGAAGTAGATAAGCAGTGTATTTCATAAAACCGTGCGTATTTTCTACCCACATATAGTGGGCACAAAGGGCAAAGAAGACATTACAGAGAGAAACCTCCGATTTGTTTCTGCGAAGCGGCTGATATGTCTCTTTCTCCCGGTTGTAGCTTCTCTATAAATAGACACAAAATGCTTGGCTAATTCTCTGATTTTGATCAACACGGTGGCAAAGACACTGTTATAACAGTAAATTCCACAACCTTGTGATATCTAGGCAGATGCTGACAATCAGAAAGCTAGACATGTCCATGCCTCTAAGGAGAGGCAGCGTCTTCCCCTCGTGGCAGGAAGCAGAAGGTCGATATGAGCGCTGCCATCTTGTCTCAGCCTGAGTGAAAGGCTGTCCAGAGGCATTAGAGAAAAACAAGAGTGCACGCTGAAGGCTTCCTCAGGCCCAGCCCCCAGCACCACAGCGTGGAGGTTTCCCATCATTCACGGGCATAGAGATTTCCCACAGTGCACTGCTGTTTCCCAGCTTGCTCATGTAATGCCTGAAAACTCAGATGTACACGACAGCTATGGGTGGGTGGTCATTCTCAAGTTTGCACAAACCCCAAAGCACACAAAGATCCACATGGACTTCAGAGCTGGGTGTGGTTATGTTCGAGGAAACTGAGGAACTATAGAACTGCAGAAGGATTCTCACCATGGGTCACAGTGTCCACACACAGTACCAGTGGGAAGATCCACAGAGCACCATGCACTTTGCAACTGGTGATACTTAGGCAAGTGTCTCTGTGACAGAACGTGGCCCCACTCAGCACAGCTTGATATTCTTGCCTGGCTTTCCTTGTCTGCACAGGTTGACCACTGAGACATTTTAGGTTCAAACTACTTGGCCCTGGTAAAACACCTTAGAGTGGTGGTGGCAGGGGTGGGGGCGGTTTTCCAGAAGACGGAGGGTTCCGATGTAGTTCCCACCTCACCAGGTCTTTGGAGAAGGGGAAGGTTGACACCGAGTTTTGCTCAGGGTGAGAGTGACACTAACAGCTGGAAATGCCATCAGCCACACTCTCCAGGCCCAAAGGAGCAGATGATCCAAGCAGAGTGGAGGAGCATTTGCTTTGCCGCTTCCACCCACCCCAGCTTCTGTTCATCTCTTTTCCTTGCCAGGGTCATTCTACTGAGGTACCCCATAGCAGCCACCTGGGAGAAGACTATGACCTAGGAAGGTAACAAGGCTAATAATCTGGCTGCCTGTCTCTCTCCAATATGCCAGTTGGGTAGCTATGGTGATCAGTGGTCAGAGTGGTCTTCTCAAAACTTGTTTGAGCCAAAGTGGGTGTGGTATGATGGTTCATGCCTGTGAGCCCAACACTTGGGAGGCTGAGATAGAAGATGGTAGCTTCCAGGCCAGCTTGGGCTACAAGGCGAGTCCCTATATCTAAAAAAACCAGGCCTTTCCCCCCAAATACTAAATCAAACAATAACAGGCTCTCCTGGGGACCATTTCCTAGAAAATAGGGGTTTAGGTGACACCATGATGTTGTAATCTGAGTTCAAGAGCCCCTAACCTAGATTTATGAACATTAAGTGATTGGGAAAGCTGGAAGACAGTTTAGACAGAAATAGGTAAGGCACAAAGGAAAGAGACAGTTGAAAGGACCCTGCAGGAAGAGCTCCGGCCAGTTCTAAACTGCTCAAGCTGTTTGCTCGAGGATCAGCACAGCTAGCTGTGGTGAATCTAGAAGGGCCCTTGCAGCAGCATGCTTGGTAGAAATGTCTCACCCATGGCCTGAGCACATAACAAATCATGTGAGCTACTACAGCCACCTAGTGTGGATGCCTCAACTTGACCCTCAGGGTACCGGCGTCAGTTTTGTATGTGTTCCATGCCTGTGGAAGAGACCCAGTAGGAGTCCTGTATGCTACAGCCAGAATGAACCTTTCTAGCTGGCCACCATTGTCAGGTGGCCATACTGAGGAAAGAACACTGAAGCCCAGTTATCCTGCCCGGAACTGCATTTTCCCATTTCTGGCTCCAAGCCACAAATTTCTGTAGTATAAACGGACATCACACAAGTTGTAGCAGCCTTTTCTGAATTCCAGAAGAATATTTTCCTCCCTCCTACTCCAGAGAACAGGTCTACTCTGGGTCAGGTATACAGGAAGCTGGACTGACTCCGAATTTGAGGAATTAGGAATCCATACTGGTGGGGTGTAGGGAAGAACACAGGACCAACAGTATCTGAAGTGCCAATGAAGCTGGGGACACCAACTGCAGTGGGTATCCTTCCTGGGTGTGGGGGATGACCAGGCCTCACAGCGTAGATCACGGGGTACAGGGTGGCCTGCAGGCCTGTTAGTGGCTGCCACTGGAGACTCTGACCTGGCCAAGCCCTGCCTACCTCAGCGTGGTTCAGTTCCTTCTTCCCCAGGAAATCACACATATAAAATTCTCTGAAGTGCTCTGCGAGGAGGCACACAGAAGTGACTTTCCAGGATCTTCTCCAACTCAGTCCGCTTTGCTGAAGACCAGTGCTATCTCCTGGCTTGGTGGTTCCTCCTCGTTATAGGGCTACACTTGTAGACCACAGGGAAGGAGAGGCAGCTGGTAAGGCACTGGGGGAGCACAAGTTAGCACTCAGAGCTAATATGTCTTGGGTGGGGGGGTCAGAAGTGAGGTGTCTATCCACGTGCCTGCAGTCTTGTTTAGCCTTGGAAGTGGAGGCCACGGGTCAGCTTTACATATCCACCTGCATTTTCTGAAGCACCAGTCTTCCTTCCCAAGAGCACAAAGGATTTTGTGGCAGTGTCTGAAAAGTACTGCTTCTTTGGGATGCCGTAACCCTCTCTTCACCCCAGTACAACTATGAGCATGCAGCTTAGAACTGAGTGTTGTCTCAGGAAAATAAAACAAAACAACAACAACAAAAACAAAACCACCGGAACCTTGTCTTTTCCAAAGCGAGACCATTGGTACAGGTGACCTAGCTGAGGATGGCAGGCAAACCCACAGGGTTCATTAGGATGACAGCCAGAGGGCCAGAACTCTAGCGACGTCTGAGAGATTGCTACATAAGAAACGTTTGTTACAGAGCAACAGAGAAACTTACTAACAACTCGAAGCTACAACTTGTAATTACGTCTCAAATCACTGCCTGTATGTCTGAGCTACTCAAGAGGCAGAAGCACAAAGATCACTGGAGCTCAGGAGTTCCAGACCAGCCTGGGGAACACAACAAGAGCTGGTTTCAACGAAGGAATGAACAAATGAATGAATGAATGAATATTTATAAGAACGTTTATATGGAATAGACGTAATGTATTTCAGTCACACTTTCTCTTTCTCTCTTTCTCTCTTTCTTTCTTTCTTTCTTTCTTTCTTTCTTTCTTTCTTTCTTTCTTTCTTTCGACAACTTCACATGATCAGCTTAGGAGGAAAATAACATCTCAAAACAGCATATTCTGACCATTCAACTTCAGGATGGCAGAAGCAGAGTAGCTAGTGCCATCCCGATTAGCATAATAACGATTCCCTGGGCAAGTAAGATGAGGAAAATAAAATTAGACCAATCATCAGTGGCATCAGATGACACAGTTGCCAACTGTAACAAAAATATAAATATTTAGGATTGGTTTTTTTGTGTTTTGTTTTTGTTTGTTTGTTTGTTTGTTGGGGGGGGGGTTCGAGACAGGGTTTCTCTGTATAGCCCTGGCTGTCCTGGACTCACTTTGTAGACCAGGCTGGCCTTGAACTCAGAAATCTGCCTGTCTCTGTGTCCCAAGTGCTGGGATTAAAGGCGTGCGCCACCACGCCCGGCTACATTTATGATTGGTAAAGATCCTTTCCCAATCTGTTGGTGGTCTTTTTGTCTTATTGACAGTGTCTTTTGCCTTACAGAAGCCAATACCCATGGAAGGAGTTAGAGACAAAGTTTGGAGCTGAGACAAAAGGATGGATCATCCACAGACTGCCCCACCTGGGGATTCATCCCATAATTAGCCACCAAACACAGACACTATTGCATATGCCAGCAAGATTTTGCTGAAAGGACCCTGATATAGCTGTCTCTCATGAGGCTATGCCAGTGCCTGGCAAACACAGAAATAGATGCTCACAGTCAGCTATTGGATGCAACATAGGGCCCCCAATGGAGGAGCTAGAGAAAGTACCCAAGGAGCTGAAGGAGTCTGCAACCCTATAGGTGGAATTACAATATGAACTAACCAGTACCCCCAGAACTTGTGTCTCTAGATGCATATGTAGCAGAAGATGTCCTAGTTGGCCATCATTGGGAAGAGAGGCCCCTTGGTCTTGCAAACTTTATATGCCCCAGTACAGGGGAACACCAGGGCCAGGAAGTGGGAGTGGGTGGGTAGGGAAGCAGGATGGGGGGAGGGTATAGGGGACTTTTGGGATAGCATTTGAAATGTAAATGAAGAAAATACCTAATAAAAAATTGGAAAAAGTTTAAAAAAAATAAACATTTGAGACAATGGCTCAGTTGGTAAAGTGTGTGCAGGACACACAAGCATAAACCTAAGTCTGGGATCCCAGCACAGCACTGTACCGGGAACCTCAGTCCTGAGCAGGAGGGTTGGGATGCAAACAAAAGAGTCCTTGTACTTCCAGGGTTTGTGAGAGACTGTCTCAGAGACTAAGGTGCAAATAAATAAGCTTGAATAAGAGCGGCCCCCATAGGCTCATATATTTGAATGCTTGGTCACCAGGGAGTGGCACTATTAGGCTAAGTGGCCTTGTTGGAGTGGATGTGGGCTTGTTCTAGAAACCCTGTCATGGGGGTGGGGGTTGAGTTTCAAATGCTCAAGCTAGGCCCAGTGGCTCCCTCCCTGCCAGTTTCCTACATATCTGGATGTAGAACTCTCAGCTACGTCTCCAGCACCATGTCTGCCTGCATGCCGCCATGCTTCCTGCCATGAGGACAATGGACTAAATCTCTGAAACTGTAACCCAGCCCCAATAAGATGCTCTTCTTTTACAAGAGTTGCTGTAGTTATGGTGTCTCTCCCACAGCAACAGATCATTAATTAAGACAGAAGTGATTGAGAAAGATACTTAACATTGACTTCTGGACTTCACATGTGCCTGTATACAATATCTAAACACACACAAGTGAATGAATGAATGAATGAATGAATGAATATTCCTTCTGCAACTTCCAGTGTTGAAAGGTTGCTGGGAACTAGAGAATTTAAGAGTAGCTCTGAATAATGGCCAAAAGTTCAAACTTGATCCTAAGATTTCCTAACCACTGGGTTATAAACGCTGAACAGAGCAGGCCTGCAGAAATAGAGGGAATTTTCCTCTAAATTCACCTTCTGATTTGTATGAAACTGTCCCAGCATATCTCAGTACATATAAAACATACAAGGAGGTACCCAGAATTTCATTCTTTTTGCCAGCTGAATTCCAATGATGGTCCCCTACATTTCAAGATCTTAGGTCAACAAAGCAAGGGCTCTGAACAAACCATCAATTCTAATAAGAATATTACACTATGATCACAATGAAAGCAAGGCACAATGTAACTTTAATAAACGGGAACACGCCATCTACGTTGGCTTGCTTATTCATTCCAGGACCAAAACGGCTCCTGAAATTTCTGAGTTTCTAATTTAGACAATCTTAAATAGGGAGAGAACGATTTGGACAAGCCTGGCTAACAGTTTTCAAAAACTCATTAGCCCTGTAAAATTTCAATTTATCCTCTCAAATTTGCAAGGCTTCCAGCGCATTTACCAATAATACCCTTTTCTTCTCCAGTTATCCTCACCTCTGTCTGCCATTGCCCATGTCATTAAAACAAGCGCAGCGATGTGACTGCAGAGAGCCACTGCAGTCCCAGTCAGCGGCTGCTATTAAGACAAAGGAGAGGGGAGAGTGCACGTTATCACGTTTCTTGGGAGGACTGCCCTCTTTCTGGTTGGCAGACTTCTTTCAGGTTCTGAGAATGTTTCTGCATGCCCGGCACTTATTCCAGCCACCCACGGTACTCAGAACATGTGAAGGCTTGGGCCACATCTCAAGCATCCAGAAGCACCACCTTCAGGCAAACGAGGTTTACACTGGAGGTCACACTAACCACCCCAAAATAAGGCACCCCCCCCCACAAGGGCTGGGTCCCCAGGGTCTCTCCCAATGCAGGTGTCAGTGGACAGGCAAATATCTCTCCAATAGGGGGTCCCTGAAATGTGCCAAGACAGCAAACAGAGTTTAGTAACTGGGGAAATCAAAAGCTAGCTCTGTTCATGTCATGGCTGTGGCTGGGGATCAGGAAACCATGATGTGGTGTGAGACACGGGTACCAGATCAGATGCCTTTTGATCACCCACCACTAGTCCACTTGAGGAATGGTCACGTTTCCATCTGGGGCCTGGCACCCACTCTGTTCTTATCAACAGCTCACCTGATTCTATTTGTTTTGATTTTTTTTTTTTTGAGATGGGGTCTTACTATGGATGTAGCTTTGTCTGTCTTGGAACTCACTCTGTAGACCAGGCTGGCGGGGAATTCACAGAGATCCACCTGCTTCTGATTCCTGAGTACTGAAACTAAAGGCGTGTGCCACCACACTCAGCTGCCTAGTATTAAACTTAACCCATACCAACCTCTCTTGTGTTCACTGTCCAATTGAAAGGCTGTCTCCCCCTGAATTCTCCTATGCATATATGCCTGTCCTCTCATGTCTGCTATACTTACTCTTAGCTTGTCCCACGTCCCACTGGACCTCCATAGAGAACAGATCATTGACTAAGTTTGGTCTTCTGACGTAGTCCACTGGCTGCGTCCCCACCAGCCTTCTGCAGGGCTTCTAGAGCAATACCCCCAGACTTCCTGGTGCTACTTAGGCTCTGCTTGTTGAAGTGTGGTTAAAGACACAGGTGACAAAGAAACAGTCTGGGGTCCTGGACACTCCCAGCAACGGTGAAGTGGGTATATCACACTGGTAAGTCACAAACTTATCCCAATCCAAGCCTGTCTCTAAAGCCCCATCTCACAGATCCAGAATTTAAGAGTCAGCAAGTGCCCCATGGTCACAAAGTGACCACTGTGAGGGCTGGAATCTGCAGATTTCTGCCCAAAGCCCATACACATCAAAGAACATCAGGACATCCTCTCAACTGTGTGGTTTGCAAGCCACACTGCACATCAGGTTGAATGGAGGGAGCCTGGGAGATTGCACTGGCCAGGTACTAGGAAGACCTGGCTGGAGGCTGAGGCAACGGTGCTTGGTAGGACCCAGGCCTTGGGAAGAAGAATAGCAGGACATTGTGTGCCCCAGGAGGAGTGAAAGGCACAGTGGTCAGATGTCTGGCTGAGGGCCAGATCTGTGTTGAAGCTTATTTCCTCTTCTATCAGCACACAGCATGTTCCAGGGGCCAGCAGTGTTAGTGGTGGCAGCATCAGCATCAGCGTCCACATCAAGATCTTGCTAAAACGGGTATGGGTGTGGGCCAGGGAGACTCTCCCAGGTCTCCCATTCCAGAGATGAGGCTGTGGCTCAACAGGTTCTTCACAGGACCCACTCAGACACTGTGATTTAAAGAGACCTCGGGTAGAGGCTTTAAATCCTGGCCTTATGTTGATCAGCATCCTGGATGCACTCCTAGATATCTGACTGGCATGACCTTGAGCCTGCGCTTGAGACTAATGGGCACTAGAAGGCCAGAGCAGTGGTGGTCTCCTGGGAAGGAACAGGAATCTCAGGTTTAGCCAGCCCAGCATTGACATGTGTGTTCAGTTATGGGAGTGGTATGGAAAGACCAGGACAACTGCCAGAAAGGCAGCTGGGAGGGAACTTCAGAGGGTGCACATACCAAGGACATCCATTGTGACTCTGTTCTTGTGGCTACCTGAGTTTTCACCTTCTCCCTGCAATGTCAGCTCCCACTAAGCTGGGCCCCACCCAGCAGGTGGGCAGTACCTATGATTATCAACTTATCACCCTGACACCCACCACCCACATCAGTGAACAGCGAGGGCAGGAGCAGAGGACTTCATGAGCCAACAGAACCCTTTCCTCTAGCTATGAAGAACTGGGATGTTAATCCCTGGGTTGTCTGAGCCTGTGTTCTACAGTGAGTTCTGTAGCTGAACCAACCACTTCTGCTCTCCCATTCCCTCCCCAGCCCCAAAGGAAGGAGCCTGGCATTGCTAATCAGCCCTCCCAGGTAGAGTGGCTCTACCCTCTGATCCCAGAAGAGTTGATTTAGTGGTCATTGTCCCTATGGACCTAGCCAAGCTGGGGTGTTCCAAGAGCAGGCCACAGGAGTGTAGGAGGGCCAATATTTAAAATAACATAGTTGAATGGAGATAGTAGCTCATAGCTGTATCTCTCAGCACTTAAGAACCGGAGACAGGAGGATTGCTGTGAATTCAAGGCAAGCATCCATTACATGGTAGGTTCTTGGACAGCCTTAACTACAAAGTAAGCCTGCCTCGAAACATAAAAGAAGACGGAAAACTGTGATAAAAGGCATGTTAGACATTTGGGGTTTAAAAGGAAATGATATCAGCTCTCACTCTGAGTGATATCCCAGGAAGCCAGTGGCTATGGGCGGGGAAATATGACATTCCTGTGAGTTGGTGGTAAGGTGCACAGGGAGTCCTAAAGGGATGCACCTATAGAGATCAACAAAAACTCTGATAGTTCAGAGTAACTTGCCTTTGATGAGGGCTGATCTAATGTGCACATCCTAGAGACACCTCTTCTGGTGACAGAGGCCTTCCTAGTGCTGTACCTGCTTGGGACCGACAGGGTCGGTTCTCCCTCCCAGGGCAGGCGCTCCATCCTCTTCCAGCTTCAGCTACATTATAGAAGGGCATGGACAGCAAGCTCTGCAGCTCAGTGAGCCTGCCCATGCTGCTCTGGCTCAGCCTGGGTGAGCCTTGGTCCCCCTCACGAGGCTGCAGGATCTTCTGAAGCCAGGACAGCCATGGGGTCCTGAGCAGACACCCTGCCTGTTGTTTCAGAATGGCTGGTGTTCTCTGCTCATTCTACTTGGCTCAGCCTTGTTGATAGGAGCTCTTAGGGGCCTGGATAAGGCTGGCCCGGGAGGTACTGGACACTCAGGGCTGTGGAGGCCCAATACAGTTCTAGCTGATCATTAAAGCCTTTCAGTCTCCATACCCAGCTGCCCTCTATACCCAAATCCTAAGGTTGTTCTCTGGGTTCCCCTCACTAACTACACCCATTACTGGGTACATGGTCCTGAGTATGGGTTAAGGACTGGGGCATATTCCACTTGACAGAGACTCAGATGTGCTGCCCTACTCTCAAAGTCTAGGACCAGGCCTTGGGAGTGTTGGTGTGACTCAGGTATGTGGAAAGGGACATGTGCAGACACGAACCCTTGAAGGAACACCATAGCATGTGACTGGGGTCACCATCTGAGAAGCTGTTGTCAGAAATTAGCCCTTATCACCTGTAAAACTTTAGCTCAGAAGTCAGCCTCCATATCTGATAGGTTCTAGAGGAGTTCAGGCCAGGTGTCACCGAAAGCATGCAGAACACCAGAGTATCATGCAGGTTTTCAGGAGTCCATGTAGCCTTGGCAACTTGCTTGAACACATTTTATTTATAATTCTGAAAGGGATTTGCAATGCTTGACAAGGTCACAGTTCTTTTATGTTGGGTTCCACACTTCAGGGATGCTCCATGCTGTGAGGAGCCTGGGCTCCTGGGCAGGGTGCCACCTTCCCGGGCCCATGAAGTGCTTCCTCTAAGTTATATGAACATTCTATTATCGGAGGAGGAGAGGCACCCAGTCTCTTCAGTTACAAAGCCCGAGAAGATACAAGTGATACTGAGCTGTGCTGGGGAAATCCCTGTTAGGCCAGCTTTGCAAACACAACCTGGCTGTTTTGTCTGTGCCTAAAAAGTGGAGGAAGAAACCGTTACCATTGCATTGGAACAACGACTTTAAGTACCCAAGCTAAACCCATTTCCTAGCTAAAGCTCAATTTGTCATCCTGCAAAGGCAGATGTGCCGACCCTGAGCAGGGTGCCTCTTTCCCAAAGCCCAGGCTCTCTCTGAGGGAGTTGTTCTTGGACAGACTTATTGCCTGATAATACATGCAGCTTTAATAAATGCTAGAACGCAGATGCTAACAATCTGAGTCTGTTCTTACCAAAAAGCTGTTGAGATTAAAAACTAGGGCTGAAGATTTCAAAAGTGAAACTGCCAAAAGGCTATTTTAAATCAAAACGCCCACTCCCGCCCCCCCTCTAAAGCTCCTGCGTGCAGATTCCATCCTTCATTGCCAAACAGTAGATACTTGGGTGTGGTGGCCCCCCTTTTTTTCTTATCTATCATTGCAATGCTCTTCCATTGTGTTTGTTTACATAGCCTATGGCCCAGAGCCCTCATGCTCCTGATGTGTATCAAGCTGGCTTCTATCCCAAGCACGATATATGCAAAGGTGTCAGAGTTAGTTCCTACCGTTGTCTTTATGCTGTGACCAATCCTGGAATGATCCTGCCTCCCCCCTGTTGCAGGCAGTTCTCACACTGGGGGCAGAAAACACATGCATGGGACACAGCTTGCCTTATGCCTGGCCACAGATCCTTTGGCCCACCAGTACCAGGAAGGGCTGGGCTGACTATAGCCAGCATCCAGGAATGGTGTCCAGACTCAGCACTGGGCTTTCCATGGCTCATGACACGTCTTTTAGTAAGTGCAGGACCCATCTGTGATCTTAACTTCTAAGAGCCTGCACTTCTAAAACTGAGAATCTAATCCAGGCCAGAAGAAAAAGATGTCAGGGGTCACAGCTTGGTTTAAAGGACATCCTGACATAACCGGATTGTTGTTATGATTAAACTGATATCCCACCTTCTTCAGTAGTCCAGGCTAGACGGGAGAGACAAATGCAACAGAGGGACAAACAGAAAGGAAACAAACCAGCAAGCCATGAGCTAAATCCTGGGTAAGGGTTGGGGGGATACATGGATGGGTGATGGAGAACTGAGACTTACCTGCCAGGCTTGGTTACAGATTCTACAAAACACCCCAAGATCATTTAGGACAGGCTCAGAGGTCAGCCTAGGAAAACTGTTCATAAATACTTACCAGTGAGGTTCACTTGCGCCAACTGTGGGAGTCCTGTCTGGAACCAGCCTTATACAGCTCTTCCCTCAGTAATAAAGACCCGGGCACTTCTGGGCTGAAATTATAGCTCTTTCAACTTACTACTGGAGAAGTGCCTACACACGGGTGACAAGTGACAGAACTGCTTTCCGATGCCTATGTCCTTGAAAGTTGAGTATATATACATTTTTGAAAGCTCTAGGTATAAAACCAAACCTGGTTATTATACTTACCTCATGGAAGAGCCCTGATCTCATGGCTGAGATCGGTGAAGGGCACAGCTCCTAAAGGTGCACTCACGGGGGGGGGGGGGGGGGGGGGGAACTGTGCACACATTATTAAAAGTCACAGAAATATAAAGGCTGAAATAGATTTTTGTCAAAATCTAATTTATTTGAGAGTTATTTGAAATTGTACGGAAGAGGGCCTTAAACAATTTTTCCATAAACTATTTCTAAAACTTTGGTTCTTTGCAGTGCAAACTATTTTTTTTTCCAGGCCCATTTTCTTTCTTTTTCTTTTCTTTTCTTTTCTTTTTTTTGTACCAACAGTGTTGTCATGGAGGGAGGGTGCTGCACATTTCATGTAGGTGAATTAGGATCATAGGGGCAGTTGTTTCTAAATAGTTCTTGACATAAGAAATAGAAACATTTTAGATCTTAATCAAAAGAACTGTTGGTGAGATATATATATATATGACCTTGTCATTTAAAAATTCTCATCTCACAGGGGTATCATGGCACATGCCTTTAATCTACCTTGCAGCACTTGGGAAACAGGTAGGCGAATCTCTGTGAGACTGAGGCCAGCTTGGACTACGTAGTGAGTTCCAGGATAGCCAGGACTGTGTAAGAAAGAAACTGTCTCAACAACAACAAACAAACAAAACAAAACACCCCTAAGAAACAAAATTCACCTCTGCCCACATTAAAATCTGCCTCATTTAGGTTAGCACAGAAAGATGAGAAATAAATGGAGCTAGCGAGGAATTCAAACGCAACATGACTGAGAGAATGATTCAGGCTTCTCTGCAAAATCCTAACATACAGATCAATTTTGATGCTTTTTAAAAGCACAATATACCAATATAGAAAATATGTGTGTGTATGTGTGTGGGGAGCCATAGAATCTCCTTGTTCATAAAAAGTTCCATTTGGAAAGTTATAATCCAACCATTATTTCCATGGCTGAATCTGAATTCTGTACAGTGCGTGGTCACACTGCTGTACGTGGCCGGGTTCACCCTCTCAGCCCACAGACAGAACCCAGCGGTCACTTGCTTTCTGTTTACACATGCTGGCATCAGTGGCAGTCTCTCTTCTGCCCTGATGCCCCTCCTGCCCTGCCCACCAGGTCCCCTGAGCCCGGTGAATGTGAGGTACATGCTTCACGTGGATGCATTCAAGTCTGCCTCGTCGAATTTATAAACAGAGATGTCCGAAAAGGAGAAGGAATGCAGACTGAGATGCAAGTCAGGGTGTGAGCAACCTCGGTGATTTGGCTTCTCTAATAATTTTAAAGGTCAAGGAAAAACCATCATGTTAATCTGAACATTGACTCAGGGGCGTGTGTGTGTGTGTGTGTGTGTGTGTGTGTGTGTGTGTGTGTGTGAATGTGTTTATTATATGTAATGTATACAAAAAAGCCAAATCACTTTAAAAACCTGTTTTCTAACCCAAAATAAAGTCAGCATAATTTTCATAGAACATATTTTTTATCTTACCACAGGTACTGAAGCACCAGAAAGAAAACCAATGAGCTGAATGTCTTCTTGTTGCTTTCATATTTAAAGTAGAAATATACTTTCCTGGTCCAAAAATGATTCCACAGAAATCTTTCAGCAGTTATTTGGAATAAATTTTCTGTATCATAATATTCTTAGATAATTGTTCATAGTCTCTCTATATATATATATCTATATAGATATATCACATGTCTCTATATTATCAATTACTCTGCATTATATCATGACAGGGAAAGTATGTATTAGTGGCTTAAAAAAAACCCCAAGAAATTTTAGAAGTGGAGTGATTTATCATCAACTTCTGAGCTCTTACAGACAAAGAGGCCGGGGGAGGAGAGGGGAGAGGCTCTGTCCCTGGCAGACACACTGTCCACTGCTGGAGATGACTGCGTTATGACTTACTCTAAAGGCTCCCTCTTTGTGAAGAATGCTCAGTCAATACCAGTCACTTCTCTTTAAGTAAAAGGCAAGGGATTTTCCCTACTTTCATAAGAAATATTTTTTCAGATCAAATTTTAATCTCGAGCGTGGTCATGCCCAAATCAACTAAAAGACATAAATATGTCCCCTCATCCTCGAGTGAAGTGTTCCGTCACAAGACACTTTGGTGGTAAACAGTAAGTGTGTTCGCCACCTTCCCTTAGCCCTGGTGCGTGCTCAGTGAATGAGTTAGGCTGGTCGGGGTATGTGGTGGGACAGGTTAGACAAACAGTCCTAGTCACACGTCACTGCTTTGCCGTAAGCATGTGGCAGGAGAAAGAAAGGAAGGGTCAAGGGGTGTGCAGCTAGAGCCACATGGCTGAGGGACGGCAGTGCTGACGTCGGTGGGCTGGAAGCATAGACACTGCTTAGGAATAAAGCAATGCCCTGGATGTCTGCTGTATTTGTGAAATACCACATAGGACCAGGTATTATCTGCCAGACAGGAAGGAGAAGCTACATAGATGTGCAGCCTGCCCTCATCCCCAGGGACGAGATTATTCCTGTTTGACCCTATAGTACTGCCTTGAATTAGTTTTAAATGTTAGTGGCTCCTGAATGAACTTGGAATAGAAATGTGGTCAAGCAATTTTGGGGGATTGTTGCCACTTAACGATGATTCTTTGAGTATCTGGAGCTGGTGCTGAAAGTAGAACCCGGTTAACGCTGGCTTGCTACCTATAAATAATTTTGAAATAGAAGAGGTATATGTTCTTTTTCTCTCAAATTTAAAATTTTGTTGATGATTCTAAATATCTGTGGAATCTTTGCTATATTTCTTTTTTTTAAAAAAAATTGAATTTACTATATGAATAGTCCAAACATGTCAACACAGTTTAATTTCTAAGGATTGAGAGCCACCAAGGGGGACCTGGTCAGCTGGATTAGTGGTTAGTGCCTTCATCATCCCTAAAAGGACACTTCTTCCCCCATGTTCCTGATACAAGTCACTTAGCTTCTGGTTATCGATAGTTATTTAGTGTTTAAAAAAAGAAGAAACTGAGTCATATCTAATGTCATATCTAAGAGCTCTTAAAGTTAAGATTTATAACAATGTTATCTGTGAGACAATGCTAATTTAAAATCAAATGATGTCTCCAGTGGGAGTTGACAGAGGCCGATGTCAGAAGGCCCACGGGAAGTCTGCTGAGTGTGCTGTCCATGAGCACTCGCTTGTTCTGTGTTTCCTACATGGATTTGAGAACCCCTGTTGGCTATAGTGACCTGAATGCTACTGTGATCACCCAGTGCAGAGGATGGAAAGGCAAACCCGAGTGTGATCGTCTTTGGACACTGCAGATTCTTTGGCAGGCATCTCTATTATATCCTCTTCCATGGCAGATGTAAAGCAACATCCAAAATTAGAACTTAGGGGGAGGGGAGATCTGGACCAGTAGCAAGGTGCTTGTCTGGCACGTATTTATAAGGCCCTGGGTTCTATGCCCAGCACTGAAAAAATAATTCAAGATCAAAGAACTTGTAGATATTGCTTAAATATAACCTGCCAACCCCTGTCTGACATCCCCTCTGGAAAACGGCACAGACATTCATCCACCACCACCGACCAGCACTGCAGACTCCACTAGGAAGAATCAGGGAACACGATTCAGAAATAATAGGACACCCCGCATTTTATTCAGTTCTGTATGACAAAAATAGTAACCTAATTCTACAACATCCATTTCAGTCAGTAGATGTGTCAAGCCACAAGATTTAATCATAAAATATATCGGGTCTCCCGAACACCCTGGCTGGTTCTGGGAGGCCCTCACCCCACGTGGTTTTGCGGTATAAAAATAGTGTCTCTCTTCACCACGCAGAGGGACAGCCAGCCCTGAACACAGAATGGGGGTGGTCTCTGCACCTTCATCCGACGTCTCGTTTATAACACTTTACATTTCTCTTTTCTTAAGTTATATACACATCCTTTTGAGAGAAGAAAGAACACTAACATGGTACCAAATACCAACCGAGACAGGGGGAGAAAACACACCAAGAGGACACAGATAAATAACAAGACATTTAACTGCTATAGCACAGCAACGTTAAGCCACCTTGTCTCCTCTCCCCAAAGCTGAGGTGCCTGCTCCTATCCCCACCCCAGCAAGAGATGGTATGGCCTGAAGATGCTCTACCTCAATACATGGAAAACAGAGCCAGAGAGACCTATGTTCATTTCCAAAATTGTAACGGCTAATGAGCCCAGACGCTCTCTGCTCAGTCACAGGCCCGTGGTAGTCATTCCCCTGCAGTGCCTTTTCTTGTTGGTTCAGTTGTATGAGGTGACCGCTTCTACCCTTCAGTTTCCCACTGTGTGGTTTGGCCTTCAGGCACAGACAGTCCCTGCCGAGGTACCCAGCGACCTACAGTATGTCTTGAGCAATTTTTGTTGGAAGTCCATCATGTCACATCCCAGCATGCTTGCAATGCACAAAAATGAGGTAGTACACACAACACTTGTCGTTCAAGTTTCCAGTCCACCCCGCCTCCCAGCCTCTGGCTTCTGTGCTCAGTGGATGCAGTTTAGATAGGTCATCGGGGTTTGAATAATAGGGACACCGCACTGCCTTTGCACTTGGAAAGACAATAAATCAGGAACTTAGGAAATGTCATGGTTATGACTGATTACTCTGCCAGACACTCGGTACCGCGGTCTCATTTGTGCCCTGACCAGTGCTATGAGGCAGTCCCGTATCATGTGTGTGAGAGACACAGAGGGGAGCCTATGGTAAGTCACACTTGCGCGATGTGTGCTCCGAGGTCCCCCTGCCTTTCTATGTCAGGGGATAGAGAGTAATTTGTCAGTTTTGTTATGGTGCTCACAGTTTTTTCAAGAGGTTTTGTAGAAAAGTTAAATAAATCATGTTAATTTAAGAAATGGCAGGTCTTATTTTATTGAGGTGCTGACAAGTCCTGGTAGCTTCTTTTCTGCTTAAACAGCTTAGACTTCTCATGTTTGACTTTAAGACAAAACAATAAACTGTGACATGGGTATTTTTTTCCCCTCCATTTTCTTTAAACCGAAGTACTATTTATAAAATACTTTACATCTTTTTTTTTTTAATTTTCAAATTATAGACAAACTTCCCTAATACAAAATACTAAAAGTGCAATTGTATAAATTAAGATTTGCAACCACATTATACAAACATTACCTCTTTATTATACAGCTTTGATAATGTGAAATATTTACTCACAACTGCTTATAATGCTGTAAATCAGTTGACGCTGACGCTTGTCTGTAACTTGCTCCCGGTCGACCTCGGGGCTACAGACCACACTAGAGAACAATTGTTCACATAGCAGCTACAAACATTTAAATTAAAGGGGGCGGGGTTACTGACAGGTACTTGCACACAAAAACCATGCTATCTTTCCCAATAGAACGTCACGATTTTGCCTGCATTGAATTAATCCACTTATTTATAATGAAGCAAATCTTGCTTAAAAAAAAAAAAAGATCACATAGCCAGATGTATTCTGTGATACAAAAATCTTCATTTAAGGTTGGGCTATTTTATTGTCTGTTACCCGCATAATCTTAACATAAATACTATAGACGAAAAGACTGTCATTATACACAGCGTTTGGAGCACTGAACTGCTTCTTCAAGACGGAGAGTCCCTAAAACAGAGTTCAAGTGTCTACAGAATTTGAACAAAACCATTGAATGCAGCTCACGGAGTTACCACAGGGGACCCCGTTTCCCCACACAAAGTGGTCACTAGGTTTAAGGAGAAATGAAGTAGATATGGTCTGAGCTCTTTCTGTTCCTAAGGCCATTTCTTTCTTTCGTTTTTGTTTTTTTTTTTTTCAAGCACATAAGCTTATGTCTGAAATTTACTTAAAAGGTTGCAGAGTTCTTATCTTCAGAACAGTCAAACCCATTTCAGTACTGCACCTCGCTCACCAGGGCTCCCTGCAGCAGCCACACGGTGAAGATATTTTCTGTCGTGGGTAAAGTATTAATGAGAGCCTAGGCATGTGGGGTCCAAACCCTGATGCTCCAACTCTGCAGTGGACTTGGGACAGAAGAGGAGGGTGGAGTCTTAAGTGTATCCTGCTAATTGATCCCGATCTCCTTGTTATCCTCAATGAACCTTGTGAATGGCCGGCTGGCTCCCGTCTCTGAGCTCGCTTTGTCCAAGCTGACAATGGGTGGACTACTGCCAGTGCGTGCCTTGTCCACCCCACCGGCCATGGCACCCAAAGGCGGGATGGCTCCTCCGCCTAGACTTACTGGGAGCTGAGGGATGCCTCCATTCTGGATGACAGAGATCTCATTGTTCTTCATGGCCAGCCCGTTGGTGATGGCGGCAGCATACTGGTTCCAAAAGCTGGGGTCCACATTCATCGCTCGAGCTGCCAGGTCCTTCTGGAACATCTCAGAGAACTTGAGAGCATCGCCACCAAGCAGAGCCATGGGGTTCTCCACAGACAGGCGGCGGCCACGCCTTGCAGGAGCATTGTTCCACATGTGGGTGCCCATGTGTACCTGTGGGGGAGACAGGGAGACAAGCCACAAGTAAGCAAGTCGAGTACTCTGAGGCAGCCATGGTTTGATGTCAATGGTTCACGGGCCCGAATTCTAAGTATTAGCCTGGGGGGTCAGCAGAATACAGTTAGGGGAGCTTCCCCGAGCACCTTCTATTAGACACACAGTATTTCATTCTGTGAATATAAAAAGTGAAACTGGCGAGTTAAGTGAACAAACTTGCTGGATATCAACACACATACCCCCACCAGGGATTAAAAAGAAAAATCCCATAAGACTATAGAGAATGTTCTAGAACTTTAAGGATAAAGTCCCTTGTCCCTTCATCCATTATCTGCCTTAATGTGTGCATGTGGAGGTCAGAAGACACCTCTGGTGTTATTCCTCAAATATGCTCCCCTGCCCTCTTTTTTTTTTTGGAGACAGAGTCCCTTCCTGGCTAGAACTTGCCAAGTAGACTAGGCTCAGCCATCTCCTCAGCTCCCGTTCAAGCTTTTAAAAGGTCTTGAACTTGAAGTCTCTGATGGTCCTCCTTTGCTTCCCCTCAAATGGGAAAATGAGTGCTAAGGCCCTCCTGGGCCACCCAGAGCAGCAGGGTCTTTAGGAGGCTCCCGGTCAGTCAGTGCTGGCTCAGTACAAAGCCAAAGGTCTTGACCACTGGCCCTCCCTGGAGAGGTTTCTGAGGCCTAGGCCAGTGGTGTCGGTTTAGCTGAGGCCAGCAGCATAACCTGGAACCTGGAGCATCTGTCAGCAGTCAGTCTCCAGAGAACACTAGGTCTCCGGTCTCCAGAGAGCACTTGGCTGAGCTTGGGCTTAAGCACAGCATGGTTCCTCCAGGCCTCACAAGCTGGGGAACTTCTCACCAAGTGTCCCTCCCTGGGGGCCCTGTCTGCAGCCACACACAGCTGATGGAACATTCTAGACCTCAGAGTGCAAGTCTCGTCTTCATGTTATATGCTAATGTTTAAGGGTCATGTTTACTTTGTTTTCAGATTCAAGGCTTGTGTCCTGGGCCCCGCTCACCATGTATCTAGGATGATCCTAGGCCTGGAGCAGACAGATGCCATCAGAAGAGGCAGGCAGACATGTGTAGCACTCCCCACCCCCGCCCCCTTCAGGAGGAACATGGATTCCTGCTTCGCTTACTGTTTAATGGGCTGCATATCTTTTGAGTATGTGCATATACATGTATACACACATAACACATGTATATATACATGCACACACTATGCACGCTCATACATGTACAAACATATGCTCCATCCATGTGTATACATGCATACACATGAGGGCGAAGGCAGAACCTCTGCCATGTAGCTAGCCTAGAGCAAAGGTATAAGGTACCATCCGCGGGTGCCACTTGGCTTGGCCACAGCCTCAGGCCGTGGTCCTCTTACCTTGAGATTGCCCTTGGTAGTGAAGGCCCTGCCGCAGATAGTGCAGCCGAAGGGCTTCTCCCCAGTGTGGGTGCGCTCATGGATCTGCAGGGCACTGGCTGAGGAGAAGGTCTTCCCACATGACTGACAGTTGTGCTGCTTGGGTGTCCGGCGTGGTGGGGGTGCCAGCATGGGCGCCAGGCCAGGGCTCATCACTGTCTGGGGCCCAGTAGGGACCTGGACCCCGGCTGGTAGTGCTGGACCCTCACCCAGTGCGATAGCCTTGCTGTGGCCGTTCACTTCCATTTTGATCATGGTGGGCGCAGGGCTGGAGGCCAGGCTAGGCGTGCTGTGGCTGGGACCTAGAGTAAAGTTGGGGTCAAACACCTGAGAAGGCAGCTCTTTCAACTTGTGTGTCAGTAAGTGCTGCTTTAAGTTACCCATAGTGGAGCAGCCTCGCCTGCAGACCGTGCAGACAAACGGCCTCTCCTTGGTATGGCTGCGGTAGTGGATTTCCAACGCACTTTTGCAAGCAAAGGGCTTGCCACAGACACCACACACAGTGCTCGCACACTTACCCCGCTCTCTGCTCAGGAACAGCAGGCTGAAAGGGGCCTCCTCCTTGATGAGTGGCCGACCAGGGTGGCCTGCTGTCAGGTCCAGGGCACCTCCATTTCCTGGGCCAGGGGGTGGGCTGTCCAGCCTTTCAGTCTTCAGTGGGATCTCCTGCGGATCTTCCTGGTGGCCAAGGCCTGGCGACTTGGAACGGAAGCTCTCACCATTACTGTGAGCAGGGGACAGAGCCTGGGAGGACGAGGACTCCGATAGGGCGGGGCTGCCTGCACTGCGGCTCTCCAGGTCGCCCACTGCAGAGGAGGAGTCGTTGCTCAAGCGATCGCTTTCCCCAGACCCGTTTTCCACCGACTTCAAGTTGGCCAGTTGCTGGCAGTTCATGACCGAGTCAATCATTTTCATCTGGTTCTCGAGGGCAGCGATGCTGGAGATGACTGACGGGGGCGAGGGCGGACAGGAGCCGGAGTAAGACAGAAGTGGTTTAGAGGAGTCGCTGGCTGCATCCTTCAGCTCAGAGTCCTCCTCCATGGAGTTCTCGTCGACGTCATCGTCAAAGCTGCTGAGGGTCTCTGCGTTCTTTTCATCAAAGGGCAGGTCAGCGTCCATGGCCTCCTGCAGGCCCTCAGGCAGTGGCGTGTTTGGGATCTGTCCCCCCATGTGCATGCGGATGTGCTGCTGTAACACGACGGCATTCGTGAACTTCTTCTGGCAGATGGGGCAGGAATGCTGCACGCGGAGTGGGGGCTTGGCGCGGTGCACCCCGAAGTGCGTCTTCAGGTTGCCTTTGGTGGTGAAGGCGCGGCCACAGATCTTACACTTGAAGGGCCTTTCCCCTGTGTGTGTCCTGTAGTGCATCTTCAGTGCGCTCTGGCAGCTCAGCACGCGGTGGCAGATGACACACTGGTTCGGGTCGGTCATCTTCTTATCGATGTTCTCCACCAGCTGCTGCAGTTTTGAGGTCTCTGACGTTTGCATAGAGTCGAGCAGCCCGCCGAAAGGAAACTGGGCCTTGAATTGGTCAGAGACGGCTGGAAGACCGGGGCTCCCAAGACTTGTGCAGGCGCTGTCTGTGACAGCGGTGGCAGCTGAAGTGGGCAACCCACTGACCTGCCCACCCACCACAGGAGCATCTCCTGTCCTCGTACTTGTGCAAGGCAGGGTGACTGGCTCGGCTTTAGTAAGCGAAGGCCCACCCAGGAGTGGCTGGGGTGACTCGGGCCTCACTGTGATACCAGACTCAGTGTTGTTGAGGCCTGGGGACAGAGAGGTGCATTCGCTGGATGCTGGAGAGGGCCTCTGTGGGGACCGGCTGACTGGAGTGATGCTAGGGGAGTCAGTGTAGTTGTGGGTGCCAGGGACAGTGGGGGGCAGCTGGAGCCCTACCGATGTTGGTACAGTGGGCAGTACTGGCTTGCTGTCCAGCCAGGTGGTCACCGGCTTTTCTGGGGGCAGGGACATGCCATAGGGGATCCCAGAGCAGGTGGGCACATTGTCGAGGTATTCTGGGACAGGATAGGGGTTCATCTGGATGTGGGGGTACTTCTCCTTGTGCCTCTGAAAGTGGACTTTCAGGTTGCCCTTGGTGGAAAAGCGGTTCCCGCAGATGTTACATTTGAAGGGCCGCTCCCCTGTGTGGGATCGCAGGTGGATCTGCAACGCACTGTCACTGCCGAAGACCTTGGCACAGAACCTGCACTTGTGCTTAAAGAAAGGGTCCTCCGCACTGGCCTTAGGCTCGAACACTGAAACATTAGGGGGCTTGCCCTTGCGGTGCTTCATCAGAGCCGACAGGGGATCAAGGGCATTGGCGGTGGCAGCAATGCTAACCAGCGGGTTGGGGAAGATGACACTGCTGGATGAAGTCTGAGGTAGCAGAGGGTTTGGCAGATTGGAGGCTGAGCTGAGGAGGGGTCCAGGACCCAGGGCAGGGGGCGTGGATGCATTTTGGGGCTGCACTGTGTTGCCTACAGTGCTGGATGCAGCGGCCACGGCTCCTGGAGCGGGGCCAGTGCTACAGGCAGGGTGTGCCCCAGAATCAGTGGGGCCAGCACTGGTGCTGCAGGGAGTGCTTGTGCCGGATGCAGGCTGTGACAGGTGCTGGGGGCCATCGAAGGCTGCTGGCAGCGTGGTGGAGCCAGAGCCAGCAGAGGCAGTGGCAGGTCCAGCAGAAAGCTGGAGGGCCACATGCGGAGTCAGGCCCTGAAGCTGTACTGAGGCTGTTCCAGGGGCACTGGCTGAGGGCTTCAGTGGAGGCCCAGGCTGCCGGCTCATCAGGGCCACCTGGCTGCGGATCTGCTCGATGAGCTGGAGCTGGTGGATCTGCTGCTGCTGCAGTGCCACCAGCTGCTCCAGGATCATGGGGATGGCCACCGCGCCCACGCTGCCACCAGCGCCTGTGGTGCCGCTGGCACGTGCACCCTGTGAGAACTGTGCCACAGCCACCTTGGTGCTGAGCAGCGTCTCCAGGGTCACATTGGTACTAGGCATGCTGAAGGCCGCAGGCTCTGGCTGTGGTGGCAGTGCAGGTGGCGGTGGGGGTACACTTGGGCCTGGAGGGCCCTTGTCCGCAGATACCTCCACATCCATGGGCTCCGCCTCCTTTGCAGCAGCCTTCACCTCGCTGCCCTCCGTGGGTGCCACCTCCTCAGCCACCTCACTCTCAGTGCGGTCACTGGGCGAGCTGGCAGGAGAAGGTTCTGGAAAGTCCTCGGAGGGTGGCGCCGGCTCATCGTCATGCACGATCAGCACCAGTGGGTTCTTGGTGCAGGTCTTCTTGTGCTGCAGGAAGTCCGCCCACTTGAAGAACTCTGCACAGCACTTCTCACACACGCTGGTTTCCTCGCTGCCGCTCCTGCTCTCGCTGCTGCTGTCTGCGTCCTCGGCACCGTCCCCCGGGACGCCTAGGAAACCAAGAAGAGATTACATCAGCCAGGCTCCACCAGACAGCCACCCTCCATTTCAAAATTTTGCACATCAGTAAAATCAATATTTTTTATTTTGTACAAATTACCCCACTTCAACATTTCTGACGTCCCAGCGTGTGTGTTCTATGACTCTTTCTAGCTAGCTAATCATTTTCTTAGCACAATCCATCAAATTATGAGGCTCTATCAATTGTGGATACTGCTTCTTAATGAAATTCCATAGAAGGCATCGATTTCCAATATCTTCATACAACCCGCAGCCACCCTGTCTGTTGGGTACAAAGCCAGCCTTCGACGGCCTCATTAGGATTCCCCTTTACCATCGGGCTTCCTCATTTCCAACCAAATTAGAGACGCCTCTGCCAGTTCACTTAACATTGCCGAGCTAATCCGTAACCTTTCCCACACACCAGCACCTGACAGGAAGCCCGTGTGGTGTGGTCTGGGCTCATGGATTTATCATCTCTAAACCCAGCTGAGGTGCTGCTGGTCTAACAGGGTCCTACAGAACCTTTTGAGTCAATAGGCATTTATTTCACATAGGAAATTTAGGCTAAATACTATGATTTGTGAACATAACAAAGAAACTATAAGCGCTTCTTAAGGTCCTAATGGTGATGTCCTTCTCTTCTCTCTTTCAGAAGGAAGAAGCCCCAACACTTCAGAATTTGACATATGACTATCAATACACATTAGGTCTAAAATGAATCATGTTTAAGTACAATTAATCGGCTCTGTCAGATGCAATATTCTTTGGCAAAATGAACTTAAAATTACATGTTATTGTGATTAGCCAATAGAGTTCAGTGGTTTGCTAACAAACTAGGAATTATATATTTAAAGTTCATTGATGTTGACATGTTTAACATGAGAATGCTGTAGTCAGACACACTTTTTGTACCTATTTTCATCTATTCTCATAGAAAGACTTAGCAAATTATATGGTTGCACCATCGTGGAAAAGCCTCTAATTGGTTACACATGTTTAATTACTGTTGTAGGCAGCTACTTCCTCTGTCTCCCCTAACCCTCTTGTGCCGAATAACAACCGTGTTTAATGAACAACTCTAATTCACACCTGATCAAATAAATAGCTGTACGGGAACAAGAAATCGACACCCGGTGACACTTCTTGGTGCTTGCTTTTTTTGGTCACCGTGGTGGGGTGGGGTGCCCACCGATGCCTGGTTTGGCATGCCAGCCTGGGTGCCAATGACTTGAAGGGGTTTTGTTTTTGTTTGGTCGGCTTGCAGATAGAGAGTGACAGCAACAGATAGGTGGCTAAACAGAGCCAGTGTCACAGGCCAGTCGGCTCTTTGTTAAGTGTGCAAAGTTGAGGTGAAGAGCAAACCAGCCCCAGTCTGTCCTGAAAAGGTACTGGTGTTCAAATACTAGCACATGGACTTACAAAAAAAAACAACAACCCCCCCCAAAACAAACAAACAAACAAACAAAAAACCCAACTCTCTAACAGTGTTCCTTTAAGATTTTTTTTGGTGGGGGGGGCGTTCCAGCACCATAGTGAGGAAAGAAGTCTAGTTGTTGTTGTTGTCTTTGTTTTTGTTCTTTTGATTTTTAAAAATTTTGTCCAGGAAACCCCCACTGCTCCTCGCCTGGAAAATGAAATAAATTTTTTTTTTTTGTGTGTGTGGCTGGTCTGTCGCTTTCCATGAGGCCATTATTTCCAGGTAATTTATACATGCCTTTAAAAATTATTAGCAGCATTCAATTAGCATTTTCTTAACTGGCTAAGCCATTTGAAGGGGAAAGAACTTGGAGCTGCAGCCCATAAACCCCATAGACTTTTAAACTAAACTCAGTGCGGAGATCAGGCTGCAGCAGGCACTCTCATTACTGCGTGGGGGAAGGAACGGAATAGGTATCTGTAATGAGGTTGAGGGTAGCTGGGAGCAAAGACACAGCTGATTGATACCGCAGATAGGCACATTAGCAAAACAAATACTCGGTGCTCAACTTTGCTCAATGTATGCAAAACTAATTGTAAACCTGTTTAAGGTTATGGAATGGGGCTGGGGGCAGCGGGTAGAATTTTTTAATCATTGAATAAAAACAAACTGTGAGCTCTTCTGTATTCCAGTAACTTAATTTTAAAAGTTTTAACAAAATGACAAATTTTAACTTATGATTTCACTTTAATTAATTAAATAATGTTCTTCAAAACCATATATACATCTCAAATATTATATATATATTATACATGGACATTTAAAAGCTTATTTGCATTAAGCAGTAAAATAAATGCACAGAAATAACAAAGAAGGAGGCTGATTTTAAAAAGTTGCTTTCCAATGTGTACAGCTATGATATTAAAAAGTATAATTTTGGCACTTTCTTAAAAAGGAAATGACAATGAGTCAAAAACTGCTAATGCCTTGAAATATTGTTTATATGCACTTTAAGGAGATAAAATACACAGTACAAAAATTGAAGGTTTAATTTTAAAATTTACAATATCAGTATCCTACTGAAAGAACACTTTTTCCTTAGGTTTAGTGTGTGTTAGGAACAATGCATTCAGGAAATGCTTAAAAGTAGGCTGGCTCTGAGATCATTTAAAGTGCATTCCGTGCAGATAGAATTAATTTGCATAACTGTAAGTAAGTTATACCTTCAAAAATGAGCATTTCCCAGATTTTCCTTGTAACAAAGTGTGGCGTTGTAACCCAGAATACCTGTGCTTTTCAAAAGGGTCTCAGTCCAAACAATTCTCTATTTATCTTAAAGATTTGCATTTTTACATTCCCATTGGTTTTTTTATGTGTTAAAGTGTTTTTAGGGTTCACTTCCGGATGCACTGAGGCTGAGAAGGGATCTCTTAGGTAATTTCTTTCTTTCTTTTTTTTTTCCTCCACTGCAAGGGCTGCTAAATTATAAGTGTTTCTTAGCTGTACAGAGTGTGCATGGAATATTTAAGTATGTTCTGCCAAATAATGTCATTTTGTTTAATGCAATGTTAAGTGACAATTATCCGAACATAAGATATTTTGTTTAAAGTAAAACGATCCTCCACCTATAGTCCTTCCAAACTGAAGGAGGAAATTGTGGGGAAAGGCACTCTGACCCTTTGGACCCGTTAACAGTTCTTTATGTTAATGAGCCTAACAAGGAGACCAAGCCTGGTAACAATTTGCTTATGAGCCAAGCTTCATCATGAATTTCACTTTTGGCAAAAGAGTGATCTTAAAAACTACAGTCAGTAAGGGGAAAATTCTTCAGTATGATTTGCATTTCTTATCTGGGGCAAATAAATTAGAATGACCACTTAACATTTCTGCTGGGGTCTGTTTAAAAATGCCAGGAACACAGACTCTCCAAATCTGAATGTAATTGGACCTCCTTTATAAAAGTTGGAGGTAAGCAGAAATTTATTAGGATAGGCACAATTACAAATAAAGGACTAATGTTCCCTCTGTGAAATTGAACTTGCTTGCCTATATTTAAATGTTTCTAAGTCACAAAATACTCTTTAACTGAACTGACAGATGACCAGGATTAACTGAATGTGGTATGCTTTCCTAAGGACAGGACTCTTTAGAGCATCGAGATGTCTTACTGACTCACAGATAGCAAATGTTGACCTCTGATGAATTTTTCGGAGAGCGAGAGAAATTACATTAGAGCCTGCTTTTGAGCACAGGCATGCATAACACTGTCTATGTGTGGAGTTGACATTGTTATGTGTTTTCTGTAGGAGAGAGCCCAGGTGGGTGTCCTAGCTGCTTTATATTTTACCACATTGCTGCTACTGGCCTTTAACTGCTATCTTGTAAAGCCAAGATTGTATTATTCAACCATGTTTCACTTAAGCTTACAGTCTGAACTGGCCACCATGCTAAAAAAGTAGAAGCTAGTAACTTACTAGTTAATAATGCTTAAAATTTTTATGTATGAGGAACCAGAGTCAGAGAGTGACACTCTTCAAAAGGACAACAACAACAACAACAACAACAACAACAACAAAATCTTTAAGAAATGTATTGGCAATTCAAGTTTTTATTCTCTCTCTCTCTCTCTCTCTCTCTCGTTTCTCTTTTCTTTCTTTTTGAGGAGAGGACTTAAAAACAAGCATTCTAATCAGTCTCATTTGTGCCAAAGTATTTTATATATTTTTTACCTAGTGGTTGTTCAACAGCTAAGATTTGAAACTCACTAGGCAGGGATTAAGCAGGCGTTTTATAGCACTTCACTATAAAGGTTACAGACACTCATACAATACAGGGAGAGAAAATGCTAACCAGTTGACCAACTAATTCATCTGGGTGTTGGATCTCCCTTCTGGAAGGGCCTCCTCCTTCCTAGTTGGAAGACCAGCTGGTGACATTGGCTACCAGGTCAAGATACCAAGAGGACCACAGTCTTCACTAGCCTGGGAAGTCAGTCATCTGCACTGGAGGAAGCAATAAATAAATAAATAAATATTAAATAAATCTGGGGTTGATTTGTCGTCGTCCTAGCACTTGGGGTTCCTAACTCCATCTTGAGTAACAATAATGTTTGTGGCTGGCAGAGAACTTCTCTGCCCACAACCCCTCAGAAGAAGCCTCACGGTACCTGCACACCAGCTAGCTGCACGGCACTCGTTTTAAAAGTCTTTTTGTGTTCACTGGTAAAACAGTGTGTTTAATAAGAACCTGCCTGTCGCTCCTCCCCAGCTTCCCAGTGAGTCTCTTGCTTTCACTTCTGGTTAGTTGTGGAAAATGACACCATGTTCTCTCTGTCTTCCAGAGCATGACGGTCTGTTTCAAGGCCCCAAGTGAACACATTGCAATGTATAAATATGAGACTCTTTGCTTTGTCTATACAAATACAACACTTAGCCAGGCTTATTTTTACTTTCTCTTTTCAGAAGTGTAAAGAATTTCACTCGTTATAAAGCAGCAGTAAAACTGCTGATTTATGCTTTGCTTTGCTACATATTTTCAATTTGCTACAATTAACAAAGGAGAAGGCAGACTTGTTTAGTACACAGAGAGGCATGTTAAACTTCCCCTCTTAAACTTGAAAATGCCAGGTAGGTCTTCCGGACCGGAAACCCTACTTTTTCCTTTGTCTTCCCATCTCTTAAAAAAAAAAAAAAAAGGGTAGCAAGTATTTCTCAAGTTTTCTCAAACTCTTTGGAGACACTTATTTTCTTGCAAATTAATTCTTTTTAACTCCTTATGATAGCTTTGTATCCCATAAAGAAAGATGAATTATCACCATACTGAGCGCAAGCTGTGTCACAGGAGGAGACAAATAGAGACCCCCACTGGGTTTAACAATGTAGAAGAAATTCCAGGCGCAAAAGAAACATTTCTGTCCTTTTCCCCCAGCCCTGGAAGCGTGTGCTCACGGAGTTGAACGGTGGAGGGCAGTCTTGCTTTGCTTAGGGCAGCATTGACCCACCCGCTCCCTCCCTCTCAGTGGCCCACATCACAAATTTGTTAAGTCACGACCACCTGTGGCACAGGCCCCAGGCATCTTCTGTTTAAACTGGTTCAGTTTTAATCTGTGCGGTGAGGCTCCAGGGTCTGAGACACTGTCCCTTTGTGGGACACAGAGTTGAGGTAGCAGCGCACGCACACATAGTCACTTTGATAGAAAGATGTTTGTTGCACTTCAAGCCTTTCATCCTGTTGTCCGGCTTCACTCACACTCATATCCCCGGGCTTCACAGAAAGAAAAAAAAAAGTCACAGACCTGAGATGTGTCAGAAGCCAGCAACTCTGGTCATAATTTGGTGAGGGTGGCTTAAATACAGAGATCTCCATGATCTAAGGCAAGAACATGCTTTTATGACATGCCTCCTAGAAAGTGTCCATTTGATGGACATCCACTACCCGAGCTCATGCAAACCCTCCCTCACTTGGCAAGGGGCTGGAGTGAGCGAGCAAAATAGATTTCGAGCAAAAATGTCTAGGTTGAAATAGCCCTAAGCACAGCACACACCAACTAGGAGGTCACCTGTGAGCATTGATTGGGCTTTGGGAACCTGGGCTAGGCGATTAAACCATAGGTTCCTATCGCTGACCAGCACTTCACAGCGCTGCTTCATCTCTATGGAAGAAATTTGCATACAAGCAGAAAGTCATCCGGGAAAAGCCACCACCCACCCCATGATGCCAGTGACTCTGCATGTGTGCAAATTACACAAGACTATTATCAAACAGCTCAGTCTGAGGCCACTTTGAGAACCCTGTAATGCTGAGGAATGAGGACAAAGTGCCCCGGCACCTGCAGGGTTAATTAAACCGTTCAAGATGTAACGGCTACACAAAAGCAAGCCGGTTTCTCTTCTTCCAAGAGCTATAAACACTTGCGCTGAGCTGGATGGCATTTGATAAGCTTTGGACTGCACGGAACGAACTCGTGGGATCTCCAGTTAACACTCAAGACTCGGAGTTCACACTTAACAGAACGGTGTTGGTGAGTCCTGTTGCCAAGGTCAACGGCACAGAAGCACTAATTGTATTATGAGCTTGACATCTAGTGGCCACCCCCTAGCAGGGCAAAGCAGGCAAAGGTTAAATCAGCAAGGCTTGTCACAGCATTCCTAACGACTCACCTTTGGGGAGAGGAGACAGAAGCTGGCCAGCATTCTGCCACCCACCTTTCCTAGAACCACAGGGTTCCATGCCATACTGTGAAGTTACCATGCCTGTAGAGAACGGAAAGAGGGCTGAGCCTCCTAGACTACACCCCACTCTACTAGAAGTGAGAGAAAAGGTCCACCCTCAGAGGGGAGACCACTCAGGAACTGTCAGCCCCCACTTGGTGGCAAGAACCCCTTTCCTTTAATTAAGAAACAAATCAATCTTGGTCTCGAGCATAAAGGTCATTCCATTATTTTGTTAAAACCCAGTATCTCTCACTGTCTGGAGGAGCATTACTTGCCTTGTTTGTCTGGCAGTCACACAGTTAACCACACCTTAAATCATAACCGTGTTGAAATTACAAGAGAAAAAAAATCCAAAATATTTTAAGAACAGTTTACTTAAAACAATTACTAAAATTTGATTTTCACATAGATTGCATACGAAAAGTGCAGCGACTTAACACACTTAATTACAGAGGTGCCCGGCCAGCTGTAGAATTACCTCACATGCTCATGAGATTGTCTAAGATTCACTGGCCTTTCTTATACTGGCAACTAGTCAAGAAATAATGGACGAAAACAAAAGTCATCCAGATAGTCAAGGGAAAGAGAGAAAAAGGAAATCCTTCTTTTTCATATTATTTCTTAAAACGACACTCAAAACCAGGTTGCTGTACTAAAAGATGGTGAAAAATGGCATTACCAGCTTAAAGACTTTTAACTTACACAGACCTTGTGCCAAGACTTACACACGAGGATGCTAAATTCCAACTGATGGTCAGTTCACAGAACAGAAATCTTGGCTCTGTTTACTGCATTCCCTATCCCCGAAGAAAATGCTCTTAAGGCCACCAGGAGGTGGACGGTAGGGCTGAAAATGAAATCTGACCTACTTTTTGTCTGTTTTCGACATCATTCTAGATACAAAGAAACAATCAGCTTGCTAAGTAATTCCTGCTGTTTCTTCCTCGGTACCTTTCCCTCTAGCTCAGTCTGAACACATCTGAAAAACCTGAATTATGCATAGGCTTTGAAAAGTTTAGAATGCACTCTACTTAAATTCCCTAACTCTTGTCTCTTAATCAGCTCTCTTTAAGGTGGTAATAATTGACACCCATTTTGGGAGTGTGCATTTTTAAACAGGTTAAGTTTTTTTTCTTTTCTTTTCTTCTTTCTTTCTTTCTTCTTCTTCTTCTTTTTTTTTTTTTGGAGCGCCATTTTAAAAAGAAATGTTTGCAAATTCTTTCTCCCCCCCCCCCCCCCGACTTACTTTTTACCTTTCGTGTTTCAGAGAAAACAATCTGCCAGTGGATGTAAGAAAGTGGCTTCTGTATTGTCCCTTTTGGTATGCTGAATTGTAAATGCGAGTACCCAGGGAGGAGGGGGGAGGTCAACCCTGCATATACAGATAAAAGAAAAAAGATCTCCTCACTGAGCTCTGATGGCTTTCTCTCCCTGAACTTCAGCAGTCTGTGAATTCTACTGGTTAGTTCTTAGGTAGAAGCTTATCACATTTGAAAGAAATTTCAAGATAGCCATATACTGTAAGCTGGTGGAAAATAAAAACACCATGAGGTCATTAGTGACCACAAAAAGATGCATCCTCAGAACTGTTTTAAATTACACCATTCTTTTGTTCTTCCTTAAACACAGACTTTCCCAGGGCAGAGAAATGCATCTTTAGGAACTGCCTTCCTTTTCTCTTTTGCCGGCACAGGGCTGCAATGTCTTTAAAGTTCTCGGTAGGGCTTGAGTGTGGCACTGTCACTGCAAGTTTTAATTAGTTCTTCTTAGAACAAAAATCTAGAGCTGGCTCAGAGGATACCATCACTGGTGGCACAAATCTAACTAAATCCCAGCGCTGAATCACATCTATATCTAAAATGGGAAATATTCACGAATTAACAATTTTAAATGACAGTTTCTATTGGGGATTTGAGTCTCAGTAACTTAAAATAAAAATGTAACCAAGGGTGATTCCAGAACTTTCCATAAGGAAGCGTTGCTTGCTTTCATGCAGAGTTTTCATTCATTCCTTCAGTCTAAAAGGTGGGGAGGACCAAAGCTATTGCTTTTTTTTGTATTATTATTATTGCTTGTCTAAAAACTAAATCCTGAAAAATAAACCATTAAAATATGCAGTTTCCACTGGAAATCAACATGACTATGCATCTTTGGCCTCTTCTATTCTCATCTCATCTCTCTCTCTCTCTCTCTCTCTAGGTATCTGTTCTGTATGGTATTAACAAAAGTCTTCAATTCCTCAGCAGAGATGGACCTGGTGCTTTAATTAACATGTCACACCCAAACTGATACAAAGAAAGGAACCAGTGACTTCATTTCTAACACACTGTAGACTTGGCTCACTTGTAACTTCAGCAGCACTCGTTTTTTCCTCCTCTGCATGTAAAACAATTTAAGAATTTGAAATGACAATGGAGTAATTTAGTTCACAAAACTATTCTTTAAAAAAAAACACAACGATAACCTTACTTCTCTTGGTTATGTTAGAATTAAGAGAGCATGGGCATTCCTTGACTTCATAGGCAACAGAGTATCTTTTATGCTCCAAGAACAATCTGCTTCAGAACAATTAAATCAGAAAGAACTTATTTTACCAGTGTGCCTGAACTATCCTTTAAAGCCCCATAGCACCCGCAGCTTTACTCGGGCTCAGCCTCAGACAGGCTATTTTTGGCCTGTTGCAAAATATGCTGAAGAATTGTGGCAACCTCGGGCTCAGAAGTCTGAATGACGTAGGAAAACACAGCCTGGATAGAAACAGCCGCAACTGAAAGGAGAGAAAACCTGGGTATAGAAGAGTCTCGAAATAAATTCGAGCAGCAAGGAGAATTCAAAGGAGAACTCGTAAATAATTGACTATCTGGGGTTTTCAACACGGTCGGGGTTATATATCCTCCGACATGTTTACACGATTAACTTTACCACACTCACATTTCTGAAGCGAAATTAAAAATGAACAACAGTGCCTCGGCTTGTTAATTGTTAAATACACGAGGTTTTACTCTATTAATTAAAATATGCTTTAATAAAAGGAGACATTGCACATTTTGATAACGACCCTACAAAGCGGAGAAGTATTTACACTGTTGCATTTTAGAGCGGCGGTGAAAGCGGATTTTGAGCTATTCAGGAGCCGCAATAATGAAGCTTTAAAATTCCTCACTGGGATGCAGTGTAGTTCTTTTGAGGGAAAGACTGTCTTTCTCATTCGGCAGAAATAAATCCATTCATTTGATCATGTAGTCATTGAGGGTAATACAAAACAACCCAAGTGTGAGAAATTCTATGTGAAGAAGTAAACAAAACAAAAAAATCCATTTCCATGACAAAAAGATTCTTTGTCCCTAATCTACCCAACATATGCAAGCGTTTCTTTTTAGCATATCGCCCGTTCTAATCTTGGCTGACTTGGCTGCAGAGATGCGGATCCCTCACCTCACAGCAACAAAAAGACCCAACGAGTCCCATTTGATTTAATTCATTCCAGGGCTGCTATGGGCATTTTCTCACTTTCTACTGCGACGTGCACGCTTTGTCAAACTTTACCGCTGTGTGTTAAAACTTAAATTCCGACTATTAGGGTTTTGAGGTTTTTTTTTTTTTTAAAGATGGTATTATTTTCATAGTTAAAAGATTATTTAGTATCTGCCTCTAAACAATTTACAATAGGTTGATCATAAAAAGTTGGCTTTTAAGGAATAAATATTCAACCTCGAACTAGCTGGGGGGCTCTGTGTCATACGCGGCCGCCCCTCCTTGGCCTCCTTGCTGGTACCCTGAGGACCCTGGCAAGGCGGGCCAAAACTGGCGCCCAAGGCTCATGGACTCAGGGTGCCATAAACTTTAGGGTGCCAAAGTTCAACTATACTAAATTCGCATCTTCTTCAGCCTCTAACTTCCATAGCGCCCGTTCTGCACTTTTGGATGGTTCTAGGTAAGTGCAAAGTAACTGCGAAGGTGGCTCTTCCAAAAGAGCACGAAAAGGCCGAAGGGGGAAACTTGGAATCCGCCAGAAACGTGCTGAGGTCCTACCGCATACACGCACTAGCCCCCAAAAGAAACAGCTGTGCTCGCGCCCCACAATTCCCTAGTCGGCCATTAACGAAAGGCCAAGAGACATTTACTTCCCCACTTGCTTCCGAAAGGGATGATTGGATTTGTCAACGCTCTGAGACACCGCGGGGCTCGCGGCCTGAGGGTCACCCGAGGCGGCCTGCTGGCGGTATCGGAGACAAGTAACAGAGACTGAGATCACCGAGGTGGCGTTGGGGCCCCGGGTAGGCTCCAGGCGAGCACCGGCTGAGCACCAAGGCGCGCGGCGCCGAACAAAGCTGGCCAGGCGGCGGCTTCCAGGGCCCGCGTCCAGCGGTAGGTGATTCCCGGACGCGTTCCCCGCTGCTGCACCCTCCCTGGGCTTAGTTCTGAGCTAGACCAGGGTCCCGACGCGTTCTGGAGGCTCCGGGCCCACCAAAGCAGCGTGTGAGCTCAGAGCGAGAGCCGCTTGGAAGCGGCAACGCAGACCCCCTCCCGCCCGCTCGCCTCCAGCCGGCCTCTGCCTCCGGCCCAACCGACTCGGATCCATCCAGGAGCCAACCCGGCCGCAGCGCCCTCCGAGCGCAGCTCCCCAAAGTCCGAGCAGCGGAGCCAAGTTTACTTGGTCCGCAACTCTTTTCCGCTCCCGCGCGCTTCGAGGGAGTACCAGTCCGGGTTGGCCAGCCTGGCCAAGGGGCCGGACTCAGAGCTAGCACTCGCTCACGGGAACAGGGGAACTTTCTCCCACTCGGAGACGCGCGCAGTAGTTCCCACCGCCCGCGCTTCCCGACCTGGGTGGGCGCCCCAGAACTCTGGGCCACCCTGAGGTCCCCGGCCCTCACCGTGCTCTGAAGCCCCGTCCTGCGGTGGTAACTCCTCGTCCGACTTGAGATGCTGGGGCTTGGCCTGCTTGCGCCGAGACATGCTGCTAGAGGCGCTCCGGCCCCGTGCGGGGCAGCGGCATCAGCGGGGTGGCCGGTGGGGACAGCGCGGGGTGGGCGCGGGGCGGCCGGGCGGGCGCGGGGCGCGGGGCGCGGGGCGCGGGGCGGTGGCGACGGCTGCGCGGGCCGCGCATGGGGCTGAGCAATTAGGCTGGTGAATAATGCATGGCCATTAGCGGAGGGCCGCGCCGATTGGCCGGCCTCCAGCGGACTCCGGCGGCCTATGCAAATGAGGCCGCTCTCGCAATTAGCGGCCGCGCTGGCGAGGAGGGGCCGCGGCGCCTGGACCGGGGTGCGCGCCGCCCCACGCCGCTCACATCGCGGGCTCCGCCGCCCGCCCTAGCTCAGGCGCTGCGCTCCTCCGTTGCCCAGGTGCGGCTCCGGCGGGCTGGGGTGCGGCGCGGGCCGTGGCGGCGGCCCCTCCGCGCTGAGCAGGCTGCAAACTTTGGTGGCGTCCGCGCGGCGCCGTCTCCGCCAGCGCGCCGGGCTCGCCCCTTTATAGAGTGTCTGCGCCGCCGCCCGCGCCGCGCACCCCCCCCCCCCGCCGCCGCCGGGCCGCCCCTCCCGGAGCGAGCGGCCGCGGGCAGGGCTCCGGCCCGGCGCCTTTGTCTCGCCCGGGCCGCTCGGGCGCCGCACCGCCTGCGCTCCGGGCCGGCCGACCGCTTCTGGTCCAGGGGAAGCGACTCGCCGCGCCGCTCGGCTCGCCCAGCCCGCTCCGGCTCAGGTGCCCCTTTCTCCTGACTTTCTCCCCCGGCTCCTGTCCACTTCTCGGGGTCCTCCGGCGACCCGTCAGGCTCCGAGGCTTGCGGCCGGAGCGGAGTGCGCACGGTGGGGTGGCGGGACTTCGGCAAGAGCAACTTTCCGGTTCGGAAGCGGCGCGGGCCGCGCGGCTCCTCCCCTCCCTGCGTTCTCCTCCCCTCTGCTGTCCCCCGCCCCCCCCCCCCCCCCCCCGGCCCCCCCCCCCCCCCCCCCCAGCCCCCGGTCCCCACCGACTCCCGAGCGCCTGCCCCGCCCGCTGCCACCACCAGGGCTTCACGGCTCCGCGCCCGCCTGCCAGGGCCTCCCCACCGCGGACGGCTTCTTAAGTCCAGGGGAGGGAGGGGACAGCGGGGCCTAGGTATCGCTCCCCCCTTTTCGTTCCCGCCGGCTCCGTAGCCCCAGCGCCTTCTGTCCTGGCCTACGGAGTGGGCAACGAATGCGACTCAAAGTTCCAAGTCCACGAAAGTCCAGCGAGCTTGCCGTGTGTTATTGGGATTTCGGGGATAACGTGGGGGCCAGGTGAGGGGGTCACGCATGTCTACGCCAGCCGGGCACCCACGGACAGCTGGCGAGACGCGCTCCCCGCACCGGTTTCCCCCCTCAACCCCACTCCCGCGGTCACGCGAACGCCGCCTCGCTCCCGCGGGTACACTCGCGCGCTCTCCTACAACACCGAGCGCACGCGCCCGCGTGCGTCCTCCATCCTGGAGCTGCCACCAGGATGTGCCCCAAGGCCTCGCCGCAGCCGCTCCAGTGCCCTTCTCCCCTGCATGTGTGTTAATTTTTTTCTACTTAAATTTCTTATTTTTGTCTGTGCAAGTAGCCAAGTGTGCGAAGCTTGGCTCAGATGGCCTCCCGGAGTTTACCCTGGTTTGTTTTATGGGTGGAGGGTGGGAAAGTAAGACGGCGACCCTTCAGCCCCAATGCCCAGTGACTTGCGAGCTTCCCGCAGGGCTGAGAGGACGGACTGCCTACTGATGGAATCTTCTGCCCCCTCCACAGGACCCCAAACTACCTAACTCGCCAGGCTCTTGGAAAGCTGTCTTTCGGTTCTAGGCTTGGGTTCCCACACTGCATTCTCCCGCTAGTCTAAGTTCCACGAAGCAACAGCTTTAGGCTCCGGAAAGAGCGCAAGAGAACTGTGCGGAGGAAGGACGCGCACAGGTTGGAGTCACCTCCAAAGAGCACCAAGAGCCACTTACGAAAAAAAAAAAAAAAACCTTAAGGTTGGTTTGTTTTTCCTTTTGGTGGAGGGTGTACTTATTTAAGTGGAAAAAAATAAAAGCAAATAAAAGATGTTCGAAACCGTGAATCTATTGTAACACACACATACACTTACGCACACGGGTGGCACGTTTACAGTTAAGATATAGGTATGCAATGTCTCACTGTTCCTGTATTCACGCGATGAAGTTCTGAATGGTTGCATAATATGGAGGTAAACACGTGCCTGGTTCAGAGGTGTTTGGCGACAAGAAGTTTACATCTAGGACTTTGGGGAAACCGGGGCAGGACTTTTACTATAGAAAAATGAACAGAGAAAACAATGCAAAACGGGTGAGGAGAGAAAAAAATGGAAGTGTTGTGTTGGGGGCAGGTATAATGTGTGAAATGAAAATTTTTGCAAAATGTATAGAGCCAATAAGAGTTTGAGAGAAGTTACAGCGACTTGGCGGGAAGATTGTCTCATGTCATCTGTGTCCTGCCACTGGTTAAAGGTGCACCGCCTTTTACGGTTTGCTTTCCTTCCCTCCCTCCCTCCCTCCCTCCCTCCCTCCCTCTCTCCCTCCCTCCCTCCCCCTTTTCTGGCACACTTTAAGGGAGAATCAAAAGCGGGTTCCCACAAAGTCTGAAGTCTTTTGGGGAAGATGGATCCCACTGGATCCCACAACCACCTGGTCCTTAGGGACTCTTCATTTAGGTCACATTAAACCGCTCTCAACCCTTTCCTTGTTGCTTGAGGCCCTCTTCCATCCTCTTCTCGCCCACCCCTCCTATCTGTAGCAAGCCGGCATGCTCGCCCCAGGTCTTTTTTTTTCCCCAGTGTAACTGTTTAATTGGAAGACTTGCTTTGCATTTTCTATGAGGTGTGGTTCTGGGAGGATCTTTCTAGTCCCTCCAATGAAGGCGAATCCTGCTCTGGCCCTTGTAAAAGGAGCTAGCCCTCTGACTCCAGAGGTGTGGCTCCATTGGTAGCTGTTAGAAGAAAGGTGAAGCAGGTGGGGCTCAGGCAGAAGTGGACATTGCTGATCCATCTCTCCAGCTAGTATGTAAGGATGCGGGATGCTGAGGTTTCCACATGGGACCAGGCCAGGGTGGTCAGCCATTGTGGGGTCCTGTTGAAGCTTGGGTGAGCTGTGTGGTTGAGCTTGCAGGCTCCCTAACTCCCTTGAGGCAGACTTCGCTGGAATTTCGTTGAGAAGATGTCAGCGATGTGGGGGAAAGAAACAAGGAAGCGGTGTGTGTGGTAGAAGCCTATGCAGATGCCCTTCACTGCAGACAGGCCACACTCCGTGTGATCCCAAAGACTGAGACCAAGGAGAGGGGAATTTTAAAAAAGGAAAATTGGAAAACTTAAGCTTGTTGCTTCCTGCATACCTATTCTCTCCCTCCCTCCCTCTCCTGTGCTTCTATGGCAAAGCTTCCATTGTTCTTATGCAGGGTGGCAAATTTCAGTGAAAGAGTTTGCATCTGAAGCCTTAATCAAAACAGTCTATTGCAAAGTGACAGGGTGTTGTAGGGTATTTTCACAGATGAGGCAGGAAGCAGGCTCTCTGGCTGTGCCCAGGTTAACACACAGAAGAGGTACATGCTCCACTGTAGTTGGGCACACTGAACATGCACACTTACTGCATGACCACTGTCTATTAAAATATTGCAATACCTAAGTACTATTGCAAAAAAACAAAAGTTGCTTTTCCTCCCTGTAATTAAATCTAATTTGTTAATTGTCTCTCCCCCTGCGACACTGTTTTCGTCTTAAGAGGTGACACGTTATTATTTTGTCTGCTTAATGATATTATTTACAAATTAATACTGTATATTTTACATTAATGGAACATATAATTAGGTGTTTGAATTAATTTGTATCATTTCTTCAGATGAAACAGGAAGCCTGTCTGCAAGATTGACTTGACAAGGGGAGTTGACTAGTTGGTTGTGACTTCACAGTCATGGTTTACTGAAGATACCTGGCTCTAGATCCACAGAGGACAGTTTTACATAGCTGGACTTGACATTTCCCTTATGATATGGTTATTTCTCCGGCTCCTTCACACAAAATAGGTATTGAGATATTAGGGCTTTTGTTTTCTCTCTCCCCTACTCCCTTGCCCTCTCTTCCCTTTCCCTTGGTTCCTTCCCCACCCCCAACTTTTGTTTTAGGTCCTTTGGGTTAAATTCAGCATGATTTTGCGTCTTTAATGCTGTGACAAGTGACCACTAATTGGTTCTCACTAGAGCAAAGTTATTACCATACTAATATTATTATTGGTAAGAAGAGGTAATTGATAACACCACCTGCCACTCTGGGGCAATCACAATGATAAATGTTTCCATCAACAGGAAATCTGTGCTTGGTGCACCAGGGCTCAACGCAAACAGCGTGTCAAGTGCCAATTATAGAGATGTTGCTTTCCTATTACAGGGTGTGTGTGTGGGGGGGGGTTCTAGAAAACATGTAGTCAAAAATTTTACTTGTAGGGGATTTCTGGGGGGAGGGGATGTTTTATCTGAGCTTCTCTTCCACTTGAAGTTAACTAGTTAAATCCGTGCATAGCCCTGCCCACACCAGATTCTGCTCAGCCCCTGCTCTGATCGCTTTTTTCATTCAAAGTCATTGAAATAAATGCACCCAGATACTTTGAATAGGAGGGAGCCATGTGCTTCGTATTTCAATCTGCTCCCTGGGCTGTGGAGCCTTGCTGCGTATTCTCTACAGCCTCACTTTAGGCACCACGGTGAAGCAGTCCATGGCTTTTTACACACCACACACACACACACCACACACACACACATACACACACACATACACACACACACACACACACACACACACACACACACACACACTCACCAGTCATCATCTGCATGCCTAGGGCTACAAATGTTATGAAAGTCCTCCCCTGACCACCAAACTTTGAATCTGGGCTGCATATGGCTGGTCATCGGTGCTTTAGCATGTATGATTATATAAATAATGCCATGGCTGAAAATTTTGACTCTCCTGCCTGTGGGGAGGCTCAAGTGATTATTATTAGCTTGCATTAATAGATGCAGGCCTCAAAAGGCGAAATCAGCTATTGATAATTGCAAGAAGTATAAGGCAGCTACTGTATCGATCGGCTGGCCCCTTATTCCCCTGGTATGGGAGAGATAAGAAGACTCACTCTTTAGTGCAATATAATTTCTTTTGACCTATCTGCTTGCTACAGACTTATGATGAATAGCCGGAGTGGCTAAAGTCCTTTATCACGAAAGTTACCCCTTGATATAATATTGATTCTTTATAACTAGCTCCAAACACAAAAATCAAACTGTCCCCTTGACCATCATCATCATCAATATCATCACAAAGCCTTCGGAATAAAGATCAGCTGCAGTCTGAAAACGCTTTCTGTAATCTCCCTGGCTAATCTTTATTTGCTGATGATGAAAAGGAAAAAAAAAAGTGTGTGTGTGTGTGTGTGTGTGTGTNGGGGGGGGGGGAAACGTCCTCTTCCTGGGTGCTCTGACCAGCTTGAAGCCCTGGCGCCTGGGGAAGCCCTGGAGAGGAGATGGGGCTCGCAGGGTGGGCTGGCCAGCACCGAGGAGCCCTTCAACCCAGAGGCGACATCAAAGGCTGCCCCAGCAATTCGTGTGCATTTCCCTCAATTAAGGGCATTTCCTGTCCTCTCTGCTTCTGCGCTCCCCCCCGTCCCCGCCCTACCCCCTTACTCCCCCCACCCCACCCCCAACCGCACTAGCCTGGTCTACTGGTGCTCTGGGGGACCAGAGATTTGTAGTCGATTCCCCCAGGAGTGTGCATGAGGACCCTTGTACACGGGCTCGCTTATGAGCAGGAGCAGGTCCATCGAAGGTCTATGGAGGCCTAGTTTCAGGCACATTTGGGGAAGTGTTAAGTGGAGGACAGGGTGAATGCCAAGGGAATGTACTCCTGCCTCCTGGACTTTTCTGGGCCCCAGAGCTCAACCTTAGATGCTTCACTTCTGGCCTCACCAGTGGCTGTCTTTATGGACCCCAAGTGCAAGATTCTCAAGAGGCCCCTCCAGTTAACACACCACACTGGCTTTGATCCCTTACCACATGCATTTCTGTAACCTTTAGATGTCAAGAGCCAAAACTCTGTGGGGGTTGGGGACAGATGAAATGGGTGTAAGAATGTTAGGTTGCTAGGACCAAGGCCAGGGGACCACCCCCTGCAGTTTCCTAATTAGCAGAGGCTGGGGCAGCACTGGGGGGGGGGGAGGGTGTCCCTCTGGGGTCTGTACTGCACCAGGCTGGGAGGACCCTGTGGGGGGGGTGGGGGGGTGGGGGGTGTAACCTCTAACACTCCCATGTGGGGAGTGCAGGTAGGAGGTTTTAGTTCTCAGACTAGTTGTCAGGATTGCATACCTCTTGAGCCAAGAATCACCTCTTCTACAACTCTGGGTCTCAGGTCTTTAGAGGTTGCCAGGTCCTGAAGGATTCCACCACGTGGGGGCCAATTGGTCCATTGCTGCTGGAATACAGCTTGTAGTGAAACACACAGTCAAGAGCTTGGCGATCGCACAGAGCTGATCTAAGGATCTTTGGAGACCACAGTCTCCAAATATCCCTGTCAGTAAGAGCTATGTTAGGATTCACACAGGAAATAGCGCACCGCTCTTCATAACAGGCTCAAATAAGTTTTACAAAGCAGGAACAGTTACTGTGAAGTAACTCTTGATGGTTCTTGGCCTTCTCATGGTCCCAGATGTCATTTGTTTTGGTGACAAGCTCTGTCTTAAGTTCAGAGATGCAATTCTGCAGAAGGGAGAGGTAGGCGTTTATCATAAGGCCAGGACTACCTCCTTACAAGACAGCCAGGTCTGGGTGGGGCTCCTGGTGACCTAATGCTGGCTTCTGAGGGAAACAGCCCTGTGGTGGGTCAGCAGGGTTAAGACTGTCCAGTTAGTTAGAATCTGCTTAGTCTACAGGAACAAGCCATGACATTAAGGTGGAGTCTCTGTTAAGACCTGGGCAAAATGAGCTGGACCTGATTGTTAAAGTGGATCAAGGGATTTCTCTCCAAGCAGAGGAACCAGGTTTAGGGAAAAACCAAGCTGTTTTCAGAACTAAAGCACTAGAGGTTAACAGGATGTCTGTCCACCAGCACCTTTCTGGGTCTTCATGTCCTTCAGTGTGCTGGCACAGCAGAGAAGTCTGGCTAAGTGCATTCTGAGTCCGAAGCACAGATGCTCAATGCATCAGGACTTTTCTGTCTAAAATAAAATGTAATGATGGGAGGCAGCCAGGTGACAGAACACTTGCTTTGTGTGTGTGTGTGGGGGGGTCCCCAGCATGTATCCCAGCTCCCTCCACAGAAAAAAAGGATGATTGTAAGCCTGCCATTCTGTATGGGGGATGAAGATCAGTCACAAGAAAGGACAATTTAAGTGGCCATTTCAGCAACACACTAGAACATCCACCAGCATTGTAAACTTCAGAAAGCCGGGCTCTCCACACTGCAGAGTTTAATCATGCATCTTCGGGAGCAAGGAGGACTCCAGTGTCCTTCAGTGAGCCACTGAAAGGTTGTAGGTTTGTTTTATTATAGATGTCTTACCAAGAAAGGACAACTCTATTCTTCAGCTCGGTGGCCCTGTGTTATTAGCATGTGGCCTTCTCTCAGGGGGAACGCAGCCTCTGTAGACTGAATGTGAGGAAGGAAGGGGTCATGAGAGTATTCCTGCCACTGCGGACAAGCAGGCGCCCTTTATTTACCTGTCAGAGCTTCATGACAAAGTAAAGAAAGCCCATCCGAGAAGGGTGGCAGTCATGGGAGTCTGAGAAACAGCCAAAGAGTGTGGAAGGCTAGAGAGAAGTGAAAAGGGGTCAGCAGCTGAGGCTCAGAACAGCTGGCAGGGCCCTGAAGAAGAGAGAGGGTCTGGGACAGTGGTGAGAAGGGTGGCATCCCGGGTCCCTAAACCAGAACTCCTTCCAGAGAGTTCCCCTCTAGTGAAGCACAGAGCTGGAAGCTGTACATCCTACAGATGATAAGAGCATCTCTCTGACTGCTCATTCTAGGCTGAAGTTCAGCCAACAAACAGCCTTCGGTGGTGTCTGCAGTGAGCAGTGAGCGCCTCCCTAGCGTGGGAGACCACCCAGGGAGCAGTCTTTGAGTTTGTTTGCTAAACCTAACAACTGAGGAAACCATTTCTGTCAAAGTTGAGACAAAGTAGTCTTCCTTTACCACACAGTCAGAAGACCTGCAGCCCAACTCCTAGCCCCCATCTCCCGCTGCTGCTGCTACCTTCCCTAGTTGGGTCTCCTTCACACTTCTTATGTACCCGTACTGGAACACAAGCTCAGTCTTCTGTTGCAGACTTCAGAACCAGGAGGAGGCTCCAGAAAGACTTCCTTGGCCATCATCATGTACAGGACTGAATGGATGCCTGACAATTCAAGATAATGGCGGTGTGAGTGTACATGCGCATACAATGAGCATGTGATACTTACATAGATCCTGGTTGGATTCCTCACTGCTGCCCCCTGCGGCTAACCTGGAGGCAGTGTTGGAAACTCCTCCTCTTCCTCCTCCTCCTCCCAATGCTGCTGCTGCTGCTGCTGCTGGCAGTGGTTGTGGTGATGGTGTGTAAACATTTCCTGCAGCTTAGTTTGTCCCATGCCAGGGCTTCCAGGTGCATTCTGCACTGCACTCTTTCTGCTCTGGTCACCCATCGTCTGACAAGGGCATTGGGGTAGATTCTGAGGTATTAGTGATGTGGTCAAAGTTTGTTAGTAAAGGAACCTGCACTGGCGGGAACAGGGAAGGAAAATATTGTTTGCCTTAGTCGGTCTGCCAATCTTGACCACGCTGTGTGAGGCGTTTCTGCACACAGTTGTCCCTTTTGCTTCTTGTGCAATGGTGCTGTTACCTTCTTCAGTAGTGGCCGGCCATCCAGATGGCCATGACCGCGTGGCTGTTACTTTTGGGACAACTGAGGCAGAGTGCATTTTCTTCTGTAGAAGGGTTTGCTCAAACACTCTCTTTTCTCACCCCTGCCATCCTGGCCTTGCTGGACCATCTGAGCCCATTGCTCTTGGGTGGCTACCTTCCTCTTCGCTGTGGAACATCAGACCTACCTGAAACAGTCGGTTTTCACCCTTGGCCACATTTTTTTAATCTAGTGTTTCCTTTGTTCTTGTTGCTTCTTTTCATTGTTTTTCAAGAATTGTTTTTATATGTGTTTTGCTTTCATGTGTGCACATGTACCATGTATGTGCCTAGTGCCCACAGAAGCCAGATGAAGGTGTTAGATATCCTGGAATTGAAGTTATAGATGTTATGAGCAGCCACATGGGTGATAGGAACCAAACCTGGGTCTTCCGGAGGAGCAGTGCATGCATTTAACTGATAATCCAGTTCTCTAGCCTCTTGGTTTTTTCTTGTTTTGGGAAAATGTCTTATTACATACCCTAGAAACCCAGATCACCCTACTCGTGCCTCCCAAATGCTGGGATTACTGATGTGCACCATCAAACCTGGCATGGATACAGACGTGTACCATCAAACCTGGCATGATCTTCTGATATTTTCTTTGAGGAAGCTTTCCAAGATTACTTCTACTTCACTCTTGCTCTTCTGTTCTTTCCTCTTGTTATTCTTGGGGATTATGAATTCAGTTAAAACTGAATTTCAAAAGGGAATTTTTCACATAACAAAACTGTTATGAAATTGCTCTTAAAGTAAGCCTTAGCGCGCGCGCACACACACACACACACACACACACACACACACACACACCTATACTTGCCATCTTGATGGCTGTCTCAGCTCTGTCCATCTCTGTGTCCCTGCCTCATACTGTGGGTGTCTGATGCTGTCACGAGAAGTGAAGCCTCATGATACCACTTCTGCCTATCATAATACTTTTGTGCCTATCATAGCTCCTTTGTTTCCTTAACTCTGGTTTTACTATTCCTGCTCCAGAGTGCTGTTTTGAGGGAGTTATATTTTCCACTTTGGTGCTCACAGGATATTTCAAGACCTCTGAGAAAGGAGAAAATGAACCACTGAGTCATATTACATGAATAGGTGGGTTGGCTGCTGGAGATGTTATTATCTGTGCCTTCAGCTAGGTTTGGGATGCTTGCTTGAGTATTAGAACCTTCTTTGTGTGTGTGTGTGTGTGTGTGTGTGTGTGTGTGTGTAAAATATTTATTTATTTATAGAACAGCAAACACCTTTATTACACTCTGAATGAGGCTTATTTGCCTTTCTGGGCTTTGATCTTCCACAGATGGAACTCCAGCTCCTCTCCTTTGAGCACATAGCACATAGATCTGCCACACTGGCCTGGTCCTGAGGCAATACAGGCGAGAAGCTTGCCCTGCCAGAACTGCTCCTCCAGATGACTGCTGATTTTGGCATTCTTACGTGCAGCCCAGGGACAGTGCATAGTGGGACTGTTGGGACAGTGTGCTTAATGCGGTTCTTCACCAGGGTCTTGGTGTGGACAAGCTTATTGTTGGATGCATTATAGACAACATGATGTAGGCAAGATGATCCTTGTTATGAGAGTACAATGCTCAGAGCCTCAGGAAAAGTTCTCCACATCCAATCTCAGGGCATAGTGCCTCCTCGAACTTGGACTGTGTGTATGTGGCGAGGGCCAATCTTAGTGTTGGCAGCAGGCTCATACTTCCGGTCTTTTGCAAGGCATACCTACAGGCTTTCAATTTCTTGGTGCCAAATCAGAGAAGAGGAAAAGATGGCTTAAAAGTGAATTCTATGGGGCTCTGAAATGTGGCAGAGCCACAGTGAGCTCTGGTGCAACCTTACCTTGTGTTGGCTCAGTGTTCAGTTACAGAAGGTCTCACAAGACGGGAGATTGGTCAGAGGGACAAGTGCTCAGCACAGGACTAAGAGTCTGGATGTATCCTGTTGAGTATTTCCTCAGCTAGTTCTCCCTGGTGACCAAGTACATCCCAGAGGAACCATGCCTGGAAGTTAGGGGCCCTGGGTAACATTACAGTCTGCCAATTCCTCACATATGAACACATCCTTCCCTGAAAGTCCATATGGATCTTTGCGTGCTTTGAGGGTTTTGCAACCATGAAAACAGCCACCCACAGCTGTCATGTGCATCCGAGTTTTCAGACATTATATGAGCAAGCTGGGAAACAGCAGTGCACTGTGGGAAATCTCTATGCCCGTGCATGATGGGAAACCTCCACGCTGTGGGGCTGGGGCTGGGCCTGAGGAAGCCTTCACCATGCACTCTTGTTTTTCTCTAATGCCTCTGGACAGCCTTTCACTCAGGCTGAGACAAGATGGCAGCGCTCATATCGACCTTCTGCTTCCTGCCACGAGGGGTAGACGCTGCCTCTCCTTAGACGCATGGACATGTCTGGCTTTCTGATTGTCAGCATCTGCCTAGATATCACAAGGTTGTGGGATTTACTGTTATAACAGTGTCTTTGCCACCGTGTTGATCAAAATCAGGGAATTAGCCAAGCATTTTGTGTCTGTTTATAGAGAAGCTACAACCGGGAGAAAGAGACATATCAGCCGCTTTGCAGAAACGAATCAGAGGTTTCTCTCTGTAATGTCTTCTTTGCCCGTTGTGCCCACTATGTGGGTAGAAAATACACATGGTTTTATGAAACACACTGCTTATCTACTTCTGGGAAGTTCTGCTATGTGCCTTTATCCATGTACAATTTAGCCATATATTTAAAATATACTTTGTCCAGAATATTTCTTATGTTCTCAAATAGTTATTAAATTATGAGTGTTAAGAAATGAGAGCAACTAATATATATTGACCATGTGTTATTTAAAAACAGAATTACTTTACACATAACTATATGACAACCATAAATTGAATGCCATTAAACATGGCAGAGAGTGAGACTTTGCATTAGCAGGGCTGGAGAGATGACTAGTGTTATATTTCTCGGGATGTTGCTTTACTGCAAATTATTCACATGCTGAGATGAAGCTTAGAAGCTGATTTAAATATCTTGAGGCACGGAATGACAGTCAGATCACCTCTGAACCCTGGGGTGGGTTAGGCTAGGAGTCTCTGAGAGCAGGGAAGAACCGTGCAACCGTGGCCACTATGGGAAGGAGAGCCTGTGGCCAGGGCAGGTTAGAGATGTACCTACCCTCCTGGGCTGTCCACACGCATGCCTGAGTATTCGAGCACCTGGCATTTCCTACTATGAAAGTCAGGTTGGTGCGCCTCAGACTCCTTGGCTAGGAAGAAGGCTTGCAGGCAGCAGCCTGGCTGTTGTCCCGTGTGTGCTGGTAGGAACAGCTCGCTCTGTGGCTATGAGAAAGTAGGGCTTTGTGAAGAACATGGCCTCCTGTGTCTGGAGGTTACTGCTGTGTACCTCCACAGGGCCCAGGGCAGCCTTCTCTTCCTGGCTGAGGCACATGAGGTAGGTGGGTCATTGCCTGTGAGGGCAGCACGGGAATTGGGGCTGGGAGGAAACAGGATCATCTGCTAGGAATTTGGGTTCTGGGTAAGAGGTGTTTACTCGGAGCATTTTGGGGGGAGATAAGAGGTCAGAAGTGGATGCTCACAGTCATCCATTGGACGGAGAACAGGGTCGCCAATGAAGAAGCTAGCGAAAGTATCCAAGAAACTGAAGGGGTTTGAAACCCCATAGGAGGAACATCAATATGAACTAACCAGTACCCCCAGAGCTCCTTGGGACTAAACCACCAATCAAAGAAACACATGCTGGGACTCATGCCTCTAGCTGCATATGTAGCAGAGGAAGGCCTAGTTGGTCCTCAATGGGAGGAGAGGCCCTAGGTCCTGTGAAGGTTCTATGCCTCAATATAGGGGAATGCCAGGGCTAGTAATGGGAGTGGGTGGGTTGGTAAACAGGGGAAGGGGAGAGGGGAGAGGGGAGAGGGGAAAGGGATTTTTGGATGGGAAACTAGGAAAGGGGATAACATTTGAAATGTAAATAAAGAAAATATCTAATTAAAAAAAAGAGGTCAGTGGACTTCAGGAAGGCAGGATAGAGGGAGTTGGGGGTGGGGAGGAGGGAGAGAAGGGGCAGTAGGCTTCTAAGTCATCTGCCTGTTGGAATGGATCAGCTGGTTCCTGGAGCTCCCCGAGGATGGACCCAGCCTGAGGGCAGATGTGAGGAGACTGAACTTAGGAGGGCAGCCGGGTGATATTAATACACAATAACTCCATTTCAGAAACAAGCTCTTTGATTAACTGTAATGCCGGTGACAGCAAACACCATGACCTCACCAAGACAAGGAGTGTGTTTTTATGTATAGAAGGGCCCATGAGTGTGAGTGTGTGTGTGTGTGTGTGTGTGTGTGTGTGTGAGTGTGTAAGGGTTTATGTGTGAGGACTTGCAGCAGAGGATGCGGTTGCTTGTGAGCACATGAGCACACGTGTTTGCGTGTGAAAGCATTCGGGAGGATAGGTAGGAGCCTGAGCTTGGAGGAAAGTTGTGAGTGTGTGGGAGCAAGTGAGAGTGTATGTGTGTGTGAGTGAGTGTGTATGGGGGAGCATGTGTGCAAGTGTGAGCAAGTTAGAGTGGGTATGTGAGTGTATGTGTGAGTATGTGTGTGAGTGTGTGGGAGCACGTGTGCAAGTGTGAGCAAAGGAGAGAGTATGTGTAGGAGGGAGTGTGTGAGTTTGTAGGGGAGTATGTGTGTGAGTATGAGCCTCACCCAGCATGAGTAAGTGTATGTGATTGTGTGTGAACATGTGCGAGCATGTGCAGAAAGGGTATGAGTGTGAGCACACAGGCATGGATGAGCGTGTGAGGGTGTGAATGTGTGTGAGTTTGTGTGTGCCACACCACCTCCCGTAGGATCTGTGTGACAAGTTCCACAGACTGAGGCGATTGACCTCAAAAGGGGGAGGAGGCCTCCTGGAACGGGTTGTGGAACTCTTCACTGGAGAAAAAATATTGAGCCGTAGTTCTCATGGCAATCTATCTGTTTTGTTTTCTCTCATTCCTTTTCTTATTCACACGTTCCTGATAGCCTAGGCCAAGATCTTATGCAAAAATAATGGACAAGAAACCATTCCTAGAGATGGGGTCACTAACATGAACTTAACCCCAGGGAAACCAACGCTTTACTTTTTAAATCATTTATAAAACTATTTATGATAGATTAAAAACTTTCCAAACAATAAAATTTGATATGGCTACATGTGTGTCATCAGGGGTGGGTTTTGGTATATGGTAAAGAAAGCTTTAATTAGAGAGAATTAAAATAGTTTAAATTTATGCATTGAAGATTTATAAAAAAAAAATCAAGCATTAGATGTTAAATAATAATTGACCATAAGGGGCTGGAGAGTTAGCTCAGCAGTTAAGAGCACTGACCATAAAGATTTATTAACCTGCTCTTAGAAATATGCCACTAGCCTTGGATGACTGCCCCATTGAATATATCCTTTTAGAATTGTTATATTTTGATGATTTATAATGATGTTACTTGTTCTGTTTGTGATTCACTGAATACATAGTCTCAGAGTTGAAATGTTTGGATGATTTTTGTGCTTTACTGTGCCAAATGATTTTTGTTGTTATTTGTGATTGTTTCACTGGATACAGTTTCTAAGAGATGTAATGTTTGTTTGTTTGTCTTAATGCATAAAATCCCCTGCTTGAGAGCTGCAGAATACACTCAGATTCAAACGGCCTCTGTGTTTGTTTCTGTTTGTCACCGCCGAATCCTTACCCACCTAGCTTCGAGGACCCTCATTCCAGGGACACCCCCAAACCTGACTGGGGTGGTCTGTGGCACGTGTGCATGACTTCCTAGTGTATGACATGGGAGTGTATGTGACTTGAGTGTGTGTGTGTGTGTGTGTGTGTGTCTCGGAAAACCAAACCAAACCAAACCAAACCAAACCAAACCAAACCAAAGCAAAAGAATGGAGATAGATCAGCACACTGTGTAGTAGCACCGTGGAAGCGCTTTGCTCATCTCTGAAGCCCCTTGACCAGAAGTCTTCTGTGGCCTTCCACTTACTTAGGACTGGGCACCCAGAGAGAACGCCTGCTTGCTCCTTAGCTGGGCTTGTGGAGTGGTGGTTGCTTGCTGAACCAGGCTCTTGTGGGACATTTTCTTAGCTTTCGTTTTGGATTGAGTCGTATAAAATTATGAGCTTTAATTCTTTATTCTTTCACGTGAAATGTTCATTTCTTACAGCGCACAGGGGTTGTATTGAGTCAGAAGGGCGTGTCTGCACATTTTCAGCTCTTTAACCATTTTCTGGCCAGGGAAAAGCTGGACACATGGACCATGTGGGTAGGATCTTGCTTTATATAACCCTGATGCTGCTGAGGCCAGGATCCTTCTTGTTTTTGTTTTTTGTTTTTTTGTTTTTTTCCCTTTTTTTTTTTTTTTTTTGAGACAGGGTTTCTCTGTATAGCCCTGGCTGTCCTGGAACTCACTTTGTAGACCAGGCTGGCCTCGAACTCAGAAATCCACCTGCCTCTGCCTCCCGAGTGCTGGGATTAAAGGCGTGTGCCACCACGCCCAGGACAGGATCCTTCTTAATTGTCTTTTGCTCACTGTGTTTCTGTGGTTGACTGTCCTGAGAGAAAGTCTTTTGTTCACTGTGTTTCTGTGGTTGACTGTCCTGAGAGAAAGCAGCCCAGAGTGGGGGAGGGAACAGTGGAATGATTGCTTCCGCCTCAGGTGAGTGCCCTTGGAGGGGTTTGGGGTGTGGCTTCAGCAGAGCATCAGGTGAAATTCCTTCAGGGTAACTGCATGGGCTAATAACACTGCATCAGCAATTCCTTTCCAAGGAGCTTGAAAGAAAAAGAACACACAGAGCTCAGGATCCTTCCCAAGCTCCCTGTACCAAGGATATTCGAAAAAGAAATTACTTAGATTGAGTGAGCATGCCCACCGACTGGAGGATTCTCCTGCAGGATTACCCTACAAGAGTCGCAGTTCTTCCTGTGCGTGCTTGAGTGCGTGGGTGCGTGATGCAGGTGTACGTGCGTGTGTGTCTTCTTCAGTTCCGTTTATAGGTGAAGGTGGGTGGCAGACCCATGGCATGATCTGTGAATGTGTAGAGGTCAGAGGACAGGCAGAGGAGTTGGTTTTCTTCTTGGACAATGCCTTTACAAGCTCTCTTCGCCCACCCTACAGAGAGTGTTAGCTGATTTTTTTTGCTGTTGTTTTCGTCAAGGTTGAGCAGTTTAAAACCATGTTTTATCGCCAGTCGAAGTTCTGTGTCTGTCTGTTTATATTTAACCCTCGGCTTCATTTTTCTGATTGAAAAATAAGATTTGTTCTGTTTAACTTTTTCTAACCTACTCCGATCGTGGTTAAACATACACCACTTGCACTTCATGCTGCAGGCATGTGTTTTAGCGTATGGGAGGGAGTCTCATTGCACTAAGAGCCATCCTCGGGGGCCTTTAGTTATTGCGCAACACCCAGGAAATGTAGCCTTATGAACAAAGACCACGGCATGACTCAGACAACAGCTGACTTACAGAACATGTGGTTCATGTTCAAGGAAACCCACCTACCCCCTCAAAAATGTGCCCTCTCTCTGTCTCTCGTGAGCAGTGTCTCATATTGTAGTGAATGGTGGCTTGGAACTCATTATGTAGCATAGACTGACAGCAAATTCATGGAAATCCTGTCTTAACCACCCACTAGGATGGTTGAAAATGTTTAAAATATTTGAGTATAAGAGAGACAGAAGAGTAGGAAAAGGATGAATGCTTTACTAAAAGCACAATAAAAAGAATGGATGAAAATGGAGGGGTACCTAATAAAATAAAATTCATGCCTAGTTTACAACTCCTTCTTTCGCTGATCCAACTGCCTTAAAAATAACCCTTGAATAATAATATTTGAAAAGGAGGCCAACCAACTTGGCACATTTTTATGAAAAGCAAATTTCATTACCAGTATTTTCCATAGAGTATACTTGCAATTCACTTTTTGGTCAATCTCTTCAGTCTTTGAACTTTTGAAAGGCATGTAATTAGCCATTACCCAGAGGAAGATGCCAGCTGAGGCAGATGGGTGAAGGATTGCTAACTGATGGATACCCCCAGTCTACCTCCATCCCAACTTTTGCTTCTCAATGTAGTGGCATGCTGTGATTTCTTCCAAAATGGAGATCACCTGTGCATGCACAAGCAGAGGTGCAAGGACACAGCTTAGGACTGAGGTGCACACCCCACATTAATGATGAGAGCAAGAAAAGCAGGGTTCACTTAGCTCCAGTTTCTACATCAATGATGTAACCAATTCTTTCTTTATATTTGTCCTGCCACATGCGCTCTGTGATTGGTGTGTGTGGGCATTTGTGTGTCTCTCTGTGTGTGATGTGTGTGTGTGTGTGTGTGTGTGTGTGTGGTGTGCGGTGTGTGTGCCTATATGTGTGGTGTTGGGTATATGTGTGTGTGTGTGCGCATGTGTGTGTCTCTGTGTGTGTGGTGTGTGTGTTTATGTGTGTGTCTATGTGTATATATGTGTATATATGTGTGCGTATATGTGTCTATGTGCATGGGTGTGAGTCTATGTGTGTGTATGTTTATGTGTGTATGTATGTGTATGGTGTGTGGTATGTGTATATGTGTGTGTGTAGTATGTTATGTTTGTATGTATATGTATGGTGTGTGGTATGTGTATATGTGTGTGTAGTGTGTTATGTGTATATGTATGTGTATGGTGTGTGGTATGTGTGTATGTGTGTGTGTGGTGTGTTATGTATGGTGTGGGGGGTGTGTGTAGGGCAGAGCTTAACCTCAGGCACTTCTCACTCTGGTTTTTGAGTCAGGGCTCTTGTTGGCTGGCAATCATATTCTAGAGCTTTGCACATGCTTACCTTCCTAGGGTTATGTTGGTCTTCACTTGGGTTCTAGGTCTGAACCTCAATTCTCAAGCTTGTATGGGAAGCATTTCATCCAGTAGGCTTTCAACATAGTCCTTCTGATTTCCCTTTCTAACGTCTGACTTTGGATGGAAAGATGTAACAATGCATTAGGATACAGCGAAGAACCTATAATATAGAATACGTATGACATACACTTGGTAATGTAGAAACCTGCTTTTTGGATGCTCTCTGCATTTCTGTGCTTAGGTAAGAATTGAGCTGTCACAAAAAAAAAAAAAAACTTGCATTTGGGTAATTACTTTAAAAATAATTGGAGTGATGGCTAATTGCTGGGCCCTGTGCTGGGCCCCTCCAGGTAAACCCCTCCTCATTGTCACCTGTTAATTGTGCCCACTGTGCCTCCCTCGCACCACCGCATCCATGCTGCTCGCGGAGCGCTGTCATTATAATTCATATTGGAATTAGCTGGAATTGTTTTCCCCCCTGGTCACGTGAGGCTTGAATTTTTGCAAGGACTTTCTAAACACAAACATATTAACTGCTCTCATTCTATGTCAGACACACATTTTAGTTATAGCGAGGCAGGGACATAATTTACTTGCTATTATTTTGTCACAATGCACCAATTTCAAAGAGAATTAAAATAATATCACATGGTGATTTTTTTTTTTTAAATTCCAGTGAATCTTAAATGTAGTTTTACCAAGAACCGGCCAGGAATTTCTTGAGCCTGTATTTGCTCCTCTACCTTCTGCCTTTTGGTTTTCTTCCATTTCTCCCCTCATCTCAGGCTCCATGTATCATTTTTAGGATGCCAGCCAAGCGCCTGTGTATGTAACTTTAAGTTAAGTGTTAGTGGGTTTGCTGCACCTTCCTGCATTTACAAGGGAGAACACAGAGGTGCAGCTTGGCTCTTCCTCTGGACTTGCTCAGAGGTCTGAGTCAACTGGAGTTCAGCTCACGTTTGGGCGTGTTGCCACACCTGCCTTTCAGCGGCTGCTCCGAGCTGCAGTCTAGGGTGTCCCTGGAAACCTTGGCAGAGGGCCTGGGAGCTGAATACCTGGGGTTCCCATTGAGTAATTCTAGAATCAGCCCAGAGAGCCAGTGAGCTCAGCCTGTGCCAGGGGGCCAAGAGTTGTGGTCACTTCTCACCAAAGCACCCCAGCTGAAGGGGCGTGGGTTGGGTTCCCTTCTTTGTGTACCCCACAAAATGCTTTCTTGGGGGCGGGTAGAAGCTGTTTAAATCCTGAAAGAAAGACACTGCTTATGCAGGGGAGCGCTCTGCTTTCTGGAAACACGGCTTCCTCGGTACCCGCTCACACATAATTGGGGTGTTTGGCCTTGGCACTGGCCCTGTCTTCCTGGCTGTGAGAAGCAGCCCAACCATCTCAGGATGTCTGTGGAGGGAGAGGGCAACCCTCATAGATTTTAGGGTCATTATGGCTCAGTGGTGAAAGAAACAATGTCGTCCATTATGTAAAGAAGAGAAGGCAGCCGAGGAGATTTGAACACAAACTGGTGATTTGTATATGTGGATAACTGGGCAAAACCTCTAAATGTTCTGTAGCCTCTAGTTTCATGTCTTCCAGCCCACTTATTCTTGGTAGTTGTGAGGTATATTTTATTTTGGGATTGTCAGGGAAGACTAACAGGCACATTATTGCATTTGATCAAAGGGGACTCAGGAAGAAGAAAAAAATGTAGCTGACTTTAAATCATACTTTTACACTGAAAGGTAAAACTTGGGTACATGTGAAATGTGCCATAGGCAGCCGCGATATCTCAATGCTGTAAAAGGCTGCACTGAGGCATTGAGCACACATAACCTCTCTCCTACCCCTCTCTGTGGTGGCAAGAGCACGCTCCCAGCAAGAGTCAGGTGTATATGATTATTAATCACGTGGAGAGCCTTTAAGCTTATTCTCTTGCCATGGTTTGGTTGAGTGAAGCCTGCAATAATAAAACCATGGAGACACCACCCCCCATTTCATAAGGTGGTCAGGGTCTAGAGGTGCCAGGTGTGGCCCCGTGTGCCCCATGGACCCAGGTGTTCTGACACTTGTCTGCAGCTAGTCAGGTGCTTCTGTGGAGAATCAGCATGAAGCACAAGCCCTGGTGCCCAAGCTTCACTCAACTCTGCATCAATAGCAACATTTACATGAACATCTCCTTGGGTTGTGTCCTTTGCTCTCAAAGTGGGGATGCCTGAGCCAAGGGTTGTTTGTGTGGAGTGGCCTGGGTCCAGCCCGTGTATGCTCTTTGGTTGGTGATTCAGTCTCTGAGAGCCCCAGGGTTCCAGCTTAGTCTACTCTGTTGATCTTCCTGTGGAGTTGCTATCCCCTTCGGGGCCTGCAATCCTTCCTCCAACTCTTCCATAAGAATCCCCGAGCTCCATCCACTGTTTGGCTGTGGATGTCTGTGTCTGTCTGAGTCAGCTGCTGGGTGAGGCCTCTCAGGGGACAGCCATGCTAGGTCCCTGTCTGCAAGCATAACAGTATCATGGTGCTGCCCATGGGATGGCTCTCAGGTTGGACCGGTTATTGCTTGGCTATTTTCTCAGTCTCTGTTCCATCTCCTATGCCTACATTTCTTGTAGACGGGGTAAATTTTGGGTCAAAAGTTTTGTGGGTAGGTTGGTGTCCCTATTGCTCCACTGGTGTTCCTGCCTGGCTACAGGAGTGGCCCCTTCAGGTTCCATATCCCCAATGCTTTAAGTCACAGCTAAGGTCACCCCCATTGATTCTTGGGCACCTCCCTTATCCCAGGTCTCTGTCTCATCCTGGAGATGCCTCTCCCCACCTCCTCACCCCTGCCAGTTGTAGATTTCCATCGATTCTCATGGCTATCTAGCCATGTCTCCTGTCCTTCCCCACAATTGATCCTAAACTCTCCCATCTCCCTCCCTCCCTCCTTTCCTCCCTCCCTCCCTCCCTCCCTCCCTCCCTCCCTCCCTCCCTCCATCTGCCTCCTCTTATGACTATTTAATACTCCTGTCTAAGTGAGATTCAAGCATCCTCTCTTGTGCCTTACTTCTTGTTTAGCTTCTTTGGGTCTGTGGAGTGTAGCATTGGTATCTTATATTTCATTGCTGAAACCCACTTAGAAGTGGGTCCTTTTGGCACTGAGTTGCCTCACTCAGAAGGCCATTCTCAAGTTCTACTTTTTCAAGGGAGAACTGTAGTCCAGTCTTGACCTGGGAATACGTATTGAATTAGAAAGAAGGAACTCTTTCTCTGTATGGCCCCACAGAGCCACCAGGACTTACATTGGTCTCAAGTGCCTTTCCTTGTGCATGCCTCGTATTCGTCTCTTTAATCTTGTATAAGATTAGAAATGATCTTTTACCGTGGCCCCCTGTGACATCTCAGCTGACTCAATCCATTCTGCAGACGTCCTCGGCAGAGCGTCTCACGGCTTGGGGGTGAGCTGTGGAGGGTGGTCCATCTTTCTCACAGCCTCTCTGAGCACTGTACGATCCCTCTGGAGTTTTTCTGGAAAGCTTGACCTTACCCGGGCAGGAAACAAGGAAAGCAAGGAGCCCTGGCATCTTTCCTGTGCCCTTCCATGTCCTTTGGTCCATATGTCTTTACGTGGAAAAACATCCTATTTGGTAGACTGTCCTCTGGGGCATCCCCCACAACGAGGACTCATGACATGACAGGCATGTTTTCATTGCTCATTAATGATACCCCCCCCCCCC